>JAIPUX010001880.1:36449996-36462108 GCA_020142125.1 Phrynosoma platyrhinos | reverse complement strand
TGGCCAAAACTGACCTGAGCATCTCTAATTCCTTGACAGCAACACCAATTGTATAGATGATGCTGACATGCCAGACTGACATTGTCCAAACAGGGCATGACAGCAGGCAGCAGGACAAACTCAACTATAAATAAAAATGTGAAATCATCCAGAGCACTAACTTGATATTTTAATACCACATGAGTTCTCTCTGTTGTGTTTCCATACAGATCACCTCCATCACACGGAAGAATGGAAGAACTGCAATGGACAAACCATATGGCAGTGTTAAATCAAGATACATGGGAAACCTCTGGTAAATCAAGATACATGGGAGATGATTTAAATGAGTACTAAGAAAACTCAAGTTCCTTCCCTCATGCCCTAATAGATCTCTTCTTAATTAGCAACAAAACATACCTATCTTATATAACAGCTCCATCCACAGCGGGATGCAGTGCCTTAGTAGTTAATATACCAGTTCTGAAGATTGGAAGGTTGGCAGTTCAAGGCCTGAGTGCTACATGATGGGATGAGCTCCTGTCACTAGTCCCAGCTTCTGCCAACCTAGCAGTTTGAAAGCATGCAAATGCAAGTAGATAGATAGGTACCACTTTTCAGTGGGAAGGTAACAGTGTTTGTTGGAGTCATGCTGGCCATATGACCACTAGAGCAGTCTTTGGACAATGCTGACTCTTTGGTTTAGAAACAGAGATGAACACCAGCCCCTACAGTCGATTACAACTAGACATTAATGTCAAGGGACTATCTTTACCTTTACTTATATGATATCCAAATTGCAAGTGAAAAGAATGTATGCTTGAATAGAATCATGTGGCCCTTCACATCTTATTGAAATACAAATACCAGCTTATAAGTGAATGGTGAGGAGAAGTGAAAGATTCAGTTCAGCATCTGGATGACCACACAATTCTGATCCCTGCTTTAGGCTATATAAATACAGGTCTTATTTAAATATGACAACTGCTGAGTTAATATTTCTTGCACCAGAGATTCAGATTACTATATATTAGAACAACACAGATGGATAAGGGGCCAATTTCCTCATTGATACAGGATGGAGAGAGGTTTCTCTGGGTGTCAATTTTAGCCCATCTTAAAGATAAAGGTTTTCCCGTGACATGAATGTGTAGTTATGACCGACTGTAGGGGGCGTGCTCATCTCTGTTACTAAAATGAAGAGCCAGCATTGTCAGAGGATGACTCTGTGATCATGTGGTCAGTATGACTGCACTGAAGGCTGTTACCTTCCCACCAAAGTGGCACCTATTTATCTATTTGCATTTGCATGCTTTCAAACTGCTAGGTTAGCAGAAGCTGGGACTAGTAATAGGAGCTCAGTCTTTCATGTGGTGGTTGGGCCTCAAACTGCCAACCTTCCAATCTTCTGATCTTCAGAATTGACGTTTTAACCACTAAGCCACCACATCCCATCTTACATCATGTTTAAATCAGGCCTAGACAGTCAATGACCCAGTACTCCTAGATTTGGATTTCTATATATGCCAACTTTGGTGAAACTATATGATGGCAAGTTTACATTGGAACTCCATTATGATATGACTATGGAAACAATGCTCTGATGTTAGATGAAAATGAATGAGACTTAAAACTTCTCCTGGGGGAAAAAAAAACATTACAAAATGAACCGGTGATCATTATTTTTTTAAACCACATGAAAGCTTCTATTTGAATACTTAATACTATAAACTTATTCATATCTATTCAAAATAAGTCCCACTGAAGTCAGTGGGATTTAGGACTGAAACCTAAATCTGCTTTGCCTTTATCATACAGGAGCATAGGCATTTACAAGTGTTTATTGAATTACACAATTAGAAATTATTTATCCCTTTAGTTATTTTACAGGATTATTATGTTTTGTTACATAGGGATCACATTAATCCCATCCCAGGCCTATTAAGAATTAGCTAACTGCCAGTGGATTTTGTTTAACTAGCCCAGCTTAGTTTAGAAACATGTTTACTATTTTAAGTCTTAATTAATAACTCTTTGAAAGAAATTAACACAAATCCCCCACTGACTAACTCTGAAATATCCAGTGTTAGTGACCTTTCCAAACATACAAACTGATCCTATAGCAGAACAACAGTTATACCAGGTGACCTGTACTTAAAGCTGTCATGTGTTCAAAAGATTGTCCAATCCACATTTGGTTTAAAGAAAAGGATCATATGATAGGAAAGCAGTTGTCTTGAAGTTGCCTTCAGTGAGCACTTGTAGAACAAACTGAGCAGTCCAACAGCTCACCTGGTCATGGGTTTGACCACCATGGTGAGATGTTTAGGATGGAAAGAATGCTCACCATTATTGTTTCTTTGCTACTAAAAAAAAGGGGGGGGGAGTGGAACCATCTTGTTAAAACTGAACTTGTAACCTCATCACCACATGCACAAGTTTTATATTTCTATACAGTCTGATTATAAAAATCCTTCCTGGGCAACACTTCTCTCCATGCATCTGAGGAAGTAGATCAAGTCTATGAAAGCTTATGCTACAACAACTTTCACTCATTTAGTCTCAAAGATGCTACAAAATCTCTCTGCACACAGGTTTCAGTACAATACACTGTGTATTCAGTACAATACACAACGGAGTCATCAGAATAAATACAAAATAGCCTAAATGCACAAGAAGGAGTTAGATTCTTAGGGATTATTTTGCCACCTTGTCTTGTATTTTTGTCAGCCTTTATTGTCAGCCTGTTTTTCTGGGACAACAAAAGTGCCTGTTTGTTTCTATTTAACTTACCTTTTTGCCATAATAAATTAAATATTTCATACCTTCTTGGAATAGAGCACTCTACACTTTGTGTACATTAAATGTTAGCAATATCAATTAAAGCCATTTCAGTCCTAGGTTGCATCACAACAAAATGTGGACAAGTCAAAAGGGGGCATGATGGAAACTTCCCATCTCCCCAGTTTCAGCAGTTCAAGGTGGGTGGGAAGAAGAGGATGGTTTATCAAGCCCCTTTTGGGCCATCATACATAAATCATGGTCTGTTTTCTGCTTGTAGGATACCTTCTTTGAACACATTATTTAAGAAGCTGTTATCACAATTTGCACATGCAGGATGCAATAGTTACCATATTGTTTAGATTATTTCTCTGTGAAAGTTTGGCAAGTTCAGCCATGTCTACACTGACCAGTATGCTCCAAGGGCAGCCTGGAATATCCAAGTCATGCAGCTGCCCTGACCTGCCCTCATTACCAAGCGCTCTGTTTCCATACCAAGGCAGATGTCTGCATGCTTGTCCTGCTGAGCCATGCGGTGCATTGACCATCACCATGTGTCACTCCTGAGGTCAGCATGTGGCACCCAGAGATGATCACATAGCTGGGCAATTTGTTCAGACTTCAGAGTGAGTGACCCACTGTGGCAACAGACATCATGGGCAGCTCAACAGGACACCTGTGCAGACAGCCACTACTGCGTGGGAACAGATGCCGCTGGATCAATAATAATAATAATAATAATAATAATAATAATAATAATAATAATAATAATAATAACAGTAATACATTTTACTTATAGCCCACCTCTCCCTGCAGATTGAGGCGGGTTACAACAAATAGGAATAACAATAAAATATAATATACAATTAAAACCAGATTTCCAAATAATCCCTTACCCCAAACCCCTCCCAATCATAAAAAAGAAAAAGAAGCAAGCTAATAAAATAATAATATATTTTATTTATAATAATCTGGAATAAAAGGCAAGTTTTTAAAAACCATTTAAAGGGTGTTATACCCAAGTTCTGATAAGGAACAATTCAGACATTGTCCAGTTTGCTCTCACCAGAATGAGGGGTTGGGACATGTATTCTCCAAATAGAATGGTGCAAAAATGAGGATGTGGGAGAATGGGCCTTTTGGCCCAGGAGGACAAGGCTTTGTCTCCCTAGAGCAGGGGTAGGCAACCTAAGGCCCAGGGGCTGGATGCAGCCCCCCGAGACCATTGGACCAGCCCCAGGCTGGTCCTGCCACCGCCGTCTGCCATGATGATATTGATTATTGTTGTTATTACTTTTTCTTGGGGTTTTCTTGGCAAAATCTCCACAGGGGTTTTGCCATGGCTTTTCTGGAGCTGAGAGAGTGTGCATGCATATTTTTTTAATGTTTTTTTTATTTTAATTTTTATTTATTTATTTATTTATTTATTTTTGGTGCTTCAGCCTCCCAATTGTCTGAGGGACAGCAACCCGGCCCCCGGATCAAAAAGGTTGCCTACCCCTGCCCTAGAGTGCAGTAGGATATAGGAGCATCTGTATTTGTACTGCAGTGCCCTACACCAAAGCTCCCATGTCTTTGTACCTCTTTCTAAATAAATGGTAATCAGATGAAGAAAAGGATTAGAATTAGGTTAAGAAAATTGCACTAGGAACTGACATATAGTCTGTCTCACTTGATTACTTAATCAGTATTTGACAATGTGCAACCGTTTATGTGAACTGTTTTTATTGAAACAAATTGTGGTTGAGGTTACGCTATAGATTATGAAAGTTCCAACTCTTGTGTTTGATTGTGACAGCTCATTTACTTGCATATGCAAGTGATCATTTGATGTCTGTGTGGTGAGCTTGCTTGCACTTGAACAGAATGGTTGCTTGTCTTGCAAATATGCATGCTGAATATACTTCTAAATTCATCTATTCTTTTATATAATTCCCAGTTTTAATTAAGGCTTCACTATTTTTGTTGAATGTGTATATTATTATTTAAAGCACACTCCCATAAAACCACTGCACATGTGCCAAGCCAGACATCCAGCAAGATCGGTGGAAAGGTAATGCATAAACAAGCAGGAAATGGCTATTGGACTAAAGACATCCTAAGGGAACCATTTGTTGTTACTTGATAGGTACTTCAGCCCAGATTCAAATGGCATATTTCACCCCCTTTTTACTTAACTTGTGCTTTGTGGGCACATATACTCTGGAATATCATCCACTTTATGGAGATGACAATCACACAAATGATTTTAATAGCATATCTTGAAATTCCTAGAGGATCTTTTGTAGGAAGAGCATTCTAGGCTATAAATAATAGATGTATTAACAATAAGTTCCACCACAGGGTAAGCCTGAAAGACCCACAGCCCCAACAAAATCATTTACTTGGAGAAAAATAAACTGGCAAAATGTCAAACACTTGATAGTTTCTTTAAAACACACACACAGAATTAGAATTATCTGCTAGACTGTATAGCAATCTCCTCCTATCAATTTCCAGTTCATACAGAGATATTTGCCCTTTCTTGACCTTGGAGCATCAACACTGTGGCTTTGAAGACAGTTTCAATTAACAAAATGATAGAGTCTGACCTTTTGGAGACTGCTGCTCTATCCTTGATTCTGTAGCAGATATTGGTGGGGCTGCAGAAGGGTCTTTTTTTCTTGAATCAATATGAAGTAACAAGTAACCCAGTTGTAGCTGGAGAAAACAAGGTAAAACAGCTCCTGTAAGGACATTATTTTATATTTATAGTGTAAGTTAAAGTGAGGTAACTATCTCCCCCCATTCACTTCTTCAGGCCCATTTTGTCCCTGCACTGGGGGGGCATTTTTGGTGACTTTGGGGTAGACTAGCAGTAATTGACCATGTTTTTGTTGGGTAATAGAGAGTTATATTATTTCAGAAGAAGCAGTAGAGGGCTTATAAATTATTATCTTCCTTAAATATGGAAATAGCCTTGCAACATAGCTATGGGAGATGTAAAACTAGGGTGGGCAACTCCCACACATTGGGGGTTCTACATAAATGGTAATATGAATGGGGGTGGAAGTGGTATTTTTAGGGGGAAGTTGGGTGGGGGAAAGGACTCCCACAAAACCTCCTTTGCGTGCTGAGTCTTCCTTATGTACCATATTCCTATGACCAGCTAGCAATATGGATGGCTTCTCCCACTGATTTATGAACCAATCCTTTTCCTTTCCAGTTGTGGAAAAAAGAGCCCAGTTAACACCTCAGGTCTGAAAAGTCTGCTGTTGCTATTGCTGTTGTTCAATCTGATAAAGGGTCTGGATGAATGAAAATATTTTCTTCTCTGTAAATAAAGACAGTGAAGAAGGCCTCAGGTGAGCCTCTCTGAGATAACTGTTCCATAACCAGGTTGCCACCTCTGAGAAGAACTTAAGAAGGCTCAAACAGAGAGTAGTTGTATTTCAGAAGATAAGTACAAATGAGACAGCACTCTGAAGAGAATCTTGTATAAATGCAAAAGATAAACTAGTTGTAGTTTATTAAGGAGTTCAAAGGTTTAAAAGCATATGCTGAGCTCATACATTGTTTCCTATGCAAAGCATCCACATGCAAATTTTGTGCAAGACAAATCCAAAATTCACAGTTTTCAAAGCCTTTATGACAGGGGAAGAAAACTGATAAAACTACAGTTGGCTCTGCACATACATGGATTCCTTATCCATGGTTTCAGTCATCCACAGTTTGAAAGTATTTTACAAATGTATAAATTTCCCAAAGCAAACCTTGATTTTTCCATGTTATATAAGGGACACAATTTTACTACACCATTGTATTTAATGGGACTTGACCATCCATGGATTTTGTTATCTATGGGAGGTCCTGGAACCAAACCCTAGTGATACCAAGGGCCCACTATACTTGTGACTTCATTTTTTTAAAAAAGAATGAAGAATTAGTCAACACATAAGGCATAGAATTAGATACTGGACATCCAGCTTATTATTAGATAAATATCAACCTTGACCTATCTGCTGAGGTGCACTATGGAGTGCCAGCTGTGGGACCCAGATGGACATAAATCACTGGTTAGTTCCCTTCCATCTGGATGTATGTTGGTCTTCCAGCCCTCTTGATGAGCTTGACCAATGTCACTTGCACCTCCAAAGTTCCTTAAGGGGACCTCCAATGGGGATACTTTTTTTTTTGAGAACTGGATACTGCCATGCTGCCACATAATAAAACATCTCTGAAATTGCTGCACATAAATCCTGTAGTGAGTGAGGCTTGTAAGGCAGCAGGAGCCCAAATGACAGAAGAGTGAAGATGACACTGGATTTATATACCACAGGTGGATTTGCATGAATCCTACTCACTCATTCTCACCTGGGTGAAGTCATGCCTTCCTCTCACATTGCCAGCTCTTGATCAAACAGCAAAACAACTAGTACAGGATCCCAGGAAAAGGAGGTAGGACAACATGGGGAAAGGGCAGCTCCCACCCTCACTGCAGAGGAACCCTGATAGACAGATGGATGAAACACCTTAGCTGCATATGCACTGAAGAATTAATCCAGGTTGATAGCACTTTAACTGCCATGGCTTAATGCTATGGAATTCTGGGAACTGTAGTTTGTTGTGCACCAAAACTCTCTGACAGAGAAGGCTAAATGTCTCACAAAATTACAGTTCCAAGAATTCCACAACATTGAGCCATGGCAGTTACAGTGGTGTCAACCTGGATTATTTCTGCCTTGTTTGACCATTTTAAGCATAAGGAATATAGAGTGTAGGGGGTAAACACACTATCTGAGGCTTTCAGTCCTCAGTGAATAGGGACATAGAAACAAGTTGGAGGCACACAACAACAACAACAACAACAAAACTAAGGGCCGATGCAGACTGGCACAATGGGCTGGCCTGGGGGTGGAGTTGGGGTGGAGCAGCTGCAGGACCCTGGTGGCACAGTGGTTAAATGCCTGTACTGCAGCCACTCACACATAAACCACAAAGTTGCGAGTTCAGTACTAGCCAGGGCTCAGGCTAGACTCAGGCCTGCATCCTTCTGAGGTCGCTAAAATGAGTACCCATCTGTTGAGGGGCAATGAGCTTATAGTTGTAAACTGCTTAGACACTGCATAGCATGGTATGAAGTGATATATAAATGAAGCTGCTTTGCTTTTTGCTTTGCTGTGCCAAAAGAGCATAAAAAAGCCATGGAGGTGGCTGAAAGGACTGCCTTTTCCACCCCAAAAAGGAGTGGCATTTTGCCACTCTTTTGGGGGCAGCAAAAAGGAGGATTGGGCCACAGCATGTGGTTACCATGGTCCCAATGTGCCACTCCCAGAGGTGGCCAACAGCCACCCAAATGGGCCATCTGTATCGGCCCTAAGTGAACCTACTTTGGGTTTTATTCTGGACATGTATGGGTATTGCAGACAGCCCAAAGGGCTGGCCTGGAGGTGGAGTTGGGACGGAGCAGCTGCACACCGGCTGCCCCAACCCCAGCCCGATGCCGTCATGATGCTGTGCGGCTGTATTCATGGTGCGCAGCATCAGGATGCCCTCCCGGCGCAGCATGCAGACACACTGTGCCAAAAGGGTGCAGAAGAGCGGCAGTAGCCTTTTGCCACCCCTAAAAGGAATGGCATTTTGCTGCTCTTTTAGGGGTGGCAAAAGAAAGGATCATCTGCATCGACCCTAAATTAACTTTTTAGAATGGCAAACCTCTTATGTGGATAGGATTCAGCACTTCAGACAGTTCCTTTAAACCTGAAAACAAAAAACAAAACAACAACCCTGAGTGGCTTCACCAACTTACCTTTGTTTCCTTCCATTTCTTCCTACCAAAGTGGTGGTATTATTATTTTTTTTATTCTTCTTCTTCTTCTTCTTTTCTTCTTTATTAAACTTTCAGGACAACTTTTGTGGATTTAAAGTAGCTTATGATCCACTTCTTAAACCATTTTGTGATAACATAACACGGATTTTCTTTATATTTTTGTTCTGTCATTCTACTATACATTGTACCTGTCTGTCTGTCTTCAAGTTTCCTGTTAACTTATGTGGAGCCATGAGGTTCCATAGGGTTTTCTTAGGCAAAGTATACTTAGAGGTAGTTTTTCCAGTTCCTTCCTCTAAAATATAGCCTATAGCACCTAGTATTTGTTAGTGGTCTCCCATCCAAGTGCTAACTAGGGCTGACCCTGCTGGGTTTCCTACATCAGATGGGATCTGGTGCTTAAGCAACATCATCACTGTCATGAACTAGCATCTGGGAACCATTTTGTTAACTTTAGGAAACAGTTTTTGTGGGTTTTTCGGGCTGTGTGGCCATGTTCTACAAGAGTTTCTTTCTGACGTTTCGAAGGTGCTAGCCACAGATGCTGGTGAAACGTCAGAAAGAAACTCTTCTAGAACATGGCCACACAGCCCGAAAAACCCATAAAAACTATGGATGCTGGCCATGAAAGCCTATGACTTCACAACTTTAGGAAACTTTAAACTTAAACTTTGCTTTAAATTAGAGCAACTGGAAGAATCAAATAAAACATTGTAGTTGATGGTTCTTCATTATTGATCTTTACATTATACCCACATTATATTATCTCCATAGAAAAGAGAAGGATCAGCAGCCTTGGCTAGATTTAATAATATATTTGGATCAAGTGTAATATTTCCTCTGATATTAGTGTGTGTGGGGGGGATCATCTGATAAGCTCTAAGTAAGAACTGAGTTCACTCAATGGTCATAAGTATTTGGATGGAACTCTAAACAGTTTCAACATACTCTGCAACATTTTGTTTTATTCAAAGATGCAGCCATGTTAGTCTGTAGAATCAGTATGTAGAGAGATCATGAAGCACCTTTGAGACTGATTTTGAGACTAACGGAAATAAAGAAGTTGGCAACATGAGCTTTTGTAGACTTCAGTCTGCTTCATCAGATGCACTTAGTGGAGTAGAAAACAGGGACATTTTGTTGTAGTCTCACTTGTTGGACATCCTAAATTTTATTTTCTGTGCCAGTCTTAACTATTGATCATTGAGATAGTATTCAACCCAAACCTTACAATAGGAACTTTGATATGATTTCCATCTCTCTTTTTCTTTTTTGGAAAAATTGATTTTTGTTGTGTTTTTGTTTTGACAGAAACTCCAGGCTTTTCTGCATAACTTATTAAAGTGTAGATTAAAAGTGACATGTTGATTTGCTGCAGACTTTGAGGATTTCTTTTTACACTTTCAGCCTCCAGCATTATACAGTCCACTGAACAAATAGCTTGTATATAAATTTACTCCCCCCCCCTCCCTGCCTCTCCCCTATTTTCTTTCTTCTTTAATCTTGGGACTTTGTGTTTCTCACTCTAATATTATGCATGCTGAATTCATCCAACAAAAAGGAAAACAGAATGACTGAACTAGTGCCAGCAAGAGTTGACACATGCTTCACAGGCAAAACATTTAATCATTCTAAAATTGGTAAATGAGCTTCCATGAAATGCATTATTTTGGCATCCATTCCCTTCAGTTAGAATGATGATGACCATGATCAAGCTGAGCCAAAATCTATGGCCTAAATTCACAGTTGCATTCATTGGTCAAACATATGTACCACTTCTATACCTTTCCATACTATTCTTTCTTTTCATGGTGAGGGCTTTTGCAGTCTACTAGTGCTAGAAAACTGGCAAGGACCATAGGTCAGTGGTAGAATACATGCTTCCTACTTGGAATGATCCAGATTCAATACCTAGCATCTCCACACAAGAATGTCAGATTGAAGGGGAAAACCTCTATCTAAAACTCTTGAAATCCACTGCTAGTCAATAACAGTAATGAGATTATGAACCAATAGTTTGACATGGTATAAGTTTCCTTTGTTCATAGAATCATAGAATCATAGAATCATAGAATCATAGAGTTGAAAGAGACCACAAGGGCCATCCAGTCCAAACCCCCTGTTCCTACCTCCCTCTCTGTTTTCTGGACAATCAGATGACTCTCCTAGTATTGTCCAATCTCTGCATGTGCAGTACCAACCCAGAGGATAGCACTAATAAATGGTGACAGTTTTCCAGACTACATATTTCTATTTCTCTTTTAAAATCTCCTTTGATTTTAAAATTTACCTTTTATTACTCTGACCAACTTCTCCAATTTTAAGGTCACATTTGTTCAGTTAGAATTTGTGACTGTAATAATATCAGGGACTAGATGAGTGTTATTTCCCACTCCTTCTGAACAGATGAGCCCACAGGTCTGTAAAAGAATTATCTTAAATAATACTTAGATGCTTGTTTGCTAAGCATTGCCTGAGTCCATGTAATGGAATCCCATACATTTGAAACATGGTAGCAATGGTGAATGAATCCTAAAAAGAATTGCAGAACTATATAAAAAGTAGAAGCATCCCTCTTCAAACTGAGTACCTGTTAAGTGGGGACAAATCTGGTTTGATGTAGTGAAACTGAAGCGACAAGGCTTATTCCTGTGAGCATCCTCATGGAATCAATATCCATGGCCATTTGATGCTTGAATAGAATTCAAGTGAAAGATGTTACTTTAGGACCAATATGTCTGGACTATGTTTTGTTAAAAATACATTGCCAACTAGACAGAAAGCAGTAGGAATCCAATTTATGATCTTACTATACCTTTCCCTCAATATAATACTTTTCCATTAAAATTAATTGTGTAGATTGTAATATTAAGAGTTTTCACACTATAATCCAACAACCACACCACTCAGTGGTGCTTCATAACAGGTTGTCTGTGTGTGTGTGTGTGTGTGTGTGTGTGCGTGTGCATGTGTTTGTGCTATTGCTCATTATTATTTTTGCCTTGATGCTAGAGTAATAGCTGCTTGAGAAAGCCTAATAGGTAATCTAATTTAGAATCAGTGAACACCCAGAATATTCTATGCTGGTTATCTTTATTAAAATGTGAGCCATTTATAAAGCACTAGACATGCATCCAGATGAATAAAAGCTTTAGTATTTGTTTGGCACTACCAATAGTTATTTTCACCTGTCTGTTTCAATAAACATCTAATTATGCCCTTCTGTTCTAAACTGATCCCAGATATTGTTGGTTTTACAGTCGACCCTCTGTATCCATGGTTTTGTTAACTATGGATTCAAACATCCATGGCTTGGAAATATTCAAAGCATACATAAATTCTCCAAACAAATCTTGATTTTGCCATTTGATATAAGGGGCTCCATTTTATTATAACATTATATTTCATGGGACTTGAGTACTCAAAGATTTTGGTATCCATGGGTGGAGGGTTGGAAACAAACCACAGCAGATACCAAGGGCCCAATCAATGGCATCACTGTTAAGGAAAAAGCAACATGGGACATACAGTAATAGAAATAAA
>JAIPUX010001880.1:36419798-36436818 GCA_020142125.1 Phrynosoma platyrhinos | reverse complement strand
CCCCCCCTTCTTCTTAGGCCTGAGGGGGGCCTGTGCAGGCCTTATTGGCTTTGTGGGCTGTGTGGCTGCATTTGGCCCCGCCCCCTCCTTTTTTCTTTCAGGCTTTTTGGGCCCAATATAAGCCATCCTTTAGGTCTTTAGGCCTACTTCAGGCCTGCATTCCAGTTAATTCATCCTCTAGCCTGGCCACAGTTTGAAAAACACACACGCAAACACACACACACACACACACAGATAAATAGGTTATTGGGGGTCACACTTTCTTGGCAACAGTATTCACTTTGTGGGTGGGTGGCACTCTCTCTGCCTCACATTGTTTTGCTTAGTGCTGGGGGTTACTATTTGATTATTATGGCACCCAAAAAGGGGGACGGGTGGAGCCATGGGTAAGGGCAAGACTCAGACACTGATGTCTATCAAGAGGTCCTTGGAGAATTATTCCCCTGAATCTGATTTTGATGGAATCCCTTATGATGAGATTATTGGCTGCATTCAGGTGCTGGAGGTGGAAGAGATGCTGAGGTCTCAATCTTTTCAGTAGGTTCATAAGGAAGCTAGGTTATCACTGAAGTTCATTCTCATCTTGATGCAATAGAGCAACAGTATGCTCAACAGGTGGAGGTGGCTGCATCTGTTCCTCTTGTGGAATCTTCTCAAGTTCCTTCATCAGAGGCTTCAAGTGGTGCTGATGCTCCAGAGGTGCTGAATCAACCAGATGAGACTTAAGATTCTCAGATAGTTCCACAATAAGGTTACAGTTGGCCATGGGGTAATGACAATATATATATGGGCCTCCCAGTACTTTGCATGGTATGCTCCTGACCCCTAATAATTCATCTTCACTGCATTTGCCATGGGTTTGTCTCCCTCAGGCTTGTATACCTTGGAGTGTTGGTCCTGTTAACATGCCCTCTTTTTAGGGTTGGGATACGGAATCCTTTGGTTCTCCCAGTGCCTCATCTTATTCATTGGTATCCCCTTCAGCTACTTGTTTTAGGGAGCTAACAATCACACTGGGGGATCATGTGCTGCAATCCACCAAAGGCAAATTTTTTTTTGTTGGAAATATGTGGATGTGTTCACCTTGCTGTATAGGGAGCTTGAGAAGAAGGATAAAGATGAGCTAGATGAGAAGGAAATGGAGAAAATATAAAAGAAGGAAAGTGGATCATAATTGGATGAATTGGCTATTTGGGTATTGCATTTATTCTGGAGTTGTGTCTAATGCCAATCCATTGCAGGGACCTGCTATGATCCAATATTTAGATATTATTCACAGGGCATATGTGGACTATGTGGCCCCAGCTTGGTTTCTTTATGATGAAGCCTTTAGGATACATGCTGCCCTCTACCTGAACATCAGGTGGGATATGCTGCATTCACAATTGTGGATGCAGCTTATGACACCAGTTCACCCAATTCAGGGGGAGCGGTCTCATAGTGGATACTTGATTCAGAGAGTGTCCAATTTCACCTCACAATCTCAAGGGTCTCAAGGTCAGCAGCAGAGGTTGCTATGTTGGAAGTATAGATTTCAAGGGGTGTGTAATTGCAAAGCATGCAAATAAAAGCATGAATGTTCCATTTGTAAGGGGTCTCACTCCTTTCATAACTGTAAGGCAGAGTTTTTCGAGGAACTGGTAGTAAAAAGGGGGGACACCCCCTCCACCTCCAAAAGGGGCCCAGTTCAGTTAGGTTTTCAATTTTGGTTTATCTTCTGGAGCATTATCCTGACCACCAGTCTGCTGAATATTTATGTGATGGTTTTCTTTATGGTTTTCAGATTCTATTTCAAGATATCAGATGCCCCTTTTGAAGTTTGTGTGGAGGATGGAACAGGTTGTTAGGGACAAGATCACCAAAGAGGTGCTGGAAGGCAGAGTAATAGGCCACCAGTCCTAAATTTTAGAGTTTCCCCCCTTGGAGTTGTCCCTAAGAAAGCACAGGGTGAGTTTGACATCATTAACCATTTGTCCTACCCTAAGGGACAATCCATGAATGTTGTTATCCCCCCAGAGCTTTGTTCCATTCATTATGCATCATTTGATAGTGCAGTTAAGGAAATTCATAAACATGGGATTGGAGATGAGTTGTTCAAGTATGATATAAAGTCAGCCTTCCATTTGTTCTTGTTTCATCCCATGGACTTTGAATTGTTGGGCTTTCATTTTGACGGTAGGTTTTACATGGACAGGGCCCTTCCTATGGGCTGGTCAGTATCGTGTGTCACATTTAAGGCATTTAGCACATTTTTTGGAATGGACCATAAGAGACAGGACAGGGCTCTCAGATGTTGTTCATTATCTTGATGATTTTTTTGTTTATTGGTGGTTCAGGTTCTGGTCGATGTGGATTTCTGCTTTGTGAATTTGAGAGATTGGCTGGTCAGCTTGGAGTTCCCCTAGCTTCAGAGAAAACTGAGGGGCCATCTACTTATTTGACACATTTGGGCATTGCCATCGACACTATTAATCAATCTTGCCAGCTGCCCTCGGATAAGCTTCAGGACCTACGAGAACATCTCCAAGCTTTTTTAGGGTTTAAGAAAGCTACTTTACATGAGTTGCAGGTTTTGATTGAGCATTTAAATTTTTCTTGCAAGGTGGTTGCACCTTGGTGTGCCTTTTTGAGGTGCCTTTGTGATGTCCTGTCAGGTGTGTCCCAGCCACATCATAGAATTCATTTCACTTCTGGAATTAAGGACGATTTACATATTTGGTTGCAGTTTTTGGAAAGTTTTAATGGCATTTTATTCTGGTGCGAGGAGCTTAAGCTCAAGGATGTCTTGAAGTTTGTGAAGTTGTAGGCTTTCATGGCTGGCATCCATAGTTTTTTGTGGGTTTTTCGGGCTGTGTGGCCATGTTCTAGAAGAGTTTCTTTCTTTTTCTTTTTCCCCACTTATGAAACATCAACTCTGGGCTGTCATTTCAAAGGCTCTCTCTGCCCTGGGCTTGGGCAACTTTAAATTTGTTTCTCATTCCTTTTGTATAGGTGTCATGTCCACTGCTACTGGTGGTGGTTTTGAAGTGGTTGCTATCAAATGGATTGGGCATGGGAGGTCTTCTGCTTACCAGCATTATGTCTGACAGTTGATTCATTAACTTCTTTCTTTTGTTTTACAGATACCAGTTTGTGGCAGGTGAGGCATCACGTGAAGATCTGTGGCCACAGCATGGTTTATTGGGCCATCTGTCAGGCCCGCATGGGCTACTTTGGAACACACCTTGGATTGGGAGAAGGTGCTGTCTTTGAGTGGCATGGAAGGAGAGGCCTCCATTGGCATGACTTGTTTCCATTTTTGTTTGAGGAGCTCAGTGGGCCTCCTCCACATGTTCTTGTTCTACATTTAGGTGGAAATGATTTAGGCTTGCTCAAGGGCAAGGTGTTGATTTTTCAAGCTATTCCTGATATGAAGGTTATTAAGGCCCATTGGCCTTTGGTTGAAATTGTCTGTTCAGCAATGCTTCCCAGACAAGTTTGGAGGGGAAGCTCTGTTGCTTGTTTGACAGAGCTATGACGAGAGCTAATAGAGACATTCACAATGATCTCCTGTAGGGTTTGGGCCACTACTTACCTCAGTCTGACATTGTTTTTGGGAGGCCCAAACTCTACAGAGTTGATGGCATCCATTTATCTGATCTTGGAAATGACCTTTTCATGGGAAACCTGCAAAGAGGTATTAGGGAAGTTCTTTTTGGCCTACTAGGGAATAGGGACTAAGCAGACACTTGCCCCTTATCCATAGCAGATGTTGGAGGGAGATTTGGACTACGGTGAGCACCTAAGTCACCATTTTGGTGGAAGGGAGGTCACTGGAACCACCTATTTTGGTCTTGGGACTAGGAAAGCAGTGAAAGGGGCTTCCTTTGAGGCTGGCCTGAAGGATAAACCCTCACTTTAAGTCTTGGGGCTTGAGGGAGGGACTTTTGGGTTGGTTTTCTTGATGTGGGCTGGCCAAGGATTAACCGAAGGTCTGGGTTATTCTTAGGGCTCAGGTGTCATTACCCTGGAGAAGCTGCAGAGGAGTTGTATGGTAAGGGCCATCTGCTACAAAAGCTCATGCTACCAGCTTCTTTCTTTCAATTAATCTCAAAGGTGCTACAAGATTCCTTGGCATACTTTAAAAAATGTTAAACATGTCTATTTAACCCACATTCTCCAGTTGATGGAGACAATACATTTTCTTCAGCACTTCACAACTGAATACATGAGTACACTACAGTCACATAAGCTGTTTTAATTTGAGTAATCTTAGTTTGTGGCAAAATCCTGAAGATACACACACAAAAAAAATCTACTGAAAATATTGTGGAGCATTTACAGCAGGGGTTCTTGTCCCTGCAGGGGCCACAGTGTCAAATTTTCAGTTCTACAGTCCTTTAGTCCTCCTGAAAGTGAACAGAAATCTACTTCTGGACTGGTAATTGACTTTTTGGGGGCATTTGGGGGTATATTAACAGGGGGGCTGGGGATTTAGGGACATGCATATGGAGTTGGTATGCTCTATGGCAGGGGTCAGCAACCTACGGCCAGTGGGCTGCACTCGGCCCACCGACCCCTGCAGCCACTGAGTGTGCCGATGCCACACCACTGCTGCCATTTTGTTTTCCAAAATGGTGGCTGTGACTCGTTTGCACTTGTGCAGTACTTTTGCGCATGCGCAAACAAGTCACGGCTGCCATTTTGGAAAACAAAATGGTGGCCATGATGTGCATGGCAGCAGCGCAGCGGCAGTGCATGCAGTGGTGGTGGGGGCCGGTGGCAGGGTCGGTGAGGGTTGGTGGGGGTCTGTAGGGGCTGTGCACGCACGCATGAGCACGCGTGCTGCCATTTACCCCCCCCCCCGGCCCAGCGGAAGACCTGGGGACCAGCGACCAGCCCCAGGTACGTAAACCTTGCCGACCCCTGCTCTATGGCACCTGAAGGCCACATTTTTCCCAACCCTAATATTAGCAAAGGTCTTGATTTAGCTGAGATTTTCTATTCTAGCTTTGATGGAAGGAAAGATCCTGATGCCAACTCCACTAATAAAATGGTAATCATGTATCATTTTCCTGGAGTCTAATAAAACATTTGTCCATAATCTGAAGCCATTGTTGCTCAGATTATCTTTTCTCTTCTTCCTTGTTGTATTAGAAACACTACCCTTCATTTCTTTTTATATGGTGTAGCAATCATATTGAAAGACAAACAAGAGGAGAAAGAAATGAAAACTAATTTTAAAATTGATTAAAAATATTAAACCAAGCAACAATAATCTGAAAATGTAGCAGTGAAAAACCATCTATGCATTGGCTTCTAGAAAAAAAAAATCAAATATCCAGGTAAGTATTCATAAAGAGCTGACACCTCTATGGTACAATGTTGAAAGTGATGTGTGTTCTTCACTCTTTTAAATGCTAGCAAATAAAGCTTCTAGTCACTGAAAGGACACACAGAATTAATTTTAACTGACCAAATGTTGATTTCTAAGATGTCGGTAAGTAGTTTATGAGCAAACATAAATCTACAAAATGTAAAGATTGCAGCAAAACAAAATGAATTCAACTAATAAACTTTCTCCAAGTGGGCACTACCCATTGGCCATAATCATATCATATGTTTCAGAAATACATAAGGAGAATTATAGCACCAGCAGTTAGCCAACACCCTCTAACATTTATTAAATAAACATTGTGGACTTCAGTATACATTAATCAAGATTTTTTGCTGTATAAGTAGAATTTAAAATCAATAGCTATTACAGTTATGGGGTCAAAGCCATGATTCACTGCTCAAGTAAAATAGAGCTATCTATTACATCATTCTATTCATTCATGAGACACAAATAATTATTATTTATTGACTGGCAATAAATATTTATAATCAAATATTGGAAGACTCTTTTTTCCTTTCCTTTCCTCTTTCTTTCTTTTTTTTTTTGGCATGGATGTAATTATCATTTCCCAAATTGGAGAAGACTCAGAGCTGTAAAGCCATGCTTATATACTACTTTATATTGTAACTTAAGATACTGCTACTCTACAGAAGCTAGCAGATCAAATCTCACTTTTAATTGTGAAGTGGGAAACATCATAAAAGAACCAGTTGACTGAGAATGAGACTGGCCCTATCAGCTCAAGCCTTCCACATTAAAAAACAAAAAACCTTGTCTCACTTTATTACCCTATAAAGTTAATTTGGCATGGGGGGAAATTGATCAAAATACAGTTGCTATGACAATTTATATCAATGTTTCCTGACTGCTAAAGCTGTGGAAGAGCCATATCTATTCTAACATAGGTAGACTTCAGCGACCACCACCTAGAAAGAGACATCAGTTCAATATAGAAGAAAAATCCCAACAACCAGTACACATCAACAAATAGGCTCAATGATCAAGATTATTTGGGTGTGTAGAGGGGAGGGGCAGATCTATTTTTATTAGACAGCAGTAACAGCCTCTTCAAGGCTATCTGTGGTTTTCAGGGACCCCACATAATCCAAAAACATAATGACTCTTTTGATAATGTCATTGGCTATTAATAGATAGTTAAAATTCTTGCCATCTCATTTATCATGCTCATAAGAGAAATAGCCAAAGCATTATTTTGTGATTATTTTGCTCAGGGGACAGAGCATGACATGCTGCATTACAATTCTAGTTGCTGCTATCATATAGAATATATGATAATTTTTAATTACAGAATTCTAGTAAACTACCAATTCCAGTATACATGTGAATAATCAAACTGCTGGCTCATATGTACAAACAGGCATTCGCAAAACTTTATAAATGATGGATAAGATTTGTACCTGAAGAATTGTTTTTGGCACATAGGATAGTGTCATCCTCAAATTATTCAATGGCACAATTTATTTAGCATTCAGATGGATTAGCCAATTGATCTGTGACACTGTAAAGCCTCATATAAATTGAACACAAATCAGTTCTTTCTGTAATTCGGCAACATGTTTCTAGGATCAGCAATTAATTTTAGGATGAAAACATAAGCTTTGAAGTCAAAGGCTGTCATTTAATATTGCAGTTAAAGATTCATAAACTAGGGTTATGCATCTGTAACAGCTCTGTGCTCAGTAAGACTATGTAGTTTTACTACAAAACTGCCACCCCAGCTCACCTTAAGAGCCAGCAGCCAAATTTGATGGAGGAGTCTATTCAGCTTCTAATCAGGGAGCAAGGAGGAGGATATTTCCATCACACACACCAGCAAGTGAGGCTGCAAAAATCAGAAGCATGATCCCTGTCACAAGTCCTTTTCCCACTCACTCACTAGTGGGAGAGAATTGGCACTTCAATAGAAATCCAAACAGACTTCCAGGGGATGCAGACCAGGGCATCGAGGACGCCCTGGTCCGGAGCACCACGGGACCACAGCCTCCGCACCGCGGTGCTCCTGCAGCGACCCTAAAAGGAGCTCCAAATTGGCGCTCCTTTTAGAAGACAGGGAAAGTGTGCCCTAAACGCGTAGGGCACACTTTCCCTGTCTTTTCCGCCGCAGCGTGTGAGGACGCTGCGGCGGAAGGTTGCCCTCGGCGCGCTGGCCGTGCAGAGGGCCGGCAGCTCCGAGGGCAACCTCGGGAAGAGGAAGGGGCGCCGTGCATGCAGCTGCCCCTCCTCTTCCTTGCCTCCAAGATGGCTCAATAAGCCGTCTGCCGAGGCCCTTCCTCTTCTGACCTGGCTGCTAGCTCTTAAGGTGGGATTAAGGAGGATTGTGTCAAAAGATGTTAGTTACACAGATGTGACTGAGGCCTTGTCTGCATGGCCCAAAAGGCCTGCCCCCCCCCACCATATTCTGGCATCATTTTGTTCAGACAATGCACATCCCAAACTTTGGTTCTGGTGTGGGCAGTCTGGATGATGTCTGGCATATTTCACACCAGAATGATGGTAAAACAGAATAAAATGTATTTTAAAAACATACCTGTTACTCCAAATCTTCCAGGAAGATCAGGAGCCATCTGTACCAGCACCATGGTGGGTGTCTGCATTGGTGTCCTTCCACCACTACCATGGGTCATTCATTATGAAGTCAGAACAAGGCACTCAACATGTGATGGTTGCTGGGTACCCTGTTCTATTCTCACAGGTGAGTGACCTGCAGTAGAAGTAGATGCATTAGGTAACTCCATGGGTTGCCCATGCAGACAGATGCCATGGCACACAGATAGGAGCCCAAATAATGGGGATAGGTTTGGACAGCTATGGGGAATGCTGCTGCCCCCATAGTATCCTGGCTCATGCAGACAGGACCTGTGCAGCTGGTGTAGAATATTGGTGAATGTCTGCAACAGTGTGCTTTACTAGAATACCTTATGTGCTTTGGAGACAAAAATATATCCAGAATTTGCTTAGTCTCAAGGGTTGTATCTGGACTGCAGAAATAATCCAGTTTGAAATCCCTTTAACTCTGATGGGTCAGTGCTATTGCTATTGGTAACAGACTCATTCAAGGTGCTAAACCTATTTGGGGGAATAGGGATCATACAGCATTGAACCTAAATTCAGTAGTAGATTCATCACCCCACAATATTGGTGTCATCAATCTCCATTTGATTTGCTATTTAAAATTTTCAACTTGGGCATCCTTTTTTAAAGACTCCTTGTGCAAAGATACAACACACGTCACATGAGTGAAATTAGCTTGAGAGTTTAAAACTCACATGCAATATAACCCATGGCAGTGTAGTGGAAGGTAAGAACACAGAGAAACTCTACCATGGATTTTACATAATTCCCCTAACTTCCTTCAGCCTGTTTTCCTTCCTTACTATTACATGATGGCTAGTGGTCACAGTAGGAATATGCTGTCTGCAGGATAAAAAACTATATGCATCTCAGTACCAGTTGCTAGAAAGCAGGAATAATGAGAGGATGCTACTGCCTTTACAATCTTTTTTATGTGCTTCCAATGGACATAGAATGATGGACTATGCAGGACTTTGACCTAATCTAACATGATTCTTTTATGTTATTAAGCTTTTGCAATATTTGAATTTGATCACTGAGCTCTAGATTCTGATGAACTCATCTGCTATCTTTAGGCAGTAAAGCTTCTTAAGCTTTTAGGATTGTCAACTGACCAGAAATGCTGCCTTTGCCTGCTCTGCTGTCTTTAAGCAGTTTGATATGTAAGGATCAGGAGGAGGAGCTTTTCATAGCATTACCACAAATATGATCAATAGTTAATTCATGCCTTTAAGATCAAGATATTAAAAGCACAGTTACAGGATCCTGTTGAAATTATGACTACTCCAAGTATGAATGTATTACACTATCTCTGACTGAAGCTGCCACTGAGATTAGGTTAATTATCAAATCAGAAATTGCTGGGCATTGGTACTCTGACCTTTAACTGAAAAAAATATATATATCATCTTTTGGTATGATATTATTTATCTTTTTTTTTAATCTATGCAAGGATCTTGTTTGTAGCACTAGATCAGGGGTAGGCAACCTTTTTGAGCCGGGGGCCAGGTTGCTGTCCCTCAGACAATTGGGGGGCCGAAGCACCAAAAATAAATAAATAAATACATAAAAATAAAAAATTTAAAAAATATTTAAAAATATTCATGCACACTCTCTCAGCCCCAGAAAAGTCATGGCAAAACCCCTGTGGAGATTTTGCCAAGAAAACCACAAGAACAAGTAATAACAACAATAATCAATATCATCTTGGGGGGCGGCGGCGGCGGCAGAACTGGCCTAGGGCCGGTCCAAAGGCCTCTGGGGGCTGCATCCGGCCCCCGGGCCTTAGGTTGCCTACCCCTGCACTAGATACTACAGAGCTGGTTCACTGTACAAATGTGTGTGTGTGTGTTTCCTCTTTCTGCTAACTGTAATGAATATATATTTCAAAGTGTCAGAAAACACATGCCAATATATAAACACATAAATCTCTTTTTTTAAAGAAAAGAGTGTATATTTACAATGTAAACTAATTGATGATTAGGTATTCTATACGCAAGAGAGGTCTCCCTCAAACATTGTATATTTGCTTACCAAAAGAAGATCAATGGTCCATAAACTGCAACAAACATTAATAAATATTTCTTAGATTAACTGGCTCTCACATCTGTTAACTATGAAGACTTGTAGTGAGTATGGCTCCATAAGCAACTCCCAACAACACGATCTGTCAGGAAACTTTTATATCTTGACAGAAGTTCAATTAAAATCAAAATATTTACATCTCTTCAACAGATATTAGAAAACTCTCGAGAAATAAGCAATGATCTGAAGTTACTGAAAGTGCCACTCATTCAGAGCGCAAATACAGTCAATGAGCATAACTTCTCAAACACTGTTTGTTCATCTGTTGACATCCCAAAAGACTTATAGGCATTGCTATCTGGTGTTTCCTTTCCAACAGAAAGCTGGAAAGGAAAGCTGGAAGGCAATAACAGAGATAATATATCCATTAAAGACAATGTCCAGTTGTCCTTCTAACTAAAAATTGATTACCATCACATAACCCAAGATAGAATTCAAAGATATAGCTGTGTTAGTCTGTAGAATCAGTATGTAGAGAGATCTTGTAGCATCTTTGAGACTAACTGCAAGAAAGAAGTTGGCAGCATGAGCTTTCATAGACTTCAGTCTACTTCCTCAGATGCTTTTGGTGGAGTGGTAGCCAGGGACAGACATATATATTTCCTTGGTGTGTAAGAATGTCAGTTCAAATGCAAAATCCTTTATGTATGGAAATGAAGTAGCAAGTCCAGTTTTAACTTGCTGCGAGTGTTCACACGACGTCGCAGCAAGCCCCGCCCCATCTTGCGCAATCCCTGCGCCATCCCTGCCGCTAGCCGGCTTTAGCCCCATTTTTGTAATTCCTTTTTAAAAGAGGAATTACAGGCGCTTCTGCCGGAGGCAATCAGGAGTCATTCCGGCGGCTGCTGTTTTCGCCGCCGGAATGACTCCTGATGGCTTCCAGGCGGCTTTAGAGCCGCCTGTGTGAAAACGTCCATAGTATGGTATAAATCACACTGGAAGATAAGCATGTGAAGGTCCCCCTAATATTGTGGGTGATGCCATTAGGTCTTGTGATGGTTTTCCTGGACAAATGTGTGGGCAGAGTTGGCATCTTGGATTGCAGCAAAGGCTTGGTACCTGTGCCCCCATCTGTGTCATGTGTCTTCCTGTGGGTGAATACCTGTTTGAGGTTTGGAGGCTGTCTGTAGGTGAGTAAATGTCTGCCACCAAGAGCCCTTGAAGGAGTGGTATTATTGTCCAGAATGGGTTGTAATTCATTGATGATGCGCCTGAGTGGTCTCAGCTGGGAGCTGTATGTGAGTACTAGTGTGGTTCTGTCATTTTCCCTCTTCAATTTGTTCTGTAAGAGATCAGTCCCGGGTACACCTCTTACCTTGTTTATTTGTTTTTTCATTTCATGTGGTGGGTACTGTAGTTTGAGGAATACTTGTAATTCCTTGAATTTGGCATCCCTGTCTTGTGGATATGAGCAGATGCGATTGTATCAGAGGGCTCAGCTGTAGACTATGGATCTAAGTACATGCAGCGGTCCACTAGTTTCCAAGGCCAAACTGATCTTGCCACCTCATTTCCATACCCAATGGCTATGTCTTTGACCACGGACAACCATAATTAAAACTGGATTTGCTACTTCTTTTCCATACACAAAGGATTTTGCATTTCAATTGACATTCTCATACACCAAGGGCATATATATATATGTCTGTTCCTCACTTGCACTCCACCAAAAGCATCTGAGGAAGTAGACTTATATCTATGAAAGCTCATGCTGCCAACTTCTTTCTTGCAGTTAGTCTCAAAGGTGCTACAAGAGCTCTCTACATAATAACTCAAGATAGTTTGCTCCCTTGATGTGAAGAACAAAGAAGAACAATTATTATTATTATTATTATTATTATTATTATTATTATTAACATTATTAACATCATCATCATTAAAAAGTACCTCAGAGGTAGAGCATTTGTCCTGACCTTGGAAAAGTGGTCATGATGACTGTGGGGTTCAGTCATTTCTAGTCCAAAGAAATCCACACTGCAGAAATGAAGCAGTTTGACACCACTTTATCTACTATAACTCTATCCTACAGAATTATGGGACTTGTAGTTTGGTGAAGCACCAGAGCTTTCTAACAGACTAGGCTGAATACCTCACCAAACTACAAACTCCAATATTCCACAGAATTGAGCCATGATAGTTAAAGTAGTGCCAAACTGCTTTATTTCTGCAGTGTGGAAGAGCTTCCAAACTCAGTTTCTATTATCTCCATATAGACATGAAAGCCCATCTACCTCTGCTGCTACCAATGTTACCTAGTATATTAGGAGATATACTAGGCTAGGAGAGCGAATAGCCTGACATGAGTTAAGGCAGCTTATTATTTTCTAAATCTCTGAAAGATCCAAAGGGTCCCATGGCCAGTTCCACTCCATTTCCCAGTCTTGTCTCGTAAAGGAGCTGGACAGGAAGGTGCTGAGCTGCAGCAAACACCATCCCTCTTCCTTTTTCTCAAGGAGGCTTAAAACCAAAACCTCCCTATCCCATCCCATGGTACTCCAAAATATACCTTCTAGCAGCCTTGAGGATGTGAGGTCTAGAACTGGTGACCTATAAGTTCCAAGGTTCTTTCCATTTGGAAGTTTTTGTTTGCAAGGGTTTATGGCAGGGTACTGAATTTAAAAAATTGTTGGACTGCAGCTCCCAGCATTCTACATCAGATGCAATACTGGCTAGGAGTGATTGAAGTTGCAGTCCAGCAACATCTGGAAAGCCACAAGTTGCCTACCCCACTTTATGGCCCAGTGAATAGTTCTCTGTCTTTCACTCTATCACTGGTGCTGAGAAATAAAGGAAATGGATGGCTAGACTTATTTTTGAGTCATTATTGCATCATTTTTTACCTTGGTAGGATATAGACTGTATGTTAAATTGAATCCAATATAGTTTGCCCCCTTGAGGTGAAGAACAAAAGGTTGTCTCTTTTAAGCAATGTAGCAAAGGTACATTTGCTATGGAAATGCACTTCATTACTGGAACAGCAATCTCTATTGCATCTGTGATCAGAAGCCCAATTTTGGATTGAAGACAAGATAATGTGATATCCACAGCTGTGTCCACTTTGAGCCGCTTGGTATTTATCACCTGAGGTAGATATGTCACTCTGCCTAATGGTAGGACTCACCCTGGGAGAGATTAATGGACATGGACTGCCCCAAAACCCTCTTCTTCTCTGATGACCTTGTGTGAGCATCATGTGGAATTCTGTTCCCAGAAAGGTATGTTAGAATTGTGTTGCTACACTAACACACTTGTGGCATCTTAGGAGCCTGGTGAGATAAAGTCTGTAGACCCACAAAGTCTGTAGACTCTACAAAGTCTGTAGAGTCCCTGACATCTACAGCGACAGATTTCACAGTATTAGTTTCTGGTTCTGGCAATTTTAAACCTCCTAATAACAAGGTGATTGATACTATAAATTTAAAGTTCCTTTCTTCTTGATGCTGTAATTGATTTCAGCATCCATCAAATGGGATCCTTTGTCATTTAGTGCCTGCTCAATGCAACCTCTAAGTGTTATGTCCAGCACATTTATACTCCAGCATTTCCTCTGTAGACTATCTGCACCATGTTTTGCTTTTACAAGTGCCACAAAACAGGTAATTTTATGAGGAAAGCACCTTCTCATAACAGTTCATCCTTATCATACATGCTGTCATATTTGTTCAGTGTCAAGACAAACTCAATTCCTACTAACCAAATCTTGGACTCTCTGCAACCATTTTAAAATCAATTAAACATAATTGCCCTGTCAATTCAAAATCAAGTATAAGGAGAAAAATGTAATTCCACTCCCTTTCTTTTGAATAATCCATGTACAATGCCAGATATCCACCTTGGTCTAATGTTGGTATAATGTTACAACCCCTATTATCAAAACTTTGATTATCCATGTGTCCTCATTATCTGAGTTTACTTTTTGTCCTTCAGCTGGCTCTTATGTAAATACTATTCTGTCCTGCTTGAAATTTTGATTTACCCAAACATGTCAGCCAAGCCAATTATGAGAAAGTTTGTGCCCTTGCCTCTAAACAGTACCCACTATGTTTTGCATCTGTAATCATGTGGGGAATATGAAACATGCTTATGTCTTTTATTTCACCTTATCTTGTTTTTATGAAAATGTGTGCTTTGAGACATAAGCATAAATAATGTATACTATTGAGTTGCAAATGAAAATAATAAGCAATGAAAAGAAAAGTAAATATTGAAATGAAGTGATCTTTCAGAAATTCCAGTCCATGTACAATGGACAATACAATTCAAAATCCACAAAACAGTGATACTTTTATTAGGATAACCAAAATGCACAAAAATACATGATGCAAGCTTTAAAAGCTCCACTGGCTTCTTCATCAGACAAAAATGTTAAAAGACATACAGGATAAAAGTAAAGAAATAAAATATGATGATGTTAGTCACAGGCCTGTATTCTGTCAAGATGTTGATGTTGTTCTGATCCGAGATGGTATGGATGGCCCCTCTTCCTTCTGGCCACGTGGCACTGAGAACAAAGCATTCCAAAGTCTAAGAAATAAAATTTAAATTTCATTAGCAATACAAAAAGGCATTTCCTCTGAGATCCAGGATCCATTCCCTTATGAGATTACAATCCCCTTTGTTAGGCAGAGAACATTGAATCTCTCAAGAGATATCTCCATGCTTTTGCATTAGGAAAAGTTTAGGTGTTGGTTTGGTAAAACATGCTAAATATAATCCCATGTTTTGTTTTATTTTTTAAAACCATTGATGGAGGTAGAAACCTTAAATAGTAAAGTCCCAGTTCATTTAGGATTCCTCTGTTGCAGCTACAATGTGGTCTCTTCACATCCAGGAAGCATATTCAGGGGTAGCCATGTTGGCCATATAGCAATGTACAATAACACCTTTGCCTGATGAAGTTATGGAAACTTGCATCATATATTTCATGCATTTTGGTTGGCCCAATAAAAGTATCACTGTTTTGTGGATTTTGGATGTTATTATACTTTGCTATATAGCCAACACAGCTACCCTTGTTTCAGTAAAATAATGCTGAAATAATTGTGTGGCTGGAATGCAGATTTTTGGATTGAGCCACATACATTGAAAGTTTCAGATATGCTAACTGCTTACATTTGGAATGAACAAAAATGTTACAGGAGAGAAACATAATAACATTTTATTTCAGTACACTTCCCTTCCAAATTCTCTCTCGTTATTTTTGTTGTCAAAACAACCTTCTTTCTAAAGAGTTCTTCTCCTTCCCATAATTATGCCTTAGTTCAAAAGCATTTACTCTGCTGGTGGGGGGAGGGGGAGAAAATGAATGATAGAATGGGGAAAATAATAGCAAAAGAAATGATCTCATGGTTGTAGCAACATTAACCCAAAGAACACATCATTCATGTCATGTGCCACCATTGTCATCCATAGTTAAAAATTTGACAGCAGTGACAGCGAGAACAGCTGGCAAAGTCCACAGTGCTACATATTCACAGAAAGCATATGTTTCTTCATGAAATCACTTTTTTTTTCATTCATAATTTATTCAAGCTCAGTGTGTGCAGCATTTGGAAAATTTAGTCAAGAATTAGCAAGGCTAAACTACAAATCCTACGCCAGAATTGAGCCATGGCAGTTAAAAGTGGTGTCAACCTGTAATAATTCTGCAGTGTACATGCAGCCATATTTAGGAGTAGATATACTGGCCATACAGGAAAATGAAACGTAAACTACAGTCCACAAAGAGTGATAACTTTATTGGCAAGCCAAAATGCACAAAACACCTAATGCAAGCTTTCAAAGCTCCGCTGGCTTCTTCATTGGGCAAAAGGTTTTTTGTTTGTTTGTTTGTTTTAAATCACACAGGAAGAAGGAAAATAAGTGACACGTGCTTGAGTCACAGGCCTACATTTTGTATAGATGTTATCTCTGCTGTAGTTCAGTTGGTTTGGAGGGCTGTCAGTATAGACAGACTCCACACTTTTCTTGGCCACATGGGATCTGAGAGAAAGTACAGTAAAAATTAAACACCATTAATAGCAGTAAAGTACAGTGCATTCCGGACCACCATTTCATTTCCTGTGAAAATGGAGACTCACCAATATTCAAGTCCCTTAGGATTGAATGGGGTGAATGCCTGCTAGCACAAACCCCATTGAAATTAAAGGAGGTCACACCTCTGTGAATATTTAAGTCTGCAGATCTCAAGTCCACGAGAACAGAGGGGCGACTGTACTTCCTGTTGGGATTCAGGATGTCTCTATCTTTTCTTTTTTTCTTGAATGATTTTTAACATTCTTTGCCTGATGAAGAAACCAGTGGAGTTTTAAAAGCTTACATTATGTGTTTTGAGCAGTTTGGTTGGCCAATAAGGATTTCACAGGTTTGTGGATTTTAAAGAAATACAGACGGTATATTCTTCCTAGGTGCTATGAATCCTTTTTCAGTTTTCTTGTTCAATTTTTTTCCACTCTGAGAAGTTCCCTGTCCCACAACAAAGTGTCAGAATGTTATACACACATCATGAAGGTGTTTGTCCCTAATCATACTGTTAACAGTATGTCTCTGTTCCCTGCCCTCTTCTCCCCTTATTACACATCAGGGCTGAAGGCTTGAATCCAGGAATATTATTTATATTTGTAGCCTCCTGCCTGGACATACCAACTCCCTACTGTAGACTTTTACCCCAATTAGTGGCTGATAGTAGACAGATCTGAGACTAGCAAGAGCAGAGAGCTAGTGTGGCCTAGTGCTTTGAGTGTTGGGCTATGACTCTGAAGACCAGTATTCAATTCCCTGCTTGGCCATGAAACCCACTGGGTGACCTAGGACACACCACACTCTCTCAGCCTCAGGAGAAGGCAATAGCAAACTTCCTCTGAACAAATCTTGTTACGAAAACCCCATGATAGATTTGCCTTAGGGTCGTCATAAATCAGAAACAACTTGAAGACACACCACAACAAGTGCAGTCACACTTTTTCT
>JAIPUX010001880.1:36331794-36346298 GCA_020142125.1 Phrynosoma platyrhinos | reverse complement strand
TAAGATATTATCCAAGTCACCTTTATTCACTTGATTTAACTTATCCAGAATTAATTTTTCGGAACCTCCAAAATTATTTTTTATATATGCAATCAATTCAATTTCATCCAAGTCTCTTAATATTTATATACTCAATCAGATTTTATAAAGGGGCGTGATAGATAGATACCTCAACAGAGTGCAAATAAATACCCAATAAAGTATAGCAAGGAAGGATTATATCAGAGCAAAGGAGGAATTGGGTATTGTAATTTTGTTATTGTTATTGCTATTATTCTATTAAATCTACCAAAAGCTGTTTCCCTTTATCTCCAATTGTTTTCTATCTGTCATTCATCCCCTGTCCTCTTTAAATGTAGCCTTTTTTTTCCTGTTCCTCCTTTCACTACTGATCTCCTTAATTAATCATTCCTTCTAATGCCCTTTTACTCGATCTCTTGCTGTCTCCACCTCTGTCCTCTATCCATTGTTTCTTTCTTGTTTATTTCCTTTGGACATATTTGTCTGTCGTCTTGTCCCCCATCCTCTTTATGACATTTCTTTCTTGTTTGTTTCCTTTGGACATATTTGTCTGTCGTCTTGTCCCCCATCCTCTTTCTGACATTTCTTTCTTATTTATTTCCTTTAAACTTATTTATCTGTTGTCTCATTCCTCCATCCTTTTTCCAATGTTTCTTTCTTGTTTGTTCCCTTTGAATTTATATTACAAATAAATTCCTCTTTTAAAAGATGGAGGAAAGAATAAGAAGCTCAGCAATTCTAGACTTGCATCTAACAAACATCAAGGAGTTGGTCACTGTCATCAAAGCAGTTGGTACTTTAGGGGGCAGTGACCTTATAATGCTAGAATTCATGATTGTGGCCAAAGAAGAGTATAGTCACATATCTTGGATTTCTGGATAGCTGAAATCAAGCTCATAAATGGGAAATATCCTCAAAAGCCAGTATAGCTGTACAGTAAACTCAAGGAGGAAATGAAAAAGGGGAAAATGCATGTGTAAAGATTGGAAGGAAGGATGAGTCACCAAGCAAGAATGAAGATGTGTAGCCTAAACTTGCAGGAATAGTGTAATGGAAGCTAAAGCTCAAAATGAACTGAGGCTGGCTAAGGAAGCAAGAAGCAAAAAAATGGGGTATTTCAAATATGTTTGAAGCAAGGAAATGCTTGTCAGCAAGGATTATGAAATGCTAATAGATCACAACAAAAGAACAGAACTGTTCAATATTTATTTTGCTTCCATCCCCCCCCCCCAAAAAAAAAGGATTGTATGCTTCTATGCATAGACAGAGACCTTGGCAATGAATCTGAATCTAGCTAGGTGGCTGGGTTGAGACTACTTATCAAGTTTTCAGAAGATACAAAATTGGGAGGGTAGTTTACACACTGGAAGACAGAAACAGAATTCAAAAGGATCTTGATAAACTAGAAAACTGGAAAGAAATAAATTGCAATTCAATAGGGACATGCCAAATTCTACATTTAGACCACAAAAACCAAGTGCACAGGTACAGGATGGGGGATTCATGGCTTACCAGTACTACATGTGAAAAGGACCTTGGGATTATCGATTATCATATGTTGCACATGACCCAGCAATGTACTACAGTCTGCACTAATATAAGCATAAGCCCTGTCAGATGGGCCAAGATACTCCAAGGGCAGCCCAGAGTATCCTGCCCTGACCTCTCCCCTCTTACCTGGCTTTATATTCTCACACTGGCACGGCTGTCTGCATGAGTGGCCTGATGAGCCACATAGTATGTTTACCACTGCCATGGATTGCTCACTTCTGAGGTTAGAACAAGGTGATCAGCAATCACATACCTAGATGTCTTGTTCTTGGAATGAGCAACTCTAGACGGTGGCGGACATGCTGGGTGGCTCAGCAGGATGCTTGTACAGACAGCCATCTCACCCATGCAGGAATGAAGAGCTTTGAAACAACAGATAAGTTGTTTAAAACAAGTCATACCCCAGTTCCAGTGCATAACGTGATGGAAGTCATCCAGACTGCTTGCATCCAACATGGAATTTGGGATATGCAATACCAGAATGGGGGGGGAAACAAGCCTTTTGGTGAGTGCACATAGGGCCATGGCTTCCAAGTTGAGGGAAGTAATAGACCCACTATATTCTGCATTGTCTGGGTCTCATCTGGAGTATTGCATTTAGTTCTACATGTCTCATTTTAGGAAGGATAGAGATAAATTGAAGCAAGTTCAGAAAAGGGCAACAAGAATAATAAGAGGTATAGCAAACAAAATATTTGAATAAAGGTTGTAAGAGATGGGAAGAGGTGATATAAGACTTGTGTGTGTGGAGTAGTTGTATTTGTTATAAAGCAAACATCTCCTTAGCAACTATGGTCCTCTTTTTTTGGCAACAAACCCCATAATCCCTCACCATTGGCTCTGCTAACCAGGGTTGCTGGGAGCAAAAAGAAAAAATGTACCAAGAGGCACAACTATGGATTCCTGAATCAGCTATGGATCTCTGATTGCAGGTTTCCATTCTAACCTTTATCTGATTCCAAATCAGTGTCAACATTCTATCTGAAAATAAGGGGAATATTGAATATACAAAGTCTCCCAAGCCTCATGATGTGAAAAATGACCAATGGGGAAAGACTGTACCTACAGATACTTCCAGAATTCTCCTAACTCAAGCTGCTTTTCCTTTCTGAAATTCTGGGTTATCCTGTCTTTTGAAGAATGTTAGGCAGAAAACCCTTTCCTTGCCATTCACTGCATCAATATAGATTTCTAAGCAACCTTTCCCCAAGATTCAATGAATGTAGGACCTGACTTTTAAATATGTAAGAATCAATATTCTTCCTGTTAGCATCTAGTGTAGTCTTGTCTTTAGAATTTTGGCCATGCATCCCCTTCTACATTAATCAGGATTCACTCCCACAAACACACATGTTTTGTGTTTTCATGTTGAGATTATTTTGTCAAGGTTTTTCAGTAATTCAATACTTTTTGCCAGTTATGGTTATGTGTCACCCCTCCACATTTCCCACTGCTTGTAACAGTTAATCTTAAATAATTGTAACAATTTTTACATGATGTTCAAAAGGACAAGAATGAACTTGCAAACAACAAATAAAATGAATTTGCTGTCTGAAATTAACTAATATACTTTGGAATATCAGTGATAGATTTTTGTCCTCTTCCCTTGAAAGCTTCTTTTCTAATCAACTTTTCCAGTTCATGGTTTGTAATTTATGTATTATTGAGCCAAGGTTTCATTTCTAAATATGTCATCATCAGCAACAGCACTTTGATTTATCTCTAAGTACAATATAGATCTACCTGCCTGTGTGCTGGCCATTTTCAAGACACAAAGCTTGGTGTTACAATAAACTTTTCTTCAAATAAAATGACTTTTTCCCCCTTTGAGGTCCCATCAATGAAAACATTAAGCTTAGTGGAATGCTCTCTAGACATATCTACTTAGAAGTCCCAAATTGGATGTAGCCACACTGCAGAATTAAAGGAATTTGATATCACTTTAACTGCCATGAATCTGTCCTATAGAATCCTGGGATTTATAATTTGGTGAAGTATTCATTGTGGCCTGTCAGAGAGCATTGGTGTTTCACCAAAATACAAATCGTAAATTTCTCTAGATAGAGTCATGGCTGTTAAGATGGTATTAAACTGTTTTAATTCTGCAGTGTAGCTACACTCTAAATTCAATGTGACCTACTCCTGGCCTAACAGTGTTGTGTGTGTGTGTGTTTCTTTGGATTGTTGGGTTTTTTTGCATCAACCTCCCTCAAGACCATCAGCAAACACCTCAAATAAGATGCAGGCCAAATATTACCATGTTTCTTTCCCTGTGTGATGTTTTGTTTTTGGCAATTTTTGCAAAATAAAATAAAATTTTAAAAAATGGCAGTGGGCTTTGAAAGCTAATATAACATATTTTGCTCTTTTCATTTAAAACATTTATATCCCCACTTTTTCCATAAAGACATTAGAATGTTTTACAATAAAAGCCATAAAACTATGTGACATGTAAAAATAAAGTATGAAACTTGCACCAGTCAAACTATTTGCAAGAAATCTCAAAACTTTCAAGCAATAAAGGAACCATAGGTACCCCTGAGAAAGTTGTAGAGGAGGCTATGGGGGGGGGGGAACCATAAAAAAAGGTGTATACAGATGTGTCATTTTATTAATACCTAAAGATACCTATCCTCCAACATTTTACACTTGAAAAGTAGGATATGTGTGGACAAACAGCATCAGAGCGTGGTCAAGATGGCAAAAGTAATTAATGAGGGAAAACAAACCAGTTAGGAGAAGCAACAGCTACCTGAGCTACTAGGAAGTGCAAGATTCTTATCACACTGAGTGCAAATTATATTTGCATTTTGAACTCAATTTGTACCAGCTGAAGTAAAGTGAATATGAAGGAGGAAAATGGGAGGAGAAGAGAGAAGATATTTAACAGCCAGCTGAAAAAGTGGAATGACAGGATTAATTGGGACTATCTGCTAAATCAGGACAATTGGATGGCATGGAGATGTAGAAATTAACTTGAGATGTAGGAGGTAATTAGCTGTGTAATTAAACCAAAGTCAAAAGGATATTACAATGTTCAGCCCCCATTTCAGATATTTATTCATTTACTTATAAAATAAAATAAAATAGTATGAAAATGTCAAACAATTTAAAACAGCATAAGACATACAAAACAATTTAAAATAACACATCTGTGCAGTTTCAAAGCGAAAAACTTACCACTCCACAGGGAAAAGTCTGGTCCATGGTTAGAAGTTGACTCTTAAGGTCAAATAGTACCATAGTACATGGGAGAGGGCCACATCCCAAATGTGGAATGCCCTTCCCTTGACAATCCAATTAGCACCAACATTGGCTTCTTTATGGCAGCACATCAAGACATAGGTTTTTATTAACACCCTGGAGAAATTAATTTACTTTAAATGCACATGTGTGTGGTTTTAATTGTTGGAGCCTTACAAGCTGCTTTAAGTTTTCCCATTTTAATACATTTCTATCCTGCTAAAGCCATGTATGGTTTTGATGTGGAATTGTTTTAATCCCATGGTAAATTGTGTGATATAAATATTTTAATAAATGAATAAAACTAAATGTTGAAAAATGCAAACCACTGTTATAGACTGTATACACATGCAGGTCCACGTATAGTGCAAAACTGCCTCAAAGTTAGGGTGGGCAGGTGTCCCTTATAATGACCTCTATTTGAGCCAGTTTGGTGTAATGGTTTGAGTGTTGGACTGTGACTCTTGAGACCAGGCTTCAATTTCCAGCTCAGGCATGTAAACCCACTGGGTGACCTTGGGCTAGTCACACTCTCTCAGCCTCAGGGAAGGCAATGGCAAACCTCCTCTGAATAAATCTTGCCAAGAAAACCCCATGATAGGGTCACCTTGGGGTCAACATAAGTTGGAAATGACTTGAAGGCACACAACAACCTCTATTTGAGGGCTGGAAATCTTGTCCCTTATAGAATTGACAGGTATCCCTTATTCTAAAAGAAGTCTGAAAAGCTTTTCCTTTTGTATAGACTGAAAAAGAGGCCAAGAAGTCCTCCATTATTGACAGATTTTTAATTTTAGAGTATATTGAGGAGGATGCCAAGAACATATCAATTTGAGAAAAACAAGCATATTGTAAAGAATGAAAAGTGTATCCAGTGTTTTTTGGGTACAGTGATGTCCAAACATCTTGGAGATCCAAATTAGCTTTTTAATAATCAAAAAATTATTAGATTGATAATTGATAATTTCCTGCACTTTGTGTATGTGTGTGTGTGTGTGTGTGTATGCATGTGTGTTCTTAGCAGATCTATTTGTGGATTAATTCCCACATTCCAATCTCCTGTAATTAGTATCTTGTCATAATTATATCTTTCTAATTCTTTTTGCAGTGTTTTATAGAATTTAAATTTATTTTCATTGTGGACATAAAGCCCAACCATTAAAATTTTGAAGTAGGGGAAAGTTATTTCTACAGCTATGTAGTGCCACTCTTTATCTTTAAACATTTCTTTTGCTGAATATTTGTTTTTTTATGTATAGTGCCACACCTAATTTTCTCTTTTGGTGTGAAGATTAGAAGAGTTGGCCCAGTTTGGGTTTTTTAAAAATAAATTGAATCTTTTTTCCCCCTTTATTTTAATTTCCTGTATGCAAAGTATACCATAGTGTTTTCCCCAAATAGTGAAAAATCTTTTTCCTTTTATAAACTGCGTTAATTCCTTTAACATCCCAAGATCACAATTTATTAGTTTTTTTCATGCTTATTAACATTAAAATGAAATTAGTTGTACAGAAGTAAATAAAGGATTATAGTAGAGAATGAGAGGGAAATACTGAAAAGACAACAAATGATATTTATAATAATTCTTCTATGGGGGTGTTCTCTTCCACTTCTGATTCTTCTCGTTCTTCTCTATCCTCCCTCCTCTTAGATTTTTCTGTTTATTCTATGTCACACTGAATAGTTTTTTCTCTATGTTGAAAGTATTTATTTATTTATTTTGGGGGTGCTTTTCTTCCATGTTTATTTCTTGGTTGCCAGTGTATCTTTCAAATTATCTTTGTTCTTGTTCATTTTCCTTGTCTCTATGAAGTCTAAATTCTTCAACCTTGGTATTGATGCTATATCTTTTTTATTTGTAACTAAACATAACACCTTCTATACAGCCCCAAGAGAATCTGATATTATGATTGGTAAGAAAATGTGTAAGTTATCTTTATTCTTGCCTCTTTTTTAGTATGACAGCTGGTGTATCTTTAAATATCCTCATTGTGGAGCCATTGATCTGAAGTTTGTGTTTATAGCTTCTTTGCAAAATTTCATCATGAATTCTGGATCTTGCTAGGCAGATTACCATATCACGGGAAAGATTTTTTTCTTTAGCTGTAGTTGAATTAATCCTAAATAATCTATCTCTTTCTACTTCTAAATAGTCTTTTGTGATATCAGAGAAGCTAGCTAGTGATGGAATTACCTTGATATAAAGATCTTCATTAGAATCTTCTGCAATGCCTCTAAATTTGAGGCATTTTTCTGAATTTTCTTTTTGATGGCATAAGTTCACCCTTTAGAGAGTATGTTTCACTTGTCCGCCCTTCCAAAGTTTTTTTTTTTCAAATGTATCAAGTCCTTTATTGTTCACTTCTTTTCTGTGGTCCTTTAATTCTTGCATTATTTCTTTTTGAAAATTCTAAAAAAGTTATTCTAAAAGATATTGCGTTTGTAAGGGACCTTGAAGTTTGACTGGCATTTTTATTGAGCCTTGTCTAACTACTTGAGCTTCAGCTGCTCATAGCCATGTGGCTATAGACATACTTTCAAGGCCCACACTAAAGTTTGAATTTCTATTTGTTTTGTATATCCAATGCTGTACAACAAAATGCTTAGGTTAGTAAATCAGTAGTTTATAATATAACAGATATTATGTAGATTCCTCCCCTTCAGTTCAGCAGATTATAAATGTAACAATTCATTCACTTATTTATATACCCAAACAGAATCTATCTTAAATTTTAAATCATGTTTCTCACCATTCATTAGTTCATTAATTTCTGCTTGTCTACCCACCTTATCTTGTAGCTGTGATTGCCCTTAGTATTATATTACATTACATAGTTATTCCTATTGTTGCAAGTGGGGAAAAAAGACTACTAGACCCCTTGTATAGATGGATCCCACTGCCAAACTGAACCAGAAGTAAACAGCAATATCATTTACCCCATAGCCTTAGTGAACATGATGCCATCTACAGCCTCAGAAACAAAAGGGCAATTGGAGGAACTGTTGTCATCATGAGCAAATTGGACTACATACAGAAGGCTGAGAAACAAATCTCCAGCATTGTGTTTTATAGGCATCCATTTTCAGATTCCATTGAGAAATATTGCAGGGAATATATGGAAGGATTCCCCACAGATGTGTGAGACTTGATCTATATGGATAGTCCTCAAGATTCTCCATCAAGAAATCTTTTGACAGAAAAATATGGGCAGCCCTACCTGCCCTATTGTGTTGATACCATCATAGTTGGGATATCTGAGCTCATGGATTCAGTTCTCAGACAATCTACCACTAATACTCCCATATTAAAAATACCACTGATTTAATGAGAAAACTATGATTTTCCAGAAAATACCATTTCAGTGACTATGAATGCTGAAGGCCTTTACACGCTATCCCCACCTTAAAAGAGCTGCTCTAATTTACCCACTCACTCCAGGAATAATGAGTCAAGACATAGGAAGTGGGTTCAAACAGGGGCATTTATAACTTGACTTATTTATTAATTTCTTACCGGAACTGCAAACTAGATGCGAAAAATAGCTAAGGATGGAAACAGCTTCAGCTCGTGGTCTATCATTGATACCACTTCTGCAGCATTCCCTGGGTGATAGTGCCTGAGCCCCAACATTAACCCAAAAGCTGGGTTATCTGTTGGCTGACCCGCATCAGGAAGACCAACATGAAACTCCCTCTTCCAATGCCCAAGAAATAAAGAGGGTGATTTATCTTCCATGCAGTCCCAAGGGGTGTCTCTTTCCCCACCTTCCAGGTCCTGCAGCCCAAAGAGGTGCTTCCATAGACCTCCCTTCTACCCAAACAGTGTCCTAGATGCTCACTGAAATCCAAATTTCTTTCAAAACATACCAAATCAACCTATTTATATGTCACACAAGCCAGTCTCCCTAGGTCCATCTGGAAACTGTACGGTATAGGCAAAAAAGCCCATGGAAAGGGAGGGAAATCCTACCTGGCTCTCAATCAACCAAGATAACATCACACTGTACCATGGTGGGAAGGTGGGTTGATTGAAGAATCAAAGTGGAGAAGCTGGGAGCAGCAGACCCCAACCTGAGTCCACCAGTTTTTTGCTACCTTGAGCTGTAAATAACTAGTTGTAAGACTATTTCCTAAGGGATGATGCATCTCTCATTTTGTGGGAAGACCCCTCTTAGCAGTTGACACTTCTTTTTTGAGTTGTCAAGAGAAGTTAACATAGACACAACATTTAGACTTCACCTTGTTTATCTCAGATAAGTTGTTCTGCATCTCTGGCTGGCTGGCTAAATGAATTAGCCTACATCTTCAAAGAGGGGTTGGTTGCTTCGTCAGACGGGGAAACCGCAATCAGGGGATTATCCCTTTCCTACTTCAAGCTCCAACTCTCAATTCTCCTCCCAAAGAATTGATTTCAGAGGGGTTCTATACACCTTCTGAGCCCCTCTTTTCATAAATGAAGCATGGAGCTCTTGCTCACATGTCTACTTTCCTTGAGGTGTGGGATGAAAGTTGATATACAGCTTTTAATGCACATTTTCTATGACACTACAAAATATCCTGGGATATTTGTACTTTATATTAAGCACTTACAAATACATTCTGGTTTCCATACCAATTTAGAGAATGTCAGTAAATGTGAATTTGAGAAGCCCAAATCAAAGGGCAAACTGAACAAACCATTTGATGTCACCATATCAATTTGAAAACACTGGGTCATGTGTGATTCAGGAAGGTAAAAGAGGTTGCACAAAGTTAGTTCTTGGATGGGAGACTACCAAGTAATACCAGTGTTCTCCAGGAAAAGTTAGAAAGAATTCTATCTCAAATTCAGTAGAACCACTTCCAGTCATTGTTGACATTATGGGACTATGTGTACCAATGGTTTGACTCAGTATATTGCAGCTTCCTACATTCCTAATGTAGATTCTCTGCTGGTGAAGTACAGCCACCACTGCCTGGCTATCTTGCCCCCATTATCCTCTGGCCACCAAATATCCATAAAGGATCTCTGGCACCAGAAACAGTAAGTTAAAGGATTGTTGCAGATAATGGAGCTGAATACTTCCACCAGCAATGAATGTTGTAGTAGTGTGGTGGTGGTTCTTCTTGTTGTTGTTAGTGGTGTATGCTTTGAAGCCATTTCTGACTTCTGGCAAGCCTGCAGCAAATCTGAGAGCCAGTGGTGTAGTGGTTTGAGCATTGGATTATGACTCTGGAGAACAGCATTTGATTCCCTGCTTGGACATGAAAACCCACTGGGTGACCTTGGATGAGTCACTCACTCTCAGCCCCAGAAAATCCCATGATAGAGGTTATGCCTTAGGGTTAACATAAGTTGGAAAAGAAGGCACATCACTACCATCACCACCACAAGGTGAATCTTAATGAAAATTCATGGAGTTTGTTCAGAGGCAAAAGTTTGCCTTTACCTTCTTCTGAGGCTGAGACAATGTGATTTACCCAAGGTCACCCAGTGGGTTTCTATGGCTGAGCAGAGATTCAAACCTGATTTTCCAGAGTCTATTTAGTTCAGCACTTAAACCACAGCACGATGTATGTAACCATAATTTGATATTAACAGCTATGTATGATACTGCCAGGATTCTAGCCAACCTTTAGATAAAAATATAAATCCATTCTAGTTTGCTCATAAGCAATTTGCTGCTTCAACAATAATATTTGCTATCCATCAAATGATTCATAATATAAAGCACTGCCAGTGAACAGTATAAAAATCATAATATTAATGTGAGTTTATTTGAACAGTCATTGCCACAAATGTAATCTGATCATACATCTGAATTCTAACGTCTTTTTAATATCTTAGGCAATATTACTCGGTTCAATGTAAGACATATTTGTATTAAGCAGTCTTAATAATAAGAAGGCCCAATTGACTTTGAACAGTATAGTGCATTGATATATTTTGGCAATCGTGCAAAAGACAAACCATAGAGACATTTGTCCTTTTTAAAAAAATTCATTTTCACCATTGGTTGCCCTCATTAACTTCATCTGTCAAATTCTGAACAGAATAGGATTACTTTGGGTTTATATTCACAGTGGTTTACAGCTGCAAAACACTTTAGATACATTAGTTAATTATGCCTCATAATGTTCTTCTGAGGTAGAAGGAACTGAACTTAATTCTTTCAAGTTGATAATAAATCACTTTGAGTTTACCCTGTCCTTGATTATTCATCTAAGAATTAAAATATATTTATTTCAGTGTATTGTCTCATAATGTACACAGCAAAAGTGAACTATAAATATTCCTGGCAACTTATTTTGTGCTATTGTCTGTTGTATGTTCTGTGTCAGCAGATGAGGTGGCAACATTCAATTTGTTCTGAAACCATATTTTTGGTAATGGAATTGTTACAGGTTCCTTACTGATCAAGCTGCATTTGGAGTATTGTGTCTGAATGCCATGTTTTACTAATAATTATTGGCCAACCAGGATGGTGATAGGTCAGGAAAACAATCCCCATGAGAAACAATTTGAAAGAACAAGTTATGTTTAGCCTGGAGAAGAAAAGATTAAGGGAAGGCCTGATAGCAGACTTCAGAAACAGGTTGAGTCTCCCTCATCTGAAATATTCCAAAAACGAAAACTTTTTCCATTGCTGGATGAGATAGCAATGCCTTTGCTTTCTGAAGTTTCAGTGTACACAAACTTTGTTTCATGCAAATTAATATTGCGCAATATTATACAATTATTGTATAAAACTACCTTCAAGCTATGTATATAAGGTACATATGAAAAATAAATGAATTCTATGTTTAGATTTGAGTCTAATATCCAAGATCTCTCATGATATGTTTATATTCAAATACAGGTATTCCAAAATCCAAGAACATCCAAAATCAAAAAGTCCTCTGGTCCTAAGCATTTTGGATAAGGGAGACTTGTATCAAAAATTGTGTCATAGAGATGATGGAAGAGATTATTTTTGGTTACTCCAAAGGCCAAGACTAAACCAAGGGGTGAAAAAATGAAGGAAAGATAATCCTGGCTAAACATAAAAAGAGAAGAATAAAAGAAGACAAAGTCCAATGTGCTTTTTTTATTTCTTGAAAAAGCCCAAAGCATTTGGGCCTTGTCACCAATTGGCTTTCTTCAGGGGCTGTTATAAAATAAATAAAATTACATTATTATTGTTGTGGTATTGGGACAACACATAAATCACCTCTAAAACATCATTTCTTGAAAATGAGATTCATCAAAGAGATTTGATGAAGTCATTTCAAAAAATCCATAAATATAAACCGTTTGGTAGGCCTAGTCCCTTACTTCTAATACTCAAAGGGTCTACTTTGATTGAGAGTGCAGACTGCAACACCAGAAATTTCTGGCAAAAGTTATGAATAAAATAATATGGATAATAGATAATATTTATTTTCAAGAAATGATGTTTTTAGAGGAGAGTCATGTGTTGTCTCAATATCACCACAATAATAAATGTACTTCTATTTATTTTATAATAGCCCCTATTGGTAACAAGGCCAAAACACATTGGGCTTTTTAAGAAACACTGTAGGTTTATTGGTTTTTGTTGTTGTTGTTGTTTTGACCATCAAACAACATGTGGGACTTTGCCTCCTTTTATTCTTCTAGTGTAAATATGTGCTTTCCAGTTTTTTCTTCTGTTTAAATAAATCAAGAAACTAACATTAGACAACAGAGTTGTTTGACAGTTGAACAGAATGATTTAGAAAAGAGAGAACTTTGCTGAATGCTTTAAGCAGAGGCTGCCTGGCCATCTGTTAGGGGTGTTGTAGCTGCATCCTGCATTTCAATTTCTGCATTGGGCAGAGGGCTGGACTAAATTACCTCAAAGATCCTTTCCTGTGCTATAATTTTATGAATATCTACTGAAATCACTTGGCAGCGCAATCTGTAAACTTCATTAGGAGTTGAAAGAATGGGTTTTATTTATTATTGAAAAGCTCAGTCACCAATTATGTTTTTCCTCCATGTTTACTGATCTGTACATAAGATTCAGATGTCTGTATGCTGAGCTGTGACTTGTCTTGCAGCATTATAAAGCATGGGAAAGCACAGTTGATTCATATTACATGCACATCTCCCTAGGAATTGAAAAAAAATATTCAAAACTATTCACAAAATTGTTGAAAAACATGTTCAAGTGTTGAGGAACCCTGATGAGAAGAATCAGGAACTGACAAGAACTTTTGCAGTTCGAGGACTCATTCTGAGCAAACTTCACATGTAGTAGCTTTGTGCACTTCCTGAGCAGAAAATAATATTTCTGTGTAGAAAAATTATTACCTGCACAGAACATGCTGTTCCCTGCACACATAAAAAATGCTCCCTGCAATGCTATATGACTATTGCATACTATGTAGCAATGCAACAATGTTGCTACTAAGTGAATTCTGGAATGACTCAACTACCCACCCAATGTACTGGTAAGCAGTCACTGGGATGACAGGAGTCTTTTCCCATGTAAATGGAGAAGTGGCTGCCTGATATTTCCACACCCTCTTGTGGAAAATCTCCAGCCTGACAGGCAGAAAAAGGACCCCATCACAAATCCTTTTTCCACCAGAGATTGCTCATACAAGAGATTGTTGGTGGGAACACAGGGAGCTCCTTTCTGATTGACAAGGGATCAGATCCCTGTCAATCGCAGTGGCTGCTTACCAGTAAATGGGCTTTAGGGGACTTTCATGGCCCCTAAACTAGAGGCTACCTAGGGATTGTGAATACATAGTAGTTGTGAATGTGTAGGTGTAGATTATATATTCACAATTGCCTCACAGGATTCAGGTTGCTGTTTTCTGGGCAGAACAACCACTTGTGAATTTTGTACAGAATAAGTTCTGAACAGCAAATAAGGCTTCAAAAATGGAATCATTTTCAAAGACTTTTGTATAAAGTAGGAAAATGTTTAAACTATTAATTGCTTATTTTACAAGAAACGTACGTGAGGAATCACAGCCCTACATCTCTAGGGATATAAGCTGTTCATATAGCTCAACAGAATACTGTATTCCCTTCCTCCATCATGATGCTGTTCCTAATAGAAACTGACTTCAAAGTTGGAGTAGCAACATTGGGGCTAATGGCATATGCCAACTGTTTCTATTATATTAAGGACATTGAATGTGGTTTGCATGGTGCATTCACTCTTCAGCTGATGACTGCAACATGAAGTAGTGGATTAAATCTGTCAATGAGCCATTTCAGTTCTGGTCAGATTATAATACATGTTTTCAATTATAGGCAGATTGTGGTATCTGTTCACATATTGAGTCTTATATGGTTCATGAAGTCCTGAACAATAATGTGCACAGAATTTAGAACTAGATTATTCTACAGGTAATGAAGAATTCAGGAAAAAAATAATTCTGAGGAACTTTGATTTAGTCCAGATTTAAATACATCTCTTGACCCATTTCAAACTGGCTTCATGACAGGCTTTGGGGTTGAGACTGCCATGGTTGCCTTGACCTATAATCTGCGTGGGGGCATCTACAGGGGTAATGTGACCCTGTTGGTGTTCCTAGACCTCTCAGCGGCTTTCAATATGATAGATCACGGCATCCTCTTGGACCGCCTGAGGGAGTTAGGTATCGGAGGCACTGTTTTGCAGTGGTTCTGGTCCTTCCTCTCAGGTAGGTTTCAGAGGGTGCTGCTCGGGGACAGTAGCTCCAGTAAAAGG
>JAIPUX010001880.1:36275117-36295881 GCA_020142125.1 Phrynosoma platyrhinos | reverse complement strand
ATCACCTCAGTGTTGCAATATTCCAGTTGGACAACTCCACTCTGACACATTTCTCTCAATTTGTGAAATGCAATGTCAATGTTCTTCTTGAGTGGCTTTTCACTCTGAGAGATCTTGAAGCAGCTCTGATTATCAATTGCTTTATTGTATTTTTGTTTTATTATATTTTTTGATATTTTATGGTAAGGCTTTTAATGGATGTGTAGTTTAATACTGTTTTAATGGGGGGAGGGGTGGGGAATGTTTATTTTGGATTTGTATGGATTTTAATTGTTGTAAGCTGTCCTGATTGTTCGACAGAGGGGTGGGGCAATAATAATAATAATAATAATTTTGCATCAAAATGGTTGATTCAGGTTCTGTTATCGCAAAGTCCAGGAGTAAATTGTGCAACCATTTGATTTCATCCCATGCTGCTTTTGCTGAAACACAATCAGCACCTGTAGAAGAATCTGTAATTGTAGATTGCTTCTTACTTTTCCAACTTACAGCTCCTCCACCATAGAAGATCACATTTCCAGAGGTTGACTTTTTGTCTGCCAGATCTGCAGCCCAATCTTCATCTGCATGGGCAATCAGCTGTGGCTGGTGACAGGCTGGCAGCATCAGTTTGCAATCTGCTGTTTCTTTTAAGTACCTGGCAACTCTCTTCACTGCAATGAATTCTCTTTCAGTAGGGGAGCTGATCATTCTGCACAAGATACCAACAGCATTTGCTATCTCAAGTCTGGTAAAGTTGGCTATGTATAGGAGTTTTCCAACTGCACACCTATACTTGTCTCCATTTTTTAAAGGTTTGGATTTCTTAAAGAATCCTACTTCCATTGGAGTTGGTATAGCATTTGCGTCTTTCAGACCAAGACAATCCAGGAGATCCAGTATCTTCTGTTTTTGATTTAGGAAAAATCTTCCATAACTGCCTCTTTATATTTGCACTCCAAGATAGTGTGAGGTATCTCCCAAATTCTTGATATCAATCTCTTCCTTGAGATTCTGGTTTATCTCTTCACTATCTGCTTTGTCCTCACTGCACAAGATCAGATAATCCACATAACTTGTGATGTACATCCATTTGTTATTTCTGAATCTCTTGTATACACATTTGTCAACAGTGCCTGGAGTGAACCCCTCCTTGATAAGAAGTTGGTTCAGTTCCTCACTCCATGCTCTGGTGGCCTGTTTTAAACCATAAATCAGGGGTAGGCAACCTTTCCCCTTTAAGGGCTGAGGGACTTCAGCTCCCAGAAGCCTCAGCCATGTTGGCCAATAGTCCCATGTTGGCCAATAGCTCCTGGGATTCTGGGAGCTGAAGTCCCCCGGCCCTTAAAGGGGAAAGGTTGCCTACCCCTGCCATAAATGCTCTTTTGTAATTTGCATACAAGATGTTCCTTATCAAATATTTGGAATGCTGGAGGTTGTTCCATAAAATGTTGTTCTGTGAGATTGCCATAGAGAAAAGCCATGTGAACATCTAGATGTTGAACATTAATTTTCTTGTAAGCTGTGACAGCTAGGAGAGTTGTTATGCTTGTATAAGTGACTACTCCAGCAAAAATTTTATTGTAGTCCTCACCATATTTTTGAGTATAACCTTTAGCAACAAGTCTTGTTTTGTATTTTTGAATCTCCCCTTCTGCATCTAGCTTTGTTGTAAAGACTGATCTATAGCCAATTGCCCTTTTTCCTTCTGGCAATTCTGACAAAGTTCATGTCTTGTTTTTATATAAAGATTGCATTTCCTCACTAGCATTTTGCATCCACTTCTCAAAAACTGTCTTTGGAATTCCCTTATATTCTTCCAATCAGAGGGTTTTGGAATTCTTTCCTCTGTGGCTTGATAAGAGAATTTGTCAGGTGGTACACCTTTATTGAAGCATTTTGACCTTCTCACCTGGATTTGGATACCTGGCTCCACTTCTTGCATGCCGTCCATTTCATCATCATTAGGCTGGTCCACTGCAAGTGAAGTCCATTCTGGATGTAAGATCTTTGGAGGATGAATGAACTCCAGGTACTCTGGTTGCTGGTGGGAGACTTCTTCAACTGCTAATAAATCTTGAAGAACATCTTGGTTTTGATTAGATTTGGGCTGTGGTCATTCATCAATATAAACAGCACTTGTTAATTTTATTGTGTGTCCATCTGTATTTAGAATTCTGTAACCATTTCTAGCATAACCAACAAAATTTCCCTCTACACTCCTGCAGTCAAGTTTACCTCTTTTCTGCTTGGGAAGATAGGTGAATGCTTTGCTTCCAAAAACCTTCAGATGGCTTAATTTAGGCTTAACTCCATGCCATAACTGGAATGGGGTTACATCTTTGGATTTAGCTGGCAATTGGTTACACAGGTATGTTGCCGTCATGATGGCTTCAGACCAATAATGTTTAGGCATATTAGCTTCCAAAAGCATAGTGACTACCATTTCCTCAAGAGTTCTGTTCATTTTCTCTGCCACACCATTTTGTTTTGGAAAATTAGCCTGTGTTGTCTGATGCTCAATGTCATGTTCCTTTAAAAATTCATCAAATTCAGAATTGACAAATTCAGTGCCATTGGCTGTATGCATGTTCTTTAGTTTGTAGCCAAATTTGTTAGAGATGTAATTAAAGTATTCTTTGAATATCTAAAAAGCTTGATTCCTCTCTGAAAAGATAAGTGTATGTATTTCTGCTGAAATCATCAATAATAGTCATAAAATAAGAAATACCCATGATAAGAATGCCCATGATAAGCATACCACCATAATCACAACAAACTGTGTGTGTTGTAGCATAAGCAACAACTTTAGCCTTAGCTTTCATGGACTCCAGTCCACATCCTGGGCTGGAATCCATGAAAATGCATGCCAAATAAAATATTCAAGCTTTTAAGTTTTTTGACCACTCCTAGGAGTATGACCTTACTAAAACTTTACACTTAATGGCACTTAGCAGATGGTCTCATTAAGGCAGAACAAAACAATCTTCAAGGCAGAACAAAACAATCAGCTACAAAACTGCAGCAGTAAGGGCTCTTATATGATCATTAGGTATAAATTCTGGACAAGCATACTTTCTCTTCTAGAATTTCAAATAACAGTTGATAAGGAGCCCTGGTGGTGCAGTGGTTAAATGCCTGTACTGCAGCTACTCACTCATAAACCACAAGGTTGTGAGTTCAATACTAGCCAGGGCTCAGGCTTGACACAGGCCTGCATCCTTCCGAGATTGCTAAAATGAGTACCCAGCTGTTGGGGAGCAGTTGTAAACTGCTTAGACACTGCATAGTGTGGTATGAAGCGGTATATAAATGAAGCTGCTTTGCTTTGATTAGTTTGTATACAGTCATCTCAAGTATGTAGAAAACTTTGACAAAGAAAGATTTTCCACTGTCAAGAGCTCTGAAGGTTACATTCTTTTCTACTCTAAGAATGCTGAATGGGCCTTCTCTTCTGGAGCTTGATGCAAAATTTATTACTACTGGTAAGAGAGAGTTCATGTGAGTAATGCAGCTGTGTGTAACAGAAATATTGATCCCACTGATACTATACTTTAAATTATCTGTTCTTTCCTGAAGCCTCTTATTCAGCAACAGTGATAAGTTTAGAACAGTAGTGAAATGTTTTCAGACCAATAACAAATTAGCCCATGTTAGAAGCGAAGTCAGCTGTTTTTTTAATTTTTATAAATGTTCTGTGTTTATGCTTTTTGGTGACTTTATACATGTTTTGTTTGATTCATTGATGCCAACAACCTGTTCTACCATGTTAATATCTATTATAAAGCAAAAAGAAGAAGAGGAAGGGGAAGAGGAAGAAGAAGTAATAATAGTGGTTCATTCATACTTTCCAAAGCTTCTAATCTCATCATAGGGCAGAAAGTCCTATTATTTTATTTGCAATAGCAATAGCAAGTACATTTCTATACTGCTTATCAGTGCATTTAAGCATATTACATTATATACTGTTAGAAATGTGTCTATTTGTGTGCACACACATAATAAACACATATCGATCAAATGGATTTGCCCGCATTACAAGATTCTCCTCAGGGACATGACTACATAGTAACTATCATACTGCATGCCTCCCCTCCAAAATTATTTACCACCGATCAGGACATCAGTTTTACATGCTACTGCACTTTGTGAATTAGAATAGTAAGAAGAAAAGGATCTACTCAGCCTCTTTCCTGTTGTTATAAATTTCCCATTTTCAGGAAGATTTCAAGCAATTCAAAAATGACAATTACAATTAAGCTGAAAGCACATGGTCTTTGTGGTTTCAAAGGTGACAAGTTGAGTCTTTTGTGTGCAAGTTACTGCCATAGTACATGAAGAAAAATGTAATAACTTTCACAGTAACATAGTTAATCTCAGAATAATATAAATGACAGGTGTAAAATTATAGCATCTATACTTTTTTGGTTTATCTTTTGACTATAAACATTCTGGATGAAGACTGGAAAAAATATTGGTCTATTATGAGTTTCGTGTTGGAGGAAATGTAAAAATGTGGGTTCATTTCTACACACCTGTTTTGGTGTCATTATACATGCCAGTTTTGGAAAGAGCACTTAGAAGCAAACTTTATGAGCCAAACAATAATCCTCTGTGGTGAGTTATGATTATTGTCTGTCTTCACCAAAGTAAATAAGAACTCAACTGCTGCATGCTTTAATATTACTAGAAATTGGAATGTTGCTGATGTTGCCAGTGGTGGTGGTAGTGATGCCTTCAAGTCATTTCTGACTTAGGGTGACCCAAAGTGAACCTATCATGGCAGAGAGAGCCTAAAGTCACCCAGTGGGTTGCCATGGCCAAGTAGGGAAAGAAATCCTGGGGTGGATGCAGACAGCCCTGGGAAGTGGAGGATCGGGGCCGAGGATGCTGGACACCTTGGCCCAGATCCTCCCTTTTGCTGGCCTAGAAAAGAGTGTCAAAATGCAGCTCCTTTCAGGGCTGGCAAAAGAGTGCCCTAAGAGCCAACACGTGACTGTTTAGCACCCCTTCCAGCACAGCACGTCAAAAGACTGTGCTGGAAGGATGTCTTGACATCATGCACCAGACCACCACCCCTCTACATCCCTGCTTCCAGGCCACCCCTTTGGGATGGTCTGTAGAGGTCCCTGGTCTCCTAGAGTCCTAGCCCAGTAGTCAAACCACTACAACATTTTGGCTCTCATTGGAATGATAATAGCCTAATATCCATGGGTGAAAATAGTTTGGGAAATTACATTGGAGGAAACGTTAATGAGTAAATTGAAACTACAAAGGAAGAAAATGGAAATGGACACATTTAGATCAAAAGGGTTTTTTAAAATTATATGAATAAGAATACCTATGCAATTTGCTCATCAGACAGCATTTATAGCAGTACTCGTAGTGAATAAGGGGACATTTTTTGATGTCTTTGTATCTGTAACAAGATAAGGGATAATGTGAGGAAAGATCATGTACAGACAAACAATGAATTTCTGATTGCCCTGTACTTGCTTCTGTGATTTGCCTATGGGGTTATTCAGACAGTGAAAATGATCCAGAATAAATCTGGGTTGAATGTCCATTGTTCACATGCATCTCAAATGCAACTAATTAAGTTTTGAGGGGGCTACCAAAAACCCCACTAAATCTGGGGTAACTGATACCAGGATTCTCCCCCCAAGTTTTTTTTTTAAAAAAGATCTGCATCATTGGTAGAGTGAATAAGTGATGCAAATAGACCTGGGATTAAACTCCACTCCTTGAACACATTTTGGATACATTCAGCCAACCTGGCCAGCTGCTGCTGCTCCTTCCCATTTCTCCATTGCCAGGTGGATGCTGCCAGTGCTGGATGAGAAAGCCCAGAATGTGGCACTGCCTGTTCAGTGGCCCACACCTCCCTTGCTGCATGTTTCCCCTCCAGTGATGGGAGAGGATGACTCTCCCTCTCTCATTTCCCCTCCACTGTTTCTTTTCTGGCAAATGCAGCAGGGAGGGGGAGGTGAGAGATGGAGGGATGCATCAGGAAGTGAGCAGCAACCCCACTTGGCACCAAGGGGATTAAATGGAGGGAAACGCTGGGCCAAGGAGAAGCCCTAGGAGTTGGTTTCTGGCTGGGAGGGTGTCAACCAGTGACTCCAGGGAGAAGCAGGAGACATTGCTGCTGCCACTGCCTTAAGATACCTGGGTGAGAAGGAGAACCCCTTGCAGCATAGGGAACAAGGAAATGTTCCTCAGATCTTTTCAGGAATGCAAGGAGGGTGCCTCCTGCACCAGTTATTGGGGGTGGCCCACTGCAGCATCTGGCAGAAAGTATTTCACAGGGTTCACCATTACCCTTGGGTGGGAAATGCAGGACTGGCAAGCATGTGTGAGCAGCAGACAATGGAGAGATGCAAAGCAATGTGATTCTGATTTAAAAATAGTGTGAATAAACCCAAAATGTGTGTGTGAGGTTATTTGCATTGGTGCACTAAAAAAAAAAATGTCTATCCCCAATATAAGCCTGCCTGCTTTTTTCCATCCTACAATCTTCCCAGACACGTTTGGTGCTAACAAGGGAGAGGATCATCTCAGTGATTGTTCCAGTGCTTTGGGACTGCCTCTCTAGGGAATCTAGGACTGAATCTATATGAAAGCTGTATCCCAGCTCTATTCTGTAGTATCCCTGCCCCAGTTTGACCCCTTTCTCTCTGCACAAATCTGTTTTAATCCAAACTGAAATCAGTTTGGAAAGCCACATACAGTGGACACTTTGCATCTGGTTTGGTTTTAGGATCTCCTGTGGATACCAAACTTCATGAATGTTCCAATATATATATATAATCCCAAAGGGACACAATTTTACTACACTGTTCACTACACCATTGTATATAACAGGATATAATAGAATATCCTGTTATATACAATGGTGTAGTGAACAGTGTAGTAAAATTGTGTCCCTTTGGGATTATATATATATATATATATATATATATATATATATATATATATATATATATTGGTGTAGTAAAATGGTGTCTCTTATATAAAAGGGCAAAATCAAGGTTTAGGATTTTTTTAAAAAAATATTTTCAGTCTATGGATTCAGAATCCATGGATATAGAGGGCTGACTGTATTCTCTTAATGAAATAGCCTTTGTTTCCCCTTGTTCTGATTGCCCACCTGAGTTTCTATAAAGTGAAGCCTGTAAAGAAGTGGCAGGTGAAATGCTGACCTGCAAATATGTGCATACAAACACCAAATAAAAAACAAAACACCACCATCTTTTTTGTATCCCAATACAAACAAGGTAGCTATATTTCTATAGCAGGAATAATAAAGTGACCTAGGTGACCACCTGACTGTTGGGATGGAATCCCAAGGTAAAATATACAATGTGGGATGACAATAGTGCCAGGTAACAAAGGGTCACAGGCAGCCATAATGACAAAGAACTTTCTACCAGGTGCTGAGTCAGGGGAAGTGACTTCTTCTTCTTCTTCTTCTTCTTCTTCTTCTTCTTCTTCTTATTCTTATTCTTATTATTATTATTTATATCCCGCCCCTCTGTAGAGCAATCGGGGTGCCTTACAGCATTTGGGGTGGCTTACACTTTCCAAAGGTCACCTGGTGCATTAAAGCACTGCAGAAAGGCTGCAAAACTGCAAAGTCACCAGGTTGAGTGACAGGTGACAAGAGGAAGAGGTAGGGCCAGAAGGCCACATGGAGCCCTGGCTATATGAGGGAGTTGCCTCAAGACACATTGTGGTGGTTGTAGTTGGTGGTCGGTGTGGAGATGGTTGCTGTATTGGTGGATTGTGGTTGATGTACATTTGTATTATAGCCTTGTACATAGAGAAACCAAGATTAAAAGCCTCATCTGAGAGATGCCTGTCTGAAGTGTCTCTGTACTCTATCTGAAAGGGGAGAGGTGCTTATCCAGCACACAAGCTGCTGCTTGCATCCCAGAAGGTGGTGACTCTGGTGGCACATGTTGATGTGGAACATCACACACTGTGTAACCATGCTAACACTGACTTAGATGACCACCTTCCAACCTTCCACCTTTCTCCCACTCCAACTGCAATTCCATTGTGATTCCAATTCAAGCCTCAAGCCACACATTTTAAAAACATGATTCTTCCCAAAAATAGCAGAGTAACAAGATTTATTTCTAAATTGCCTTAAAGTCCTCAGGCATCGAAATGAAGTGTTTTCCCATTGGAAGGAGAGGACCACTGTGTGTTCCAGATGAAATGGGATTGAGGTATGGCTCCATTATAAAGCCTGTGTAGATTAGCCTGGAATGTGTTTCTCCTGGCTGTCCTTCTGTCAACAAGTGGAAACATTTTTGTTTTGACAGGCTTTTAGAAATTTACTGCTAGCACATTTAATAATGTGCTGTTTGGCTTACTCCCCCAGCTTTTAATGGATTTGTTTTAGTTCTGTGGCTTAATTAACTACATGTTAATGATAACTGTGTGTATGTTTTTATTTAAGACTTTGTAGGTGTTTTTAACTACATTTGTTTTAGCTTTCCCAGGATTATGGAAAAGGCAGAGTATAAAGGGATAAATCATCAACATCATCATCCAAGGACTTCCTAATATCTCAGCAGTAAATGACATTGTTTTGTATCTTGCTATAGGGGGAAACCCCACTCTCTATTGGCCAGTAAGTGAAACAGAGGCTGCTGCAGCAGAAAGGTGAGTTCTGGAGGGCAGTGGCATCTCTAGAGTTGGTGTCATCCAGTGAGGTAACTCATGGTCCCAACCCCCATTAACTGAGCCTTGCCTCCCTCACACCATCTCTTCAGCATTTTAAAAGGATGCAGGTGAACACTACAGCCCATTTTTATCAAAGGCAGATATTTGGGGAGCAGTGGTATCACCCCCAGGGTGTCACCTGGTGTAGTCCACACACCCTGCATCCCCTAGCACAGTGGTGGCAAACCTATGACACATGCCATAGGGCACTCTGTGGGCATGCACAGCATCACCCCAGCACAGAGTTTGCAGAGTTCATTACTAGAAAGCCAAAGGGATGCAGCACTTTGCAATATATAAGTGGAGTTTGGGTTGAAGTTTGGGCACTCGGTCTCTGAAAGGTTCACCATCACTGCCCTAGCAGCATTCCTACTAGAGGGGTTGAGAGAGGAGATATTGCACAATTCCACCTATGGACCTTTTACACTATATATCCATGCATCCCCCCATAGTTTACTATACATAACATTTTATTATTTAAATATAAATGAAATAGTTGCTTCTCAGTTACCTTTTTAAAAATTACAATGCTACAAGCAGCTCAGTATTGAAGTTTACATTGTGGCTCACACCTGATAGTAAGGCCAACCACACTCTGTAACTATACAAGGTACAAAAACATTTACAATTATGATGTAAACTGAGAAAAGTTACCCCTCAATACAGTCATAATTAGTGTTGTAAAATGACATAATAATTTTTCTCATGTCTAACGAATAGTGGGCAATAAAATTACTGTTCTCCTCACAAGAGAAGTGTGAGATAATTATAGTGTCTTGTTCCTTCACAAGGGCATCCATCACTCATTCCAATCAGGGGTGGGACATTTTTTTTAAAGTTTATTGTTCCAAATTGTTTTATTGTTTTATGCCATCATTGCCATAAGTGCAACAATGTGTTAATTTTCACACTCAAGTCACATACAAAGCTGTCTTGCCAATGAGATGTTGTTTTTGTAATGACTGGATTCCCATTTATCAAAGCTAAAACAGAAAATGTCACACAAAGGAGGATGTTTTTTTTTTTTGGGAAGAACATTAAATAGTGCAGGGGAGATGTAAACTATTTAAAAACCAAAGTCTTTCTCCTGGAGCTTTCCAAGAGAGGCAGCTCACCCTTCTTGTGGTCACAAAAGTGTAGCCAAGAGACACTGAAGAGGTCATGGGCTGCAGAAACAGACTTAGTAGGACACGTCTCCCCAGGTAGTTTGGCAGTGGGCCACATGCAGCTCACTGCCTGTACTACAAAAATATTAATATGGGGGAACAATAGATGAATAGTAATGCATGAAACTGCAGCTAGCAAAGGTATCAGCCATTCCTTCTCACACACACTCCTCTTCTGGCTTCCCTCAGTTGTCTAGCTTGTCAGTTGAGCAGGCTTCAAAGAGATCCTCAATAGCTGACTTTCTTCATCTTCTCCCAAGAATTATCTGTGTCCTCTTCAGCATCACTTCTAACCAAACTAACTTGGTCTCAAATGGGCATTCATGTAAGCATGTCTTTTGTAGTGTTCATGGACATTGATTGCTCATCAGATATGTTTCAACCAAACTTTACATTTCAAAGTTATATTAGAACTGGCAGACCTCACAGCAATATACTGGTGCTGGGATAATTTCTTTTCCCACAGCTATCTTTAGAGTAAATGTGGATGGCAATGATGCCATTGTTCCCATTAAAGATGAAGTTCCAGTGGCTGCAAATTTGCAGCCACTTTAACCAGAAATCTTGGGGAGGGGTCATATGTATCATTTTGGGTGGAGAGAGAAGCTACATGCCTTATTGGTCTCCAGGTATTATTAGATTGCAACTTCCTGCATCCTCTAGCTGATGTAGCCAATGCAGAGAAATGCTGGGAGCTACAGTCCAACAACATATAGATCAAGGAAGCTGTGCTAGCTGAAGGTGTGTGTGCAGACACCACACACACATATGCTGAATGGCCTTTGAAGGTCCCTTCCAACTCTAGGATTCTGTGTATTCCTGCATGGCAGAAGGGGGTTGGACTGGATGGTATTGGGGGTTCCTTCCAACTCTAGCATTCTATGTATTCCTGCATGGCCAAAGGGGGTTGGGCTGTATGGCCCTTGGGCAGGGGCAGGCAACCTTTCCCCTTTATGGGCCGAGGGACTTCAGCTCCCAGAATCCCAGGAGCTATTGGCCAACATGGGACTATTGGCCAACATGGCTGAGGCTTCTGGGAGCTGAAGTCCCTCGGCCCTTAAAGGGGAAAGGTTGCCTACCCCTGGCCCTTGGGGGTCTCTTTCAACTCAAGGAGTCTATGTATTCCTGCATGGCAGAAGGGGAATGGAATGGCCCTGGAGGCTCCTTCCTAATCTAGGATTCTATGTATTCCTGCATGGCCAAAGGAAGTTGGGCTGGATGGCCCCTGGACATTCTGTCCAACTCTAGGATTATATGTAAATGTGAGAAGTGCTCTCTAGGACTCATCCCTTTGGGCTTCTTGAAGATGCATATCTCTTCCTTCAGTTGTGCAAGGAATAGTGCTGATGTTGTTATGGTTCCTAGGCATGCCTCTGCTTCTACAAACAATTGCACAGATGTTTGCACAACTGTAGAGCCAGTTCTATAATTGGTGGTGTGATTGGTTTTGTAAAAAGTGCTGCAGCAGCTTGTATAATAGAACCAGTAACTGCATTAGACTTCTCCAAGGACTTGCATTGTCTAGAATCAGGTGCTCAGGAGCAGAAGTATCATTTGGACTACCAGAATAACAGCATTTGATACTGCCCAAAAGCTATTGATACAACCTGAATGAATAAAAAGATATTTTCTTGGTATCGGAAAGACCATAAAGACCATACCAACTAATGGTCTCTGCAGACTGGCCCAAATGGCCAGCCTGGAGACACAGTTGGGGTGGGGCAGCTGCATGCCAGCCACCCCAATCTCACACTGATGCCATCCTGATGCCACGTGCAATTACGCATGGTGTGCGGTGTCAGGACACTCTCCTGGTGCAGCATCCTGATGCGCTGCACTGGAAAGGGTGAAGAAGAGCCCCATGCTGGCTCTTAGGGCGGCCTTTTGCCACCTCTGAAAGGAGCAGCATTTTGCCACTCTTTTTGGGACAGCAAAAGGAAGGACTGGGGCCACGGCGTAAGATGGCAGTGGCCCCGATCCACTGCTTCCCGGGGCAGTGCAGAGCTGTCTGTCTGGGAGTGCTGCTTCATAATTGAGGTGCTACCATTGAAAAATATCCTCTCCCAATAATCATCTTCCTTATTTTATTTGGCTCAAAGCAGAATACCCAAAGAAGGTTTTAAGATCTGAATACAGACAGATAGCATCATGTAGTGGTTTGAAAGTTGGACTATGACTCTGCAGATCAGGGTTTGATTCCCTACTTAGCCATGGAAATCTGAGTCCCAGAAAACTCCATGATAGCTTCAATTTAGGGTTGTCATGTGTCAGAAATTACCTGAAGGTACACAAGAGGAAAAGGAATGTAATAATGACCTGTTTAGTTTTTGTTTTTTAATGAATAAAGATACATAGAAATACAGTAAACATATTTGCCAGGTGCAGGAAAAACAACAAAGTTGGTGCCAAGTGGGCCTCTCCAGGAAAAGAATTCCACAAATAGGACATCGCCACCAAGAAAACTCAATCTGCGGGCATGTTATTACAAATGGCAGGAACACTGTGCTAGGATGTACAATGAAATATAGGACCATCCTGAAAAATTGCTTATTTTCTTCTTCTTCATGAATTTAGTAAACGAGACCCCCCCCCAACTTAGCATCCCTCTTTTCTTTTCTTTTCTTTTCTTTTCTTTTCTTTTCTTTTCTATTCTTTTTTATTCTTTTCTTTGCATTACACATACAGAAATGTAAAGGTCACTCTTGAATATTGTGATAACTGAAAATACCTATGCAAGCAAAGAGATTAGATACCAACAGCACATCTAAATTAGTTGCTCTTCTCATGGCACACTGAAAAGTCTCTCAGGACCTATATATCAATTAAAGCACCTTTTCCATGTATTAGCTGCCAACTTATGCATATGATAAGTTTCAATCTGCCACTTATCTAGGAATTTCTCACATACTGTGTTAATTATGCAGGGTTAATTAAGATAAGTGTTGGCTGCAAATGAGTATTGACTCTCTAGAAACAACCTGGATTTGGCAGATTTTCTAACAGGTGCAGGGTGCCTGCTTCATTATGAGAGAGTCTTAAGATATATTTTAGCATTACACATTTGGAGTATCAATAAGAGGAAATAAGAATTACTGTATTTTGAGGAAACTCTGGCGTAAACAGTAGATCAGCAGTCATTTACATTGCCATTGGCTAGGCAGTAAATTTGTGCATGATTAATAGGCCTCTTTGGCAAGAATCTAAACTGCATCTACATTGCAGAATGAATGCAGTTTGATGCCACTTTAACTGTCATGGCTCAGTGCTATGAAATTCTGGGATTTGTAGTTCTGTGATATATTTAGCCTTCTCTGCCAGAGAGCTCTGGTATCACAACAAAGAACTGTTCCCAGGATTCCATAACAATAAGCCATGGCAGTTAAAGAGATGTCAAATTGTATTCATCCTGCAGTGTGGCTGCAGTCTTAATCTTTCCACATTGTGTCCTTACATGTTTGAAAAGTTTTATAGTTTTCACTCTGCTGCAGGAGAAAATGAACATAATTCCTTCTGGGGAATTATTTTGCAAAGATATGTATGTGGTTTTTTTCTGTATGAACCACACATTTGTGGCACAGAAACTGTATGTGTTCCTGATCAGAATAATTCCCCAGAATATTTTTGCATGTGCAAATAGCTGGAGAACACTGGAAGAATCTCTCTGGTGCATCATTCTTCCTAGCTTAATATCCTGGGGCTTAGAAACTCTATCCTTGGCTAGGAAATGAATAACAATTAATTTTCTTGATATCTCTATCAAGAATCCATACCTGGGTGCGGGTCATCCAAAAAAGCTTTATCATGACATTGAAAAGTGACAGAGTGCTACTGCAGGTATAGAGAAAATATATGTTTCACATTCTCCTACATATGATTTTTTTTTTAAAAAAATCAAGCATTTTCAAGCATACAACTTGCAAATTTTAATAAATATTTCAAACCCATTGTGAAACAAAATTCTGTCCCATTTGCATTTGTCAATAATGAAGCTTTTTGCAGTATTGAAAGGACAATGTTGTACAGAAGTTAAGAATAAAGAAGAGATAGGTGGGGAAGAATGACGATGGCTTATTATGGATGTAAATATTTGTAAAACATTTTGACATTTAAAGCCCTAAAGAGCTTGGGTCCATATCTATCTGAAGGGCCATATCTTGCTATACAAGCCAGCCCAAGATTGGCAGGGGAGGGATTTCTCTCAGTCCCACCACCTTTGTAGGCATGGTTGATAAGAGCTTGGGAAACAACCTTCTCTGTCACTGCTCCCAGACTATGGAACTCCCTTTTAAATAATAATAATAATAATAAAAATAATTCTCACAAGTGGAAATGAATATTTTTACCATTTTATTGCTTGCCACCTTGAAAACTGCACAGTTTTCAAAGACTATTCACTTTTGGGAACTATTCTGTTAATATAAATGCACATGTGGGTTTTTTGTACAGAAAGAAACATTTTCTGTTCAAAAAATAACTTTTTCATGCTGAAAACACATTTCCTGCAGGGAAAAAAAAAACATACTTTCTGTGCAGAAATGTTATTTGCTTTACAAGAAACATGGTGGATTTGTTTTTGTTTTTTCACAGAAATGTTATTTTCTCTGCAAAAATGTGCATGTAATTTCCCTGTACAGAATAAGTCCCAAATTGTGAAGATTCATATCTGTTGAGGATCCCCTTTGTTAGGGTTTCTCAGCAATGAAGAAACCATTTTTTCAATCATTTTCCAAATATTCTTTTCATTCCTTGATTATATTCTAATCATTCTTTTATTACACTTATATTAGTGTATATTTATATCTAGCCCTGGTTCATATTGGTTATTTCTCTTCCCCTCCTCACCTTCCCTATTCTTTCTTTTCACTTCTTTCATTGTTTCTCTCATTTCCTTTTTTTGTAGCCATGCTTTGAAAAGTCATTTTTAAAAAATGTTGTGCCATCCTGATAGGAGTTTACATCTCTTTCTTAAATAAATTAAATAACTCTATCATAGCAATGAGAGCCAGCATGGTGTAGTGTTTGAGCACTGGACTATGACTCTGGAGATCAGGATTCTTTTCTCTGCTCAGCCATGGGCAACCATGGCTGAGTCACACACTTTCGGCTCCAGAAATCATTGTGACAGGTTCACCATAAGTCAGAAACATCTTAAAGGCATACAGCAGCAATGGTAACAAAAACCATGTCAATGGCAACAAAACCAATGCCAATTTTTTAAAAAAACACATTCAACTAGAGTATGGAAAAGTTGTTTTGGAACTGCAAGTCTCAGAATATCCCAGCTAATATCCATGCTGATTGGGGGATTCTGGAAATTGTAGTCCAAAGATAAATTATTCAAGCTCTAGGGTCAGGAGTGTTGTAAGAGAAAAGATAAACACTATGAAGAGGTAATGATATTTTTAGTCAAATAAAATCTTCTCAATGTGGCTTAGAAACCATCTCCATTGATTTAACTGTGAAACACTTTACAAGCGATAATAAATAATTACAAACTGTCAAAACCTAGTGAGCATTTTTCATTTTCCATTCATGATATGCCAGTTCATACTGAGTTTGTAATTGTCCAGTACTAAGAACTTCTGCCGTCTGACAATATTCTGTACTCATGTTATCAAGGGAAACACTGATCATAGCTGACATTCAATTGATTATCAGCATAGCAGTTGCACAGAGCCTTATTTTCTATAACAGCATCTATCTCATAATTTTGCTATTTCTGTGTCAAGATAGGTATCAAATCTAATACAGCCCTATTAGTACCACATAGTAATGCTGTGCTGGAAAGGATCCCTTTTGAGATATGAATGGGGTTTTAGTAAGGAACAGAAAGAGGCTGTCCAAAAATAATAAGGTATGAACTAAATATAAATTATTACGTCTAAAATCTTTATTCCCACTGCAGCATTATTATTATTATTATTATTATTATTTTATTTTCAATAATCTATTTTTAAAATCCAAAAAATGGATCAAAGAATAAAATTAGTGAAGCACACAACAAATGCATTCCATAAATATGCAAGATTGGCATCTCCAGACAGTGTTCTACTCCTTAGCAAGAGGCTGAAATGGACCTTCAAAAATATTAACCTACAATATTAAATGCACTCACTCTCATTGTGCCATCTTGGGTGGCAAACCTCTGTACATCACAAAGCTGTCCCCTTCTTGTGTCAAGATATGATTAGATACAGGAAATTACTGCACTACACTTTTATAGTGCTGCTATTCCAGTTTTACTGCTCTGGCTGCCTCCTGTTGCATTTGCAGTTTAGGGAGGACCATTTAGAATTCTCAGCCAGAGATCTCTTAAACCTCACTGAGCTACAAACTGCAGAATGCAGGAGGCAGCCAGAGCAGTAAATGTGAAAGCACTATAGGAGTGTAGTTCACTAATCTCCATAGGAAAATAGTATAGAAACTATGATGATGATGATGGTACAGAAGAAGTAATGATGCATCATTGCACCATGATCATCCCAAGGGAGGATGTAACAATGGTTTTGTACCTTTTCCCAAATTTACCTGATCCATAAGAACACCTATACTTAGGTGTTAGCATCATCCAATATACTAGGATACTTAACAGGATACTATGACTGAGGTCCTATTTTTCAGGGTGTACCATAACATTTCTGCAGGCAGAACTATGCTAAATATCTCCTCTCAACATTCTGTGCTCACTTTTTTTGTTGTGATATCCCAACCTTCTTGGCCACTCAGAGGTTGGTGTGTGAGGTGTGTGTGTGGGGGGTGGGTGGGTTTAGAGAAACATTTGGCTATGATCCCATAGTCAGATGCAAGCTGATGAAGACATCTGCTGAGTTCTGCCAAGGTTCTCCAGAGGCTTCAGTGCATCTGGCTATGTGGAAATAGCCAGATGCTTCTCAGTCCTGCCCTCCTCCCACTGTCTACCAGCTACTGAATAGCCAATGCTGGGTGTGGGACCTTTGGTCACTGCAGAGAGAGTGTATACCAGCTACTGCAATGACAAAAAAAAGAAAGGGAGAGTGAAATATATGCAGCTGTACCTTGGGTTTACTTTTAAATTGTCCAAAGGGCCTTTTCAATGATTGCTCCCAGACTATGGAACGGCCTGCCGGATGAGATCCGTCATTTACCAACTTTAGACAGCTTTAAAAGGGCAGTCAAGATGGATCTCTTCCGAAAGCCTTTCCTGATTAGTCTGTCCAGTCAGAGAACCTGTCTCTGGTATCTTTGTTTTCTCTACCTCTCTTCCCCCCGTCTCCGGTGTCTTTGTTTTCTCTACCTCTCTTTCCCCCCACTATTCCAGCTGTTATTATATTCCCCCCACCACAATTTATAGTAATTGGGAATCTTTTGGGTAAATTGTAGTAACTGTTTTTAAATTAGATGTTTGTTTAATACATTTTTAAGGGTTGGGAGGGTTGGGGCTAAGGGTTGATTTTATTGTATTGTATTTTTATGTTGGAAGCTGCCCCAATTGCTATGCAGAGGGGTGGGGTATAAATAATAAATAAAATTATTATTATTATTATTATTATTATTATTGGCACCAGATCTCATTTGATCTGGTTAGTAGTTGGATGGGAGACTGTAACAAATACAGTTGACCCTTCGTACCTGCAGGGTTTGGTTCCAGGACACCCATTGTGGATGAAAAAAAAAGTGAATGGCTGCACCCCATGTTATTAAATTGCAGCAATGTGATTGTGTACACTTCAGTCCATCTGCATTCATTTCACTGACTTTTAAGAATATGGTGTATGACAATCTGTGAATGATCAAACTGTCAGATCCAAAGCCCACAGATCTGGAAAGCCAATTGTACCAGATGCTGTAGGCTCTATTTCAGAGGAAGGAATTGGTAAAAATACCTATGAGTATTCCTTGAATAAGAAGACTCTATGAAATACCATGAGTCAACAGGAAACTTGAAGGCACATACACATAACACTAATAACAGGCTGACCTATGTTTGCAACTGCTTAGATGCAGATGCATTAATTGCTCTGTCTGTCTGTCTATCTATCTATCTAATGGTTACTGCCTTTTTCTCAGTGCATGACACAAGATCACAATATTACAACATTAATTGTAATTGTCATATTAATTGGATCACAATATTGATAAAAATCAAATACATCTACAAAAAATCACATCCATCCCAACCAGTTCACCAAGAGGCACCTCTTATCCGTCAAGTCATGCAGCCTTCTTGGATTTTGTATACATGTGGAAGTGATAAGTAGACTTCCTCAGACATCAGCTTCACCACAGAGACCATTGGTGTAATCATCTTGTGGCTACAGGCCAGGCTTATTTACCATCTGAAGCACTTATGCCTTTTGATAAGTGTTCAAAACTTCCTCAATACTCAACCTTAATAATCAGCAAGCAGGCCCTAAATACTTTGAATGTCCCAGATGCCATCTGATCTTGGAAGTTAAGCAGGGCCAGCCCTGGTTAGTATTTGACTGGGAAACTGCCAAGAATACCAGATGTTGTGGACTATATTTCAGAGGAAGAAACCAGAAAAACCACCTCTCAATATTCCTTGCCTAAGAAAATCCTATGAAATTGATGGGGCCACCATAAGTTGGCAGGTGACTTGAAGGCATATATATATAATCATCAGCAAAACTTTGGACAGTTACCACTTTTGAATGCAATTTCCAGAATTCCCTGATCAGAAGGGTCTGCCAGTTCCCCTTCCTGAAATATGTACACCGTGAAATGAATCAGACAATAGCATGTGGAAAGCAACTGTCATTAATCATTAATGTTCCATAATGCTTCTCCTGTACATTATGTAAACGAAGTAAGAATTCTTACCATGGTGTAGGACAAATTCAGAAGTGCTATTTAAGAAAAGAAAAGCTTCATTATGGTGGCACTGACTCAGAATGCCAGTTTGCAAAAAAATAGATATGATGTGAAAAGTCTGCAGATGGTGAATGCTTCTAATATCACTGGAGATTACAGAATCAAAATGAATGAGAATTTTATAAATAGTGATTCTGTACGAACTATTGCATAATTGAAAAATGAGACTAACTTTGACAATTTACTAATATATATGATACATTCTATTAAACGTATTAAGAAAGGCATGCATTGATTTATTCTAGACTTTTAAAGAAGTCTTTATAAAGCATCCATCTTAGATGCCAAAAACCTTTAAAAGTTAACTCCAAGTTTGACATATAGTTTGTGTGTGCATGGGTATTCCTTCAGGATTTTGACTCAATGTTTTTTAAAAGTTGGGTCATCCACATGTAAGTCACTGGATAGTAAATAATCAGATGATTAATTCCCAGCTTTAGCAGGGGAGATGTATGTGGATGCAGTCTTCACACATATAGTTGATGTGATCTCTATCTTCATCATAGCACTGATCTGCTCCCTTTAAATTGATTGGATGTGTATTTTGACTTTGAGGACGTATTAGGATGAATATTTCTATCCAAAGCTAGAGCTTGTTAAATTAAGTATTTGATTGCAGCTGTCACAGTCCCCCATTGGCCATGCAAGCTAGGGAGATTCTTGGAGGTGCAGCTCAGAAACATAATGTTCCCGAGCTATGTCTAGGGCTACCAGTTGTTACTAGCACCCAGTTCCTGGGTTCATACAAGGGTTGACTAGGGTCACTGAGGGCCAGAGTGGTATAGTGGTTAAAGCTGTGATGCCAAAAATTAAATATAATCATAATTATCTCACTAGAGAGCCAACATGGTAAAGTAGTTTGAGTGTTGGACCATGAATCTGGGAAACAGGGTTTGAGTAACCCTGTTACTTATTATGAATTATGAAACCCACTGGGCAACCTTAGGTAAGTCACAGTTTCTCAGTCTCAGAAGAAGGCAAAGGCAAACTCCCTCTGAACAAATCTTGTCAAAAAATTCCCATGACTTAGGGTTGCCATAAGTCGGAAATGGCTTGAATGTGAATCTGTTTCAATAAAATTTTCTTGGGTTTTGAAAGGAAAACAATGATTACCTATAGCTTGTGTATGTTACAAAAACAAAGATGTCCCATACAATCTATATGCAGATTTGCACTGATGGCTATTGTGTGTTAAAAGGCAGTTGTCATTTTCTTTCTCTGAAACAAAATGGAGTGACAACCCTTATAAAGACATAACTTCATCATGTATATTTTGTTTGAATTTTCTGGCAACCTGATGAAAAATTAGAAGTTCAAACTCATTAACAGGTCACTTCATCAGTCATATTATTTTACGCTGCAAAGAGAAATTATATTTATCCATCAATCTTCAAGTTCTAGCTAGGACACAGGAGATTACAGGTGCTAGGATTGTGCAGTGAAGATGATGTAAATTATGGGGAAAAAATCCCATAAAATAAATGAGTACTTAGTGAACTGTAAAATAAGAGCAGCCAAGGACAGGTGTAGGATGTAGACACTTACTATGCACTACTATATTCCTTAAGAGTCAGTGTAGTCTGGTGTTTTGTATGCAATGGGACAGAGCAACTGGACATAATGCTAATATTATTCTGACACTAGATGGATGAAATAGAGGTTTTTACATTGCAAGTCCATTGCATTGCAAATCCATTGCAGATCATAACTACATTATGATGGTTAAGAAAATGTAAAATGAAAAAAAAAAAATACTGTTGATGAAACAGGGAAGAGCTTGAGGCCCTCTGTGATAATCAAGTGATATTATTTGTATTGTCTGTGTGCCCAATGATCTGATTAATAGGAAGGGAGAGAAGTGTAGCAAATGATAGATAGCAAAGTATCAATTAGATTGGAGCATAATCACAATAAAAAGGCATGGCACACATCTTCTGTGTCATTTGTTAGGACAAATCCACTAGATGACCTGGCGAGTGGCAGCATCCTCCAGGCCATGGAGGACCACTTACTAG
>JAIPUX010001880.1:36263222-36275017 GCA_020142125.1 Phrynosoma platyrhinos | reverse complement strand
TCTCTCTCTCATATATAGCAAAGCATGTCAAGCCAAACAGTGAACTTCACTGTGCCTGTAATAGCAAAAGAGTCTAATGGGTACTACAGACACCTTTGGCTACAGTATCTCCATTGGGCTTCATACAATCCATGAAAACAGTGACAGAAGTGCTTGTTGGGGGGCAATCAGCTCACAGTTGTAAACCACTTAGACACCCCATAGCATGGTATGAAGCAGTATATAAATGAAGCTGCTTTGCTTTGCTTTGCTCATGGAGCTTGAGAATGGCTCCAGACAACATCTAAGCTATGAAGAAATGGAATCTGTCAGATCATTCATAATAAGGTAAGTTACAAACACAAACCAAGTCAGTACTTGCAAATCTCAAAATCTTGCTATTATTGTTGAAGTGGGATTAGCTGCATGCTTTTCATTTTCTTTAACTTTTCACTCCAGACATGATACCTGCCTTATACCAGTTTGAATTGAAAGTTATTGAAAGTAGGTAAACCTTCAGAGATCACTATCATAGCATCAGCAGTCTTTCCTCTAGCCCATTTGGTACCATAATTAACCTAGCAGCAAATCACAGTTTGCCCTCCAACTAACACAGTCTACCATTTTCCAAAGATTAAAAAAAGTTTTATATTGGTTTACATTTGTGATATAAACTACAACTATGAAGTACAATTTCATGATATAATCTGACCAGTCAGTTTGGGTATAGTTTATACTTAAATATAGTTTATAGTTTTCAAGAAGTGAACTAAAGCACCTTGCCTAATTCTGAACTCTCAAAACATAGAACACAAAGATGTTAACACAACCATCTGTCCACACAGAAGCCTCTATATGCCTTTAGCTGCTGGTAATGCTACAGTTCACACAGATCCTTATGACTGAAAAGTTCCCTTCCAATTTTCTTATTGCTCTATCCTTGTTATGAATAATGGACATCTTCCTAATTTTGGTGTGTGAGTGTGTGTGTCCCATCTATGGCCCTGAATGTACTCTGACTGCTTATACCACCTGGTCATGTAGGCAGGGTAGCCATAAGCTCAATGGTGAGAGACCACATACAAGGGAAGAGAAAAATCAGATAGTCTTGGGAGCTGCAATCAAAGGAACAGTTTTGCAGTTTTGGCCTTTGATGTATCTTTGCCCCAAGCTAATTTTGGCCTAAATAAGTACCCCATTTTTCTTTATTCAGTGGGCTAGATAGAATGCAGGGGGACACTTTGTCACTGTGAATTCTGACTAGTTCCAACTTGTGGCTCCCCATTCCAGCAGTTCCCATGGCTGAGTCCTATACCAGTGCATTCCATTTGAACCATCTGGAGGAATCAAGTCTAGAGTGAGTAGCACTATTAGTGGATCCTCTAGCTATTCCAACACTAATTCCTATATTCCTTAGCTCTTGTGTGTGCACATGCTTGTGTGCTTGGTGTGTTGTGTGATTCCCCCTAAATAAAAGGTACAATTCATTTAGAGAATTATCCTTCTGTGGATTCCTATTTCCTGACTTTTGGTATACCAGTGGGAAATAGTCTCAGAGGACTGTTTTTTTAGTGCAGTTCAATAATCAATTGAGCTAATTAAAATTCCTCTAAAGGGACCCATTGCTACATCCTCCAAGAAAGATGAGAAGCACATCAGTTATCTATTCGCCTTCTGTTCATGATTTATTTATTTTAAGGTAGAAAAGAACCAGGCAGTTGCTCCTGGCTGTTTCTCATCCTTTTCTTCTTGATGGCTGGATACATATTCTTACCATTCCAGCTGTGGGCACAGATGAGCTATAGTGGGTTAATAACATTTTTAGCAAAAGTTTTCAAGAGTTACTCACATATATTTGTAATTTAGTTCAAAGTTGTTGCAGTAGTTCCAAGAACATTCATTTTAAAAAGTGTTGTTGATAGATCATAATTTACCTTGCTGAAGAGATGCAGTGGGTTTAAAGCAGTAACTGTGCTCATGGGTTCCAAAGCCACATGCTTTCATGACTGATGTACTGTCAGCACTATTTAGAAATTGGATGTAGCTCAGTGGTAGAATGCATTCTTTATATGCAAAAGGCAAACATTAAAACCTTGTTTTTTTCAGACTGAACTCCCAGAATTGCCCAGCCAACATGGCTTGTTGTTGGTTGGGGAATTCTAGGAACTATAGTCAAACAGTAACTTTTCCAAGCTCTGATAAAAAGCCCCTTGTTCAGTCTTTAGTTAAAGAAATCTCAGGTACCTGGGGAAGGAAATATAGGCTTTGAGGCATTCAAAAATTGGTGCTAACGAGATTAAACAATATTATAGACAATATTCAATTTTTCTGTAAAATGGTAGCAGAAAACCCACCCTTTTACATAATGGGGTGTTTGTCTTTTTCTGACTAAAAGAACAGAGGAGGTAGAATATAATTCTACCTTTCAGGCATTCAATCTAGACTTAATCATTAATTTATGTAACTATTTTTGGTATTTTTATGCTATCTATCTTATAAAAAGAGGTGTCCTTGATAACTTTCTACACTATAGTAGCTTCTTTTATTTAAAAGGTATTGGAGTAAACATAAAATACTATGGGATCTATGAATACAATTCTGCTCAGGCACACTCCCTTTAGTCCCATGATACAGGCCAATTACAGTTAATATGTCAGGGAGAGAGAGAGAGAGAGAGAAGTACAGATGCATTAAGTTTGATAATACTTTAATTTTCAATTTGATTTACAAAGCCTGATTACACAACCACCATTGTAAAATAATATCTAACCTGGGCTGCTTTGAAAAGCCATTCATATGGCCATTTCATAAGGCCAACCAAAATGATAAATGGAATGGGAGGGCTTGCAAGATGAGGAGGGATGATTGTTAAGTGGCAGCAAGCAGAAAGTGTTTGAGTCAGCTATGGATTATTATTATTATAAAATTAAACTGATAATCCTTTCGAGGTCATTAAGACAACCCTGAACTGGAAGACATATGTTCACTATCTGAGTTCAATTTGCAGAGATATACATCACAGAGAGTAGTACAAGCTCATAATGCAAGGCACTGTTAAATCTGCTATAGCAGTATGGTAGCAGCTATGGGTACAGCCATTAAATTAAATTACTGTAGCCTAAATCAGATACCAAAAGCTGACTGTAATGCAGCCCCTTCATCATTCATTGCTATCTTGCTTACAGAACATGCACAGCAAAGGGGAAGGGGTTGGTTGGCCCTTAGATGGCATGTGGTGGCCACCTCAGGGAACTGAGTTGGTCAATCAACAAAAGACATGTTGTTACCATCATATATCCTTTGACAAGCATATATGGGTGGGATAACAGTGAGACTTTTTTTTTTTGCTTTAGATACCAACAAATCTTTTCTGGCTACTTTTACTTATGATGGGGACTTTTTTGCAAAAGAAAAAAATATATATACAAGAATCTGTGCCCCCAAAAACGTGCAAAACCTTTTTGCACAGAATTCTGTATTTTATGTAGAATGCAAAACACACCCTTTTCTGTGTGGAAAGTTTTTTTAAAAAAATAAATATTTTTTTTTTGGCAAAAAATGTCTCTATAAAAAAAATACATTGAATGTTGTAGGAGAGGGGAAGATATTCACCTTCACCTAAAGGGGAGAACACCTCTATAAGTGTGGCCACCTGATTCATCAGGCTGGCCAATTTTCTGCTGGGGCAGAGTGCTAGGAGGCTGCTGCAGCTCCCAGCCCTGGCTCCTGGCCTGGCATCTTCCCAGTAGTCTCCTAGGCCTAGGAATGGCCCTGAATGGTTGGCTGGGGCTGTGAGAGGGTGGAATCTCATGCCTCCCTTTTCAATTGTCCCAAAAGCTTATATTAGGCCACATAGCAGGCAGAGGATACCATTCCAGCTTGGATCTCAGAAGCAGAGATGGAAGCAGATCAGCTGAGCTCCTGGATTTCCTTGGCTATGTTTGAGTTTACATGGTTATTTAAATTGTGCTGTCTATTGCTGCCTTTGATGTTTGAGGCTTTCCCCCGTGTTCTTGTCAGTTCCCCTTTTGTTTAATTTACCTAGGGATTTCTTTTCCTGGTTTTTGGATTCTTTGGCTTGGTTTTCAACCAACCCCCTCAAATTCAATTTTCCCTCTGTTTGCTTCTCCCCCCCCCCCCCATCATCCATATTTTTCTTTAAGGCTCCCAGTGGGTGAGCCTTGCCTTTGAGGCTTCTAGCCTTTTAGATTTGGCTACATTTTGGTGGGCTTGGTGCTATAAAGCCTAGTCTAGTGACTTCCATCCCCTGGCTTTTGTCTAACAAAGCAACCTGGGGCTCCAGGTTGTGGTTTGGGTTCAGTTTTGGGGCCCACTCAGACCCAAAGTATTTTTATTGACTCCTGACTTCATTCTCAATCACCCCCACCCTTCATTTACTGGAGTCTTGGATAAGTTACACTCTCTCAGCTTCAGGGGCAGACTGACCACTATTGTTCTTTTAAAGTCTCTTTTATGTCTGCTTTGTGCACTCACCACTTTTGTGATTGTGTTGGTTAGGGCCCATGAGGATTGTTTGCTGTTTCAGTTTCCCAAGCCCACTTTTTCCCTGTCCTGTCCTGTTTTACCCTCCTGCATGCCATGTGGCTGGGTGGGGCTTTGGTCTGTTTAGTTGCTTAGGGGCCCATTACCATCAATTAAACAGGGCTCACACTGAGGGCCTTTGCAGACTGCCAGAAATAGTGCAATTTGAGTCCACTTTAACTGCCCTGACTCAGTGCTAGGGAATTATGGGAACTGTAGTTTATTGTGGTACCAGAGCTCTGCCAGAGAAGTCTCAGTGTCTCAGAAAAAAAATACAATTCCCATGATTCCCTAGCACTGAGCCAGGGCAGTTAAAGTGGGCTTAATTTGCACTATTTCTAGCCGTCTGCAAAGGCCCTATGTTCATCTAGGTTTGGACTCCTGTACTGGGAAGCCATGAGGACTGTGAGTTTGGGTCCTCTGTTTGAGATGCTGTACAGCAGACGTAGGCAACCTTTTTGAGCCGGGGGCTGGGTTGCTGTCCCTCAGACAATTGGGGGGCCGAAGCACCAAAAACAAACAAACAAATAAATAAATAAATAAATTTAAAAAAATAAAAAATATGCATGCACACTCTCTCAACCCCATAAAAGCCATGGCAAACCCCCCTGTGGAGATTTTGCCAAGAAAACCCCAAGAACAAGTAATAACAATAATAATCAATATCATCATGGTGGGCGGCGGGGGTGGTGGTGGTGGCAGCAGGACCGGCCTGGGGCCGGTCCAAAGGCCTCAGGGGGCCGCATCCGGCCCCCGGGCCTTAGGTTGCCTACCCCTGCTGTACAGCTTCCAGTGGGGGTTGGCAGGGAGGCAGCCTTTTAAGGCAGTAGCATGACTTGTGGATCTGGTTTGCATAGCTATCTGTGCTGCAGAGCACTGGTATCAGGAGTACCATGGAGATACAGGGACACTGAGATCGTGGAGAAGTTGTGCAACTCCTGATCAGTCTTCCCCAGTGATAAGGGGTGGAGATGCAAAGATGTGAATTTCCAGTTGCCCCCTTTGTCATCCTGAGGCCTGTCCATGACCAGGCAATGGGGTTCATCAATCAACAGTCGGGTTGGTCAATGCCAGATCCTGACCTTGCTTGGGTCAACCCCACCTGTGTCAACTGTATTTAATAAAGTTGTCATATGGTGGTCTCTTGTGCATTTATGCAGCACCCCCTCCACTGCAATCATCTGTTCTTGAATGTGAAAACAAAATAAGGAAAGAATGATGTCCCCAATTCTTATGTTTCCACAGTGAATATGTCCACAAGACTGGACTCTTAGTTGTATATAACACAATGGCTGAGCATCTGAGCATCCTCTGCATGTTTTCATTCTGGTACCATTTTTCCCTTCTGCAGTCTATGAGCCACTAGAGATGTGGGGTTGTCGTTGTATGTTGGACAGGAAAAGGAAGTCATTAGGTATGCCATGAACCTTGCATCATAATACACCTGACATTGGGCTGAGGCTTAGCTAGAGTATAAAACTCCAGCTTGACATGGTGTGTTTCCCCCCCTCTTCCTACTTCATTTGGACCACACTCATGCTTTCATTCCAGGCTGTGGTTGCTTCTGGGCCAGGTAAGAATTGTGTGGCCTGGCAACTGATTTGCAATGTTAGAAAAATATAGTACTCTTTGTCCATGGGCCACTGGGAAAGATTAGACTGGTATGTCCATTAAACATGTCACACCATGAGTAGGTAGTATGGAAAGAGGATGGAATGGTAGGGTAGTTGAGCCCCTAGAAAGTAGCTTTGGGGAAAAGGCTGGGTTTTTAGACTGTATATGGATTGAACAGGATTCACATACTAGGAAAGGAAAGCTGTTTAGGATTGTTCCTGACCATGCGTCCATTGAAAACTTGGGTTTTGAGGGGGTTAGAATGGGACAGGCCTCCCAGAATTATGGTCAACCATTAACAGCCAGTGAGGTAATAGATAGGCAGTGGGGTCCAAGTAGTTCACCCTATCATAAGAAGGGTGATGTCATGGAAGTCCTTTGGTTTCAGCCATAGTTCCACACTAGGGAGCCCTCCCTCCATTCCATCCAGTGTCATCTGGGGGAGAGGACACTAGGCCCAGCACTATTGGGCCTGGAATAAGAAGAAGAGCCCTCCCCCCATTCCATCCAGTGTCATCTGGGGGAGAGGACACTAGGCCCAGCACCATTGGGCCTAGAGTAAGAAGAAGAGCCCTCCCTCCATTCCATCCAGTGTCATCTGGGGTAGAGGACACTAGGCCCAGCACCATTGGGCCTGGAATAAGAAGAAGAGCCCTCCCTCCATTACCATCTGATGCCATCTGGGGGAGAGACACTAACTAAGCCCAGCACCACCCAGTTTGTTTTGATGTTTTGATGTACGCCGCCCCGATTGCCTAGCAGAGGGGCGGGATATAAATAAAAATTCTTATTATTATTATTATTAGGATAGGCCCCACACTTGCACAGGCCTGATGGAGAAGTCACAACTCCCAAATCCATATATTTCATTCTCTGCAAACAAAATCTTTATAATAGTTTTCTGTGGACTTTTTGGACTATGTGGCTGTGTTCTGGAAGAGTTTATTCCTGACGTTTCGCCAGCATCTGTGTCTGGCATATTCAGAGAAAGATGCCAGCCACAGATGCTGGCAAAACATCAGGAATAAACTCTTCCAGAACATGGCCACATAGCCCGAAAAACCCATAAAAAACCATGAAAGCCTTTGACTTCACAGTTCTGGGCTTCATCTCCTTGTCAAGGAACAGAATGTTACAAAAGGTAGGAGTTGGCCTAATCACAGGAATACGATAATTGGCATAGCTAGTAGGCAATTTGAACTACAATGACCAAGAGGCTTATTAACATACTAAAAATCACACCCACAGGTAGAGGCAGAGTATGCTAAACAGCACCCCCCACCAAGCTTAATATGGAATGTGTGAGAACAACAACACTTATTATTAGGCACACTAGGCAAAAGAACTCAGAGTAGGCCTTGCACAACAAGCACAACTGCTGCCTTCAGTACTATTTTGGTAGAAAGGCAGGATATAAATCCAATTAAATCCTATTTATTTTTTTAATATGCTGCCTTTCTCTCAGAGTGGGATACAAAGTGGGTCACAGAAGAAATCAGTTAAAACCTAACAAAGCAATTTTAAAAACAATTACAGTTATCTTATTTAAAACAGTATACAATTATCTTAAAATAATACAAAAGTTAAAAAAAATAAATGCACCCCAATAAGAAGCCTCCCTAAGAATGATTACATACTATAAGTCTTTAAACAAAAAGGTCTTTGACTGCCAGTAAAATGAAAGCAGAGAGGGGACCAGCCTAGCCTCCCATGGAACGGAGTACCAGAAAGTGAGAGCTGCCACTGAGAAAGTTTTCTCCTGTGTCCCCACCAAGCATGCCTATGATGGTGGCATGACTGAGAGCAAGATTAATAAGTACTGTAGTGTGGCCCAGTTTGTACCCTATCCTATGTTCCTTGCCTCTTATTTCCAAACATAGAATGTGATAAAAATAATCAAAGTGTTCTTTGGTATTGTATGTCCATCCGAAATAGACACAGTTTGAAAGAAAAAGGTGGAACAGAGAGATGGTTATAAAGTTTGACAAATGTGATATATTCATTATAACCCTCACAACACTATTTAACCTCGAACAGGCATTTCACCTCTTGCCTTGTTTCTTTCCTGTGTGCTATAATTCTTAGCTATTTAATTCTCTTCATGTGGCTCAGTGTGCACAGCACAGTCCACAAATAGATACAGCTCTAAACCATGTTAGCTGTCTCTGAAGAGTATGTTATTGGTGTCACACTATCAGGTTCATGTGCTCCAAACCATAGATCTTTTTTCTACATGGAAAGTAGAAAGTACTGCTTAGGCAGTGAATACTGCTTAACCTGCACAGGACCTAGTGCAAGTGATTGGGATGGATGAAGAGGATTTGTAAAAGTTCTCATTCTTGAAACATCAAGAAGATAGCCCACTGAGAAATGCCCATACTCTGCAAACGTTCTCATTTCCAGTGAGAGAAAAGGAGCACTTTGCTTATCAAGTTTTTTGTATTTTTTTAAAAAAATAAATTGTTTCTGTGCAAAGCCTTATTCCCTCTATAACCAATACCTATAGACATACGGGGGGAATGCAGACGGGTGGCCATGGACCTCCCTGAGAAGTGGAGGATTGGGGCCGAGGCTGCCCCATGCCTTGGCCCCAATCCACCTTTTTGGCAACTGGGAAAGGAGTGCTATGAGACTCTTCTGGCGCAGCGTGTAAAAATGCTGCACCAGGAGGATGTCATCAGAGCACTAGCCATGTGCAACGGCAAGCGCTCTGATGACATCCTTGGGAGGTGTTGGGGCGTCTGGCATCCAGCTGTTCCTCTCCTTACCTAGCTTTACGCTGTTTGCAGAGCCCCATAGTGACCTCAGAAAGTCCGGCAGAGTAACCAAAAAGGCTCAAACATCTGATGTTTCGAATTTTAACAGTAAAGCAGCAGCCATCATAGCTAAACCATGCATATTGAAGAATAAGTTGAAAAAACACTCCCTGTATTTACTTATTTACACAGCACCTTTGAAACAAATGCAAGAATTCTCCTGTGACTGACAGAAAATATATCCCTTGTTTCTCAGGTGAAGAGAATAATTTTACACGTTTGTGTTCTTGCATGAAAAGAGGAGGGGGAAAGCCAGCCTTTACTAACAAGTGAATGGATCAGTACACAAAGATAGTCACTAGGTGGGACAATTAAAGATGGTGTCCATGTTGCAGATGTATTGAGTGCACAGTTTTTGTGGTAGACTCACTGTATATGTACAACATTTAAAATTGTCCCAGAGAGCTGCATTACATAATTGATCTAGGACAGTAAAAAGTTATTTAGAAAAACTATCACATAAAGGACAAGATCAAAGTAGACTGGTTGAAATCTGCTGAATATTTGAATATTCTTTCAAATATTCAAAAATCAGCTTATTGCTTTTTTTCCTGCACCATTCCAGTTTGATTCCTGAGTCATTACCACTACCCCGATGAGCCAACACCCATGTTTTTGTTAGGAAAAGGCAGACATCTTTTTCTATCTTTTTTTTTTTAAATCCATAGCTAAATTATTCATTGGGTTTCACAATATTCAACAGTACATCTTGGAGCAGAAGCTCTCAATTTAAAGATATGATTGAAATTATTTACGGTTTCTAGTCACTGAACAGGCAGATCTTTTCATGTTGAATAGGGCCCTTCTCATCAAGCACATTCTATTAAATACAAATGCTCTTGAGCATCATCATTTTTTATCATGGCTTCATGCAGTTATTCACTCATTTAGATGCTTTTATTTTAAGCAAGTGTCTCTGCCTCCCCATAGCTATTTTTTGTCTTTAGAGTGAAGCCTGGTGTTTTGATTATGCTGGAAACATACATCTGTTTACTGTTTTGCACAGTTCACTTAATCAAGAATATTTTAGTAAAGGAAGGTATAAAGGAATCTTTCATCATCATACCAGAATTGCATATATGATTCAAAATCAAAACTCTGTCACATAAGCAGTTGTTTTCAATTTCAAATCATGTGTTGTTGCTGTGGTGGTGGTGGTGGTCATGTGCCCTGATTTTTTTTCCAACTTATGGCAAAATACCCTAAAGGCACTAGCTCCTGTCTGATCATGGAAACCAAGCAAGGCCATCCCTGGTTAGTACTGGATGGGAGACCACCATGGAATACCAGGTGCTATAAACTAGATTTCAGCGGAAGGAACTGACAAAACCACCTTTGAGTATTCCTTAAGAAACCCCAATGAAATTCATGGGCTCACAAGAAGTTGACAGGTGACTTGATACACAAAAGGTGAACCTATCATGGAGGATTCTTGGTGAGATTTGTTCAGAAGGCAGTGGTGTCACTAGGGAGTGCAGGGGGTGCAGACCACACCAGGTGACATCCTTAAAGGGGGTGACACCACTGCTCCTCATTTCTGCCTTTGAGCAGAAATGAGCTGTGGAATCCATCTGCTGGGAATTTAGATTTATGAGTAACATTAGTGCATAAAAACATAGCTAAGGATTCTATATGGTGCGAAATGGGATGAGGTCAATGGGATGAGGCTAGCAGAGTATAACTTGTTCAAGGTCAACCAGTGAGTGTCCAAACCCTGGTTTAAGTTCCATTTCAACACGTTCTTAACCTAAATATGACACCAGCAATAATGGTAAGGAAGTTGCTGTATCTGTTTACATTTGAATGCACACTGTGGAATGGTTTTTAACTAGGGATGTTGATAGTGGTTCTGGAGCAGACTATAAAATATTTCAAAAAATGACAGAGTCAGCATTTGAAGAGAATTTTGTGGCTCACCTAGTCAAATTCAAAGCTAAAATATCACCTACATAAGGATGTCCACCTTCTGCTGCAATATACCCTACAGGAGAAAGCTGCCACTCATCTGAAACAAAAACAAAACAAAACCTCTTTTTTATTTCTTTCATTCTGATGTGTGTGATTAGTGATTTTGTCCTCTGAGGCCTTGATTGAGCTAGCAGCCATCTGAGCAGCATGTGTGAATGATATCATTAGTGGGCACTTCTGTTGACAACCAGCTCTGCAAGGTTCCCAGTAGCTGCATAGCATGTAAAAGTGCCTCCTGACCAGACAGCTTTTTGCAGAATTATATGAGCAATACAATAGCATTTACATTTCTATACCACTTCATAGCGAACTAAGCACTCACTAAGCAATTTACAATGTGTTAGTCAATTGCTCTCAACAAGCTGGCTTCTCATTTTACCAACCTACAAAAGGATGGAAGGCTGAGTCAACCTTGGAGTCCTGGGATCGAAATCACAATGTTGTAGCGGCAGTACCAGCATTTAACCACTGTGCCACCAGGGCTCCCTTAGGTTGGAGCTGCACTCCCTTATTATAATTAGTTGTTGTTGTTGTTGTTGTTGTTGTTATCCATTTTGTTCAATGTACCATGCTTTTTGTGCAGATCAATTAATAGTGTAAATAGGTAGCAGGAAGCATGACTAGAATTCAGATAACATCCAGCTAACTGGGCAATGTGGCAAATATGTCTTCTACTCCCCCCCCCCTTCCTTGCTGATTTTCTGTCTTTCCATTTGTTCAGTGTTTCTATCTCCTCCCTCCCCTCAAGGGGTTGCTGGCCCCTACCATATGTACTTGAATAACTATAGGCCATAAATTACTTTGAAAAATGTAACCAATAAAATTATAATGTGAAGTCGTAGGCTTTCATGGCCGGCAACCATAGTTTTTTGTGGG
>JAIPUX010001880.1:36237356-36248406 GCA_020142125.1 Phrynosoma platyrhinos | reverse complement strand
ATTCTTTTTGGCAAAATCATAAAGGGATGGACCTAATTTAGCATTAAAGATTAAAGTCACCCAATAGAATTATTACAGCTTGAGGGTATAGAATTATTAATTCATCCATTTGAACTTCTAAACCTGTCCATAAATTTATATTATAAAAAGGAGATGAAATGGGAGGAATATATACATTTACCAATATAACTTTAAAATCCTTATGTGTAAATTTCATAAATAAAAATTGGGAGTATTTATCCCTGTAATTTAGTTTCTCCCCTTGCCAGTGCAATTCTTGTTTAATAAGACCACCAGAAGTAATCCCTTTGTTTTTTTGTTTTTGAGCAGGGATCTCCCAACATTGAAAACCTGGAAGTTTTAATGGCTCATCAACAGCAGTTAAACAAGTTTCCTGGATGGCCACTACATCAAATTTAGAAAGGAAGCCCACTAAATCAGTGTCCACTGCCTCCTTCCAACCAGCAACATTCCATGAGACTAAATGGATACTTTCCCCACTAACAGGCTGTTCTGAATCAGATGAAGAACTAGAACCTAATGGCTCCAATAGTCAATTAGTATCTGTTTCTACAACTATATTGTCAATACATCCTAAATAAACACAGTTGTTATATGGATGATCACCTTTAAGCAGCAGGGGGGATGATCGATACAGTTGTTGTTGTTGCTCTTCTCTTACAAACAAAGCAGGATTCCCTGATATCCCATCCAAAGAAAAGGCCTGATGTATTACAGCCCTCTCTTTTATGACTAAAGGGAGCTTGACAGGGGACTATCTCTGTTCTTGGAGCCTTTTCTCAGGGGTACCAGTTTCCAGTTGAATTAGCCCTAATGAAGTTAGTAACAAAGGTCTGGTTGATGATGTAACTGCTAATTGTTTCTGGGTTTGCTTCAGAGACATTGTGTTTAAGCTAACCTCCCCCTCACACAACAGCTTTGGTGTTCTTTTCCCATTTGTGTGACCAGTTGGAAGCTCCATCTCAATTTCAAGAGCTCTAGTGGTCCAAAAAGGTCACATCCACTAATCTTTGAGTGCTCTTTATCAGACACTCCCTTCCACAGTGTGAGCAAGCCAGTGCAATCCATGTTTGGAGAAAGAAGGTCAATTAGTGGTTCTTTTGGTACAACTGTATTCCTAAGGGACCACTTATGCAGAATAGTGTCTTGCTCTTCTCTTGGAAGTAAACTAAAAGCATTGACAAAACTATCCTCAATCTGGGACAAACTAAGTTGACTCTCTCGCTCCAGTTCCATCTGGGACAAAACAGGGGACGATACAACTTTAGAAACTCTTGACACAGCAATTAGAGTTTTGACTCTATCTTTACAAAAGACTCTAATGGGGAAGATTTGATATTGGGCTAGATAAGCCTTCATCCTGAATAGCATCAGTGGGATTGTAGAGTGTTTAAAGGACAGAAATACCAGTAATTGGTTTGGATACCCTGGAAGCCAAGCCACATAATCTATGTCTATCTGCAGTTGTTGACAGTGAAGGGGCTTTCCCAATGAGATTTTGATTTCTTTCTAGGTCCAACACCCATTGTTAAGTCTATTCTTATGAATATTCAAGGCAATCTGTTCCGGTTGAAGTAAACAATTATATTTCAGAGGATTTGTTAGTTTTTGTAACTTCCTTAATATATCCATGATCTCCCTGTGTTACCTTTTCAGGACTTGGTTGCTTAGTTTCTTGGGACTGCAGTCTCATATCAGAGTTTTTAACTCTAATGTTCTCCATCGGCTGATTGACCGTGGATGTAAGGCTTAGCCCTAACATCTTCAGAAGCTCCAGTGCAAAAGGGGCTAATAGGTGGTCTTTCAGTTAGATTTTGTTCCAAAATCTCCCTTTCTCCACTTAGGATGTTCAACTTATGTTTTAATTCTGATATCAGTTCAAATATCAAGATAACAGTTTGTCTAGTAATCAGACAATATTTTGTCATAAGTTCTGTTAGCTCTTCTCATGTTTGTTGCTCCATGTTCTGATTCTAATTATGTTTATTAGTTGTCCTATTAGTATTGATCTTTGTTACAGGATCCTTGCTACTGATATCAGGGCTAATTGTGTATGTTGACAGACTTTGCTGGGGGCCCAATTCTTGTACTTGGTTTCCATTCAACAAGGTCAGATCCAGGATCTGCTCAACTCCAATCTCTGATTGTGAGCTTTCTTCCAAAATTTCAGGACCATTAACAATATGGATGGATTTGATTTACTTACATTCTCAGTTCCTATAAAACACTAATCAATTCTAGGTTGTTTAGAGTGTTTCGAATGAGGGAGGGAGTTTGGACTCCCCCCCCCCAACTGTTTTCTTCATTTCCTCTTTCCCAAAACTTAATTCAGGAGATTTCCACAGAGGTCAAGGACTCAGGTTAGATAATTGTCTTGTATTTTATGGATGAATTATCTAAACCAGGGGTAGGCAACCTTTCCCTTTAAGGGCCGAGGGACTTCAGCTCCCAGAATCCCAGGAGCTATTGGCCAACATGGGACTATTGGCCAACATGGCCAAAGCTTCTGGGAGCTGAAGTCCCTCGGCCCTTAAAGGGGAAAGGTTGCCTACCCCTGATCTAAACTGTCCTGCCTTGTACTTTGGCTAAGTCAGAGAAGGATACTTGTCCTGGCCTCACCACTGCCACGCCACTGCTATCCCTGAACCTCGGGTGCTGGTTCTGGCTTGGTTGTGTTAATTAAGTTTCATGAACCTAATCATTTCTATTACTGTTACTCTCTTAATAACTGGGGAAAAGAAGTAAGAAGCTGGATGACTCAGGGGGTCTTGGGGTTTGCTCTCTACTAATGGGCAAGTAACAAGATAGGGGCTGGTTGAGTGGCCTCCTCCCTGGCCCTGCTCCTGGCCGCACCACCGCTGTTGCTCCTGGTGGTAATATTGATGTTGAGGGCAGGTTAGGTAGCTTTGTTCCTGGCCCTGCTTCCAGCTGCACCGCCGCCGCTGCTGCTGGTGTTGGGGATGGGCTAAGTAGCCTCATCCCCGGCCCTGCTCTTGCCTGGGCTGCCACCACTGCTGCTGTTGGTGTTGGTGTTGGGGGTGGGCTAGATAGCCTCCTCCCCGGCTCTACTCCTGGCTGCATTACCGCTGCTGCTGCTCATTTATTCACAGATGTGAAATGAACAATAACAACAAAAATCCCACATCTAGTACATAAAAATATGCTTACTCACTTATTTACCCAGATAACTCATTTGAACAAAATATAACAACAATATAATAGCCAGAAATATCTATCATAGTGTTCACTGAGGAATATATATCAAATACATTGTCTGATGTTCAGTCTTAAGATTTAAAATCTTCTGCTTCGCATGACTGCAGATGTATTTTCTACAGATTAGGGGGCAGAAAACTTTCACTACATGATATGATTGCTGAGTGTCAGGTTGATTCTTGACAGAGCCCTGAAGCATTGCATAGATCCTCACACTATCATTCCTAATGTCATAAAAAAGTGAAGTGAAGTTGTTTTTTATTGGCAGAAAGACTGAAGCTGAATTGTGTTTGCTCTGCCATTTTTCAGCTCCCAAAAATTCAGCTGGACAAACAACATCCTTGTTTTATTTGCCAGTTTGTTCCCAAACTGGATGGTCAATTTCAGACTAACAAAAATAATTTTTAAAAAAGAGAATAATGAATAATGCTACTACCAAAATTAAAGAAAAGAAAGCGGGAACACTGTCATCCATATGTGTTGTTACAAAGCATGAGAATAAAAATATTTTCAGAAGTTCTGAAAACTATTCATCAACATATGAGGTTCTTAAGCACATCTGAGAAAATACAAAACAACTTAAAAACAAAACATATTAAACATTATTGCAATGCTGTGTAGCCCTAATGTCATGCATGTTGATTTCTACTGGCATAACAGATTTTCCCCTTCTTTCTTTGTCCCCACAGCTGACCATAGTTCCTACCCCAAATTTTTCTCTAGAAGATCCCCTTCCTTCAAGAGGTTCCACCAGGCATATAGCTTAAAGGGAGGCAAAGCAAGGGCATTGTTCCTGCCAATATTTTTTTTCCTCTAATCCCCAAATTGTTCTCTATATGGTAACTTAAAACTCCATTTGAGCATTTAGAAATAAATCTTAGGCATTCAAAGAAACAGAGCTGACAAAGTTATGAAGGGAATACAAACAGCAAATATAAGAGTTGGAAGTGTGAATGATTTTCAGTGTCTCAGTGTCTGCAATTCTAGAAATTTGGGAACTGAAGAGGGAAAGAAATACAATGTAGTGTCTTGTTCCTAATGGTATCGTAATGTTTTAATTATCACCTTTAAAAATTTTGACAGAAAAATTTGTTTTAATTTGGAGTGGTTAAGTTATCTATATGTAGTCACCATCCAGATTTACACATTTTCCCCAGATTTACACATTTTCTTTACCCTCCGAATGCCATTATTGTAGAAGTCTGCAGAGTGTGTCTTAAACCACTCTTTTACTTCATGAATAACATCATCTTTGTGGTCAAATAGGCGACCCCGCAACAGATTTTTTTAGTTTTGGGAAAAGAAAAAGTCACTTGCTGATGATGACACTGACAAAATTTCATCTATATACCATAACAACCTCCAGGTGATAATTATTACTTTTTGATACACCCCCCCGGTACTTCTCCATCTTACACTTTAGTTATTTCTGGCACAACCTGTAACAAAAATAAAGGACACAATGAGCTGATTTTCTCAACATCATGCACTTAGGGACCAATGATGACACTGACACTCAATAAACCATAATATCTTCCAGGTAATAATTATTACTTTTTTATGAAACCCCTCGTATTTCTGTTCCTCTGATTTCCTACTTCTTTCTCTATTGATACTGTATTTCTATTGTTTGTGCATTTATCCATTCTCTTTTCCCCTGCATCATTGTGACTGACAGCCATTTTTATCTCTTCCCTCTGTTTCCTTTATTGGGACATACATCTCATTGTTTCTTTCTTGATTCTTAATTCTTTCTCTGCTAGACCCTGTATGTAAATGAATGGGCATGGAACTGATTGTAGTTCAGCTTCTGCCTTGCCAATTGATTATTTCACTGGAGAGTGTCACTACCGGTACTATCCTTCACATTTTCCCACATGCTAGCCGGCAAAACACCAATGATTTGACATGTTCTCTGACACAGATAAAATCAGAGTCATCCTTGCGATTTGGCAGAGTGGGACTACTGCCTCAACCAACAAATCTGACGTGATATAAAAGGTGAAGAAATTGGTAGTATTTTCCTTTGTTATTCTATGTTTATGGTTAAGAGTTGAGAAAGGCTATGGGATTTTTGTCTCATGTGTCAAAATAATTTTGTTATCTCTCAATATTATGCTCCTTGATATGAATGATCAGGATTTATTTGTTGCTTTGCCTCAGGCAGCAAAATATCTTGATTCATCCCTGAGAAGAATGCAGATAAAATGGCACACAAATGGTTGTCTACACTTTAGATTTGTTTGAAGGAATGTTAAAAGGATGGAGTCCTTATTCTTGTTTCTTGTATTCACACAGAAACTTGCATGGCTCCAGTTCTGGCCTCTTTCCTTGAGATCTGAATATTGAATTGCATGGAAGGGAATGGTCAGAAAAGAGAATTGTAAAAACAATTTAAAAATAATCTGAATTAACTTGTGCATAAATAGACATTAATAATAATAATAATAATAACAATAAATTTTATTTATATCCCACTTTTTGTAAAAACAATCAAAGCAGCATACAACAATTTAAAATAATACAAAATATATACAATATCCCCTTCCTCTGAAAAAGAGAGTTAAGAAGTACTAAGATTAAAATTACAATCATTAAAACAAAACAATAATACTACAATATTACAGTAATAGTGGGCAAAATCATCATAACTCACAAATTCACAAATATGAGGGTCTTTACATGGCCAGGTGCTATTCTGGGAAGGCCTGCTGGAACAGATCCATCTTGATGGATTTCTTGAAGCTATCTAGGTTGGAAATTTGACAGATCTCATCTGGCAAGCTATAAGGTGGGAGCGACTGCAGACAAAGTCCTCTGGGAGGTTGCAACCAATCTGGTCTTCACTGGTTACAATAGGTTCCTCCGAGAGGATTTGAGTACACGGGACAGATTATATGGAAGCAGGTGATTCCTTAGATAAGTTGGGCCCAAGCCATGTAGGGCTTAAAGGTGATAACCAACACTTTGTACTGTGCCTGGAAACTAATGGGCAGCCAGTGGAGTGACTTCAATATTGGTGTAATATGTTCACTCCTGGTTGCTCCTGTAATTAGCCTGGCTGCCATATTCTGTACCAGATGAAGTTTCTAGACTTGGCACAAGGGTAGCCCCATATTGAGTGCATTGCAAAAGTTAAGTCTTGAGCTTACCAGAGTGTGTACTACAGTTTCGAGGTCATCCGGTTCCAGAAAAGGGCGCAGCTGGCATATAGCCAAAGCTGATAACAGGCGCTCTTGACTGTCACATTCACCTGATTTTTCATCTGAAGTGATGAATCAAGAGGCACCTCCAGACTGCAAACACAGTCCTTCAAGGGGAGTGTGAAGCCCTCTAGGACTGGAAGTTGCAACCCAATTCCTGATTTAGGGGCCCCTACTGCAAGTACCTCGGTTTTGTCTGGATTCAACTTGAGCTTGTTTGCCCTCATCCAGTCCATTACTGCCACAAGACACTGATTGAGGGGAGAAATGCCATCTGTCATCATCGCTGATGACCAAGGCATGGAGAAATATATTTGAGTGTCATCAAGATACTGATAACACCCCGCCCCGTGTCTGCGGATGATTTCTCCCAGTGGCTTCATATACATGTTGAATAGCATCGAGGACAGGATGGGCACCCTGCGGGACACTATAATTAAGCTCTATTTTTGAAGAGCAACTGTCCCCAAGCATCACCCTCTGGAATCTGCCAGAGAAGAAGGAATGGAACCACTGTAAGGCAATGTCTCCAGTTCCTAACCCTCCCAGGCATTCCAAGAAGATGTCATGGTCTATTGCATCAAATGCAGCTGAGAAATCTAATAGCACCAACAGTGTCATGCTTCCTCTGTTGATGCTTAGATGAAGATCATCAGTTAAGGCGACCATGGTAGTCTCCACCCCATATCCCATCCTGAAGCCAGTTTGGAATGGATCTAGAAAATTGGCTTCATCCAAGACCGCTTGGAGCTGAAGAGCAACAGCCCTCTCAATCACCTTGCCCAAGAATGGAAGATGGGATATAGATCTGTAGTTTTTCATGTGCAAGTGGCCCAGGGAAGTTTTTTTCAGGAGCAGTCTAATGACCGCTTCTTTTAAAGAAGATTGTAGATGACCTTCCCTAAGGGATGCATTGATGACACGTCTGAGAAATGCCATCAAGGCCTTGGACTGCCAGCCATGATGGTCAGGGATCGAGGGGGCATGTCATCTTCCTCACCTTTCCAAGGATCTTGTCCACATCATCACTATTCACAAGCTCAAATTGATCCAGTCCAAACTCATAAACGACTTGACTGGACACCTCATCAGTTGACTTTGTCCCACTATTGGCATCAAAGTGGGCTCTTATCTGAGAGATTTTACCTGCAAAGCAGTTGTTAAATGCATCACAGCAGGCTGTAGTTGGGTTAAGTAAATAGTTCTGGGTAGATGGCATCACCGTCAGTTCCCTCACCACCCTAAACAGTTCTGCTGGATGAGACTTTGCAGAACCAATCTGAGCAGACAAGGAAGATCTCCTCGTTGCTCTTATTGCCTCTCTATAAGAATAAAGAAATTTCTATTATGAGTTCTGTCTGATAATTGTCCAATTGAGCGCCATTTGCTCTCTAGTTATTGTCCCACCCACTTCATGTTCTTTAGTTCTTTGGTATATCAGGGCTTCTGATTTGAAGAAATAAGGAAAGGATGCTTGGGAGCAATTGTGTCAATAGCCCTAGTAAGATTGATGTTCCATATATTCATCAAGGTTTTGACAGAGTAACCATCATTATCAACCAATAGACCCCTCTAGGGCTTTCTGGAATCCTATTGATTCCATTAGCCTTTGAGGGCAGACCATTCTAATAGGTCCACCACCCCCAAGGGGGCAAACAGTGGCTTTTAGTTCTGCCCTGACCAGGAAATCATCCATCCATGACAATGCACTGGTATTAACTACCTCCGCCCATGAATATTCCTGTTCCATACTGAAGACTGCACCGAGAGTATGATCTGCACAATGTGTTGGCCTGTTGACCACTTGGGAAAGGCCCATTGTTGTCATGGATTCCATAAACTCCTGAGCCACACCTGTTGAACTGGTCTTGAGTAGGATGTTGAGGTCACCCAGAACAAGAAGTCTGGGCAACTCCAACAGTAACTCACAGATAAGCTGTGTCAGCTTGGATAGGGAGTCTGTTAAGCAACGGGGTGAATGGTATACCAACAGAATCCCTATATTGTCCCTGATCTTCAGGCGTAGGTACATACACTCAAAGCAGTCCATCTTCCAGATAGGTGTCCTGATCACAGTAAGATGGTCTTTATAGACTAGAGCCACTCCGCCCCCTTGCCCACTTTCCCTTACCTGCTCGATAGCAACATACCTGGCTGGGAGAGCTTGATTCCAAGTAATGGCACTATCTTCTCCCAGCCAGGTCTCTGTAAAGCAAGCCAAGTCAGCTTTTTCATCCATCAGGAGGTCATTGATGATATGTGACTTGTTTTTAACTGACCTGGTGTTGCAGAGGAGCAGTAAGTTTGTGTGGCATGGATGATAAGCTCCCCATCCATTTTTGGGTAACAGAATGAACAAAGGCGGGATCGCTTTCAAACATCAATCCCATCTTCTTTTGCAACAGAATTTCACTCTGTTATCACCATATCTTCTTTTGCCCCATACAACCTCAATAGCCGCTCCCATTATTACCTCAGCTGCCTCATCCCTTTCGTATTCCACCTGTCTTTTCATATTGCCAGTCGAAATGTTCCCCCCAATAAAAATAATAAAAATGAAATGAAATAAAATAAATTAATAAAAATAAAAAAATAAAAAATACACTAATTAGGACTGGTTACATTGTTGATGCAGTCTAGCTGTAGATTCTGCCCACCCCCTCCCTTTGGCCTGATACTGAAGGTGAAAAAAGAAGGGCCAGCACTTGGCTCCCAGGCTCTTGACACTGGTGGAAATTTCTTAGGGTTGGCTAGCATGTTTAAATTTACCGCTCTAACCACACCCCCTTGCTGCATCCTTGGCTGTGAAGGTGGTTTAGAGTCCTCTGTTGCCTTGGCCACACCTCCCTCACTTCAGTCCCAGTGGTGTTGGGATACAGGGAGCCTCTCAGCTGGTGAGCTATAGAGACCTGAATGAACAAATACTATTAGAGAAAATCTTGAAGTGTATGTTTAATAAGATAACAACAGTTTGTTAGCAAGTTATTGTATAGCAGGGGTCCTCAAACTTTTTCAGCTGGGGGCCAATTTGCCGTCCCTCAGACCATTGGAGGGCTGGAATAAAAAAACAAAACAAAACAAAAAACACCATGACCTTGAGCAACTTACACCCTCAGCCTCAAAGGATAACCATGGCAACTCTCCTCTGAAGAAACTTGCCAAGATTAATCAATCAGTCTTTATTACGGCCATATGGCCAGCATTTTACAAAAAAAAACAAACCCAAAAATGATATAAAACACCTCATATCAATTATACACAATAAGTTCTCAAAAATAAACTTGTAAATATGAAAAAATCATACGGAAACAAAACAGACTTCCAAATACAATAAATAGATTGTTTTACATCATAGGTGGTTCCGAATCATAATACAATAACAAATTTATATTTAAAATGTACTATTTAAAATGTACTATTAAAAAACTGAGGGATAGAATTTAATAGACAGAATAGATTTACCAAGATTATGTTATATTGGTTCTGAATCAAAGATGATACTATACTAGAGCTGTACCCCCTCCCACAATCTAAGTCTAGTCTTTGTTATTACAATCAGAGATGATTCCAAATCAAGATACAAATGATGAGTTATATTTAGAATATATTATTATAAATAGAGAAATATCTTTTAATGGACAGAGTAAATTTACCAAAATTATATTATATTGATCCCCAATCAAAAGTATGATAGTATACTACGCCTGTACCCCCTGATGATTTTCTAAATCTAATTTTTGTTATTACGGCCATATAGCTATCATTGCTGCGAAAAACGGAAGGATAATTGTAAGACACATCACATCAATTATATGCCATAAGTTCTGCAAAGTAAACTTGTAAATCTTAGCAAATCATATTGAAAACTTAAAGAAAACAAAACAGACTTCCAATTATAAGTAGACTATTTTTAAATCATAGATAATTCCAAATCATAATACAATATTAAGTTATATTTATAATATATTATCATAAAAACTGAGAAATAAAATTTAATGATGGTATAATTTAATTTTCCAGACTAATTATCTAGCCTCGGGTAGATAATTTTCCAGACTAATTTTCCAGACTAATTATCTAGCCTCGGGTAGAAATATAAATAAAATATCCCTCCCCAGTGATCCTCACGTGGCCCCATCATTGATGGTTGGATCATTCTGGCTGGGCATATATTCTGGGTCTCTATTCTATTTATTTTAAATCATTTGTTCATTATGCTGTTTTAACATTCATCTTATTTAATATTGTCTTAAGGGGGGGGTGGGGGGTTATTGTAATTATATGTTTTATGGATGTATACACTTTTAACTGTAAGCCGCCCAGATTGATATTTCAGAGGGCGGGGTATAAATAAATTTTATTATTATTATTATTATGAACAAAGTAAATTTACCAGTTTTATTGTACTAATCCCCAATCAAAAATATAATAATATACTACAGGCGTACCCCCTCAAACTATCAGTTTATCGTTTGATAGATCATATGTACAAATCTATTTTTTTAAAACTTTTGATTCAAATTTATTGATTCTGTTTTAAGTACTTTTTATGATTTGTAATGGCAGCTGCAAAATTTTTTGCAACTGCTAGTGTTATACCTTCCTTTTGA
>JAIPUX010001880.1:36137727-36149740 GCA_020142125.1 Phrynosoma platyrhinos | reverse complement strand
TTCATCCGGTGTGTTCTGAACCCCTCACATCCCCTAGTGATGCTAATGCTTCAAGATTACATTCACAAGAACTTTGTGAACTCTGATGTTATCAGATTGAATTGGTGCAATTTCATCTTTGAAACACAGGATATGTAACATGTGTGTGCCTTCTATAGAAGTTATTGCAGCCCCTCCATAAAATCTGAATAAAAGTAAAGAGACTCATACAAGATGTTCCAGGAATGGGCATCTGTATTTAGAGTACAATTGCACCTCCCGAATGCCTCCAGGGATTTGAATTTTCTCTAGAACAAGCTCCCTTTTCTGTACCACCTTATTTTAAGGGCAAACACATGGTTTGGGAAAAGTGGATGTTTCTCTACTTCTGAGTAACTGCATCACCAAATTTGGTGGAACATGATAGGACAGATGTGGCCCATAACAAGATATAAGGGCACAAAATCAGCTTCTGAATTTACTCATCTACCTTTTGGTTAGAGAAAGAGAGAGAGTGAATTTGGGATAGTGATTCTGAGAAGGGGGAAAGTACTGCGGATTCAAGGATGGGTTTTCCCTGGGTTTCATAGACACTACCTCTACATTGTACTCAAGTTCTTGGTCAGGACAACATGCCATTTCTTACTTTCCTCTTCCCCCTACTGAGAAAAACTGCCTTAAGTGCTATCACTTCAAGGACTGGTAGTTTTGGTCCACATCAAGTTGATAGTAGTACCCTACCATATGGGTTCACATACAGTGGTTCTGAGCTTTCATGCCTTCCAACATTTCACAAATGAAAACTTGGACACACGAGGCCAAGCAACATTAGTGTGTGATCAAGATGGTAAAAGTTATTCCTGACAAGGAATACATAAACCAGAAGAGCCAGCTGCAGTTTGCTTTTGCCTAAGGGCCACATTTCACTTCTTCCTCTCCTCTCCCTTCTGCTGAGTTAATGGAGTGATAACCACTTTGGCAATTTGAATTCTTAGTTTGCAGCAATGGAAGTAAGCTGAGAACAAGGGGGAAAATAGGAGGAGAGAGCAACTGGAATATTTTTAAAAAAACAGCTGTAAAAGTGGGATGACCAAGAATTGATTAGGTCAATAGGAGGGTACTAGGATATTCCTACCATCCTGCTCTACCTTCTTCAAACAGGCAGATTGGCTAGTGACATTGGACAAAAGCAGGTTGGCAGGTGACTGGCTCTTTGTTCTATGCTGCATGATACTGTATGAACTGTAGATAATTGAAATTTGTGAACATTTTAAACTCAATGTCTATATATGGGTTATTCTTACTCCTATGCCTCACACCTGCTCTATACTGTATGAGCAAAGTATCTACTGGAATACAACCTTTTTGTTGTAGATGAAAAAGTGATGTATGTATGCACAGATAGGACAAAAAGTGAGTGTCTGTGTGCTTCTTTTTCCACTGTCCCTATTGCATTCAGAGCAGACAGAAACTGTTTCCAAAAGCTCTTGAGATACTGAACTGCTGGATTTTTGTAGCTCTAGTCTATGTTTTTCATGAAGATTGTCAAGGCAAATTAAACACACATTATGCAAAGTATCAGATTCTAGATTATCCACAAATTGCCTTGGAAATAGAAGCAGGTTAGCCATATAAGCAGGGCAAACAGCAAGTTCATTTAATACACACTTTAAAAAGCACCACTAAGGGAGATAAGCATCCATTTGCAAAAATTAATTTGAAAATAAAAGACTCCAGAGAGGATCCTGGATTGGAGAACAAAATGTTTGACTGGAGACATATAGCCATTAATGAAATGATTGGATTACTCAGTGGCACAATGTCAATAAAAGGGGAAATTAGATCAGATTGATCAGAATTTCCTTTTAAAAGTCTGAAGAATATGTTTTCTCAGTCCTATGGGTATGCTGGCCCATCTGTCATTGTGAAATTTGGTTGAAATTATGGTAGAGATATTTAAACTTAAAGACCTACATCTAATCATTCATCCCATCTAAAGCAAACACATTAAATTCATTGCTGGATGATCTACCATTGTGAAGTTGAAGGCTTTCACAGACAGCATCCACAGATTTTTGTGGGGTTTTTTTGGGGGGGCTGTGAGGCTGTGTTCTAGAAGACTGTATTCCTGATGTTTCACCTGCATCTGTGGCTGGCATCTTGAGAAGATGCCAGCCACAGATGCAAGCGAAACATAAGGAATACATTCTTCTAGAACACAGTCTTACAGCCCAAAAAACCCACAAAAACCAATCTACCAATACTTATGTAAATCCCATAATGAGATTCAATGGCTTAAATGAACTAGGGGTTAGATTTATATAAATATGAAATCCTGCACAATGTATACATACTTTCCTGAGAGCAACCCCCTTTGAAAACAATGGGACTTACTTCTGAGCAGAGATGCAGGAGGAATGCTGGGTAAGTTGTCTTGGTGGAAGCTGTGGGATGCAGTCAAATGACACCTTTGGATTCCAGCTACAATCATTTAGTCATTCTTTTATTGCTGTTACAGCCTAACTTTCACATTCATTACAATTTATTACAGTTCCAGTTTTATTACAGTTACATCCTAACTTTCTTCAGTCCTGCGCCCAAGGTGGAAGATGGTCTACAAGGCATCTTGTTTTGATCTTGTGCTCATTCTGAACACTGAACAGAGTCTGGATGCATCGATACGGTAGAAATAATGCAGTTTGATACTACTTTAAGTTCTGTAAGATTCCACCCTATGGAATCCTAGGATTTTTTTAGTTTTACAGGGTCTACAAGCCTCCTCTGCCAAAGAGTGCTGGTGACCTGCAAAATGTCAAATCCCAGAATTCTGAAGGATAGAGCCATAAGCTTGCCATTTGTCCAGGAAAACAAGGAAAATTCCAGATTGAAGGGTCTGAAAAATATTCCAGCTGGTTCAGTCAATTAAAATAACAGGTCCCAAATTCCTAAATGCAGGAATGAAACCTTGCACGGAGACTTATCATCCCACCCTTGAGACTTTGAGCCTAGAGTTAGGTAGTGTGATTGCCAGAGTAGGAAGGAGTCTCTCTTTCTTTCACAGCTGCTTGGGATCTTCTTTCCACACACTTCTCATAGGAGTATGTTAAAAGAATATGCCATTGGCAGGTCCCACTGTTTTTTATTGTTGTATTTGTAAAGCACAGTAACAACTGAAATATAAAAAAAAAAGAATTTTGAATGTCAAAATGTGGTGGGTGGGTGTGCTTTTGTTGGAGAGGGGTCAACCCAGTCTCTTATACTTTTGTCCCAGTTTTGTGGAAGAGAATTATGGCAACTCTAAGTCATGGCAACTAAAGCGGTGTCAAATTGCATTATTTCTACAGTGTAGATGCACCCTCTGGTGCACTTAGGACCTTTGCAGACTGCCAGAAATAGTGCACATTAAATTGAGGCACTGCCCTGGACCAGTGCTAGGGAATCACGGGAATTGTATTTTTTTCTAAGGCATTGAACCTTCTCTGTCAGAGAGCTCTGGTGCCACAATAAATTACAGTTCCCATGATTCCCTAGCACTGAGCCAGGGCAGTGCCTCAATTTAATGTGCACTATTTCTGGCAGTCTGCAAAGGCCCTCAGTATAGTTTGACACAGCTTTAACTGCCTTGGCTCAATGCTGCTGAATTCTGGGATTTGTAGTTTTGTGAGATATTTAGCCTTTTCTGTCAGGGAGCTCTGGTGCCACAACAAACTACATATCCCAGGATACCATAGGATGAAGCCATGACAGTTAAAGCAGTGTCAAACAGCATTAGTTTTGCAATGTGGCAGCAACTTTAATCATCTTATCTCAAGTAAAGATGCCCAATATTGTGCCTTCACCTTTTTAAAATTCCAGATGCCCTCCAAAATTATAGAAAACTTCCAAAAGGTCACTTCAGGAGGAAAAAAACCTAGTTCATATTTATGGTATAATCCTAATCTAAGGAGTAAACCTCATAGACATCAATGGGTCTTTTTTCCCCAAGTGAGTGAATCTGCAATTTTAGACCTAGAATGAGATTCTATTCATGTCTGCTCAGGAATGAACCCCACTGAGTTCAATGGGGCTCCCAGGCAAGTGTACACAGGATTGCAACCATTAAGTGCACTCCTATCCATCTTTACTTAAACATATGTCCCAATCTGTCCTTTGAGGCTTTTATTCCTAAATATTTGTGCAAAGCAAACTGCAGCTTCAATCATTTCTTTTATCTATTGAAAACATGGTCATTCTAGCACCAAATAATGGTGACATATTTCTAGCACCACTGAATGAAGGAACATGTTATGAATATGATGACTCTTTAGGCAAAGCCATTCTGATATGTTTTAAGCTTATTTTTTACAAGGTGTTATAAATGACTTCTTGCTTGCTTTTCTCCCTGAAATTAATTTCATAAACAAACACTGCCAATTGCTATTCAAGCCCGTGATTGCTATCTAAGACCTACAATTTGGTGATGCAAATGTAATGATGATAGCAAAATACAGTGCTATGGTAGTTTCTATGCTGCTCTTTTCCCCTCTGCAGATTTTGTATTTGAATTTTCTTGGTGATCACAGTGACAGCAAAATGGAAAACAATTCAAAGGTAATTTATTTCAAAATGGATTCCCTGCTTATGTTGCTTAAGAATTTATTTCACCCTTGTTTATTTCCAAAGAGACAAAATTCAATCAGAGAATTTCAATGATGCCTAAAATACCTTATAAAGAAATATGCAGTACAAGACATAATTCTATATTTGCTCATTATTTTTATTATAATCAATACCTCCCCACAAGTATATCAAGGTAGTGCACAAGGCTCTCTTTCCCTACATCTTATTCATACTAGGAATGATATATATATATATATATATTAAAATATTTGAAAAGTGGTTGAAAACTATGTTTCCTGAGTTTCAGGAAACTTTGACAATGAGAACCCTGGACTAATAAAAATCTTTGCAGTTTGGTACTTATTCTACAGAAAAATTTGCATGTGACATTTTTGTGTAACAAATAACATTTTCTGCACACACAAAAAATCCACATACAAATCCTCTGCAGAACAAATCCCCAACTACAACAATTTCTGTGTAGAAAATATTCACACAGCAAATACTTTGTTCATACAGCAAACCTGTGAAGTAGGAAAGATACAAAGAGAGTGAGTGGCCTATGACCACTCAGTCAATTTCATGGACTAGTACTTTGTACATTGCTTTAATCAGGGTATATTGTTTTAATATACTGCAAGATTCTACAAGTCCAATACTGGAAGAAAGATGGAGTGTAAATTAAATAAATGAGCAAATGAATAAAGATACTAGTGGGGATTTTAATCTGATTTGTGCCAATCCTACTCCAATATTCACATCAATTCTGCAGGGGAACCTCTGGCCTAGGGACCCTATATAACCCACAGGTGTTTCCCACCTTCCTCACAAACATTTTCTGCTTTTATCTCTTAACAAGGATCAAAGAAAAGAAGCTATTTAAAATCTGATGGACTTTTGCATGGACAAGAGCTCTTGTTTGCAGTCTGAGAATTTTTATTTTTTCAGGGAAAAGAACTCTGTTCTACTACTCAGAAAACTATTGCATAAAATCGAATAATAGTTTGCATGCCAGGAAAGTTTTGCATAGAATATGACCTCTGGATGAAGACAGAGAAGGCTTTCCATGGAAGAGATATTCAGGTTTGCAGGTTTGAAAACTGATGGAATTGAGCTGTCATTTGTAGTGCAGGTAGCTGTTGCATCAAATTTACTTGTAAGTGTGTAGTCCAGGAAGTTGCTACCCTGGGTTTACTCTTGAGAAGATATGCATAAAATGAATTTGTGGTTTGCATGCCTAATAGCTGTTACAGTGAATCGGATTCCTGAGTAGCTACATAAACTTGAGCTGTGCTTTCCATGTTTAGTGTAGAAAACATCACTGAGGCTGCATCCACACTGCAGAAGTAATCAAAGTTGACATCACTTTAACTGCCATTGCTCAATGCTATGGAATTATTGGAATTGTAGTTTTGTAAGATACATTTATCCTTCTCTTTCAGAGAGCTCTGGTGCCACAACAAACTACAATTCCCAGAGTTCCATCGCATTGAGCCAAGGCAGTTAAAGTGGATACCTGGACTATTTCTGCAGTGAGAATGCTGCCAAAGTCTGCCTAGTATGTACAGAAACCCATACTGGATGAAGGGTGTACAAATAAGCAAAGACGTTCCAGTTATGGAATGGATCCGAATCTCTGCTTCTTCATACACACACTATTGAGGTAGGTGGGCACAGAAACAATGGTAAGGAGGATACCTCTTCAGCCTAGCTCTCTGGCTGAATCTATATCTGCATCCAAACAGATATGGCTGATTTCTTCCATGACAATTGGTTGCTGAATCTATGCTGAGTTTTAACCTGAATTTTCTAAACACTATCCAGTGTAATGGACTTGTTCTCCCAACAGGTTCAGCACTGTAATAAGTTTGGACTAAAACACAGTGGATTACCACACCACTAAAATTAAACCCTGCAACTGTCACGGTATCCAGGTACAACACATAGGTTTAGCTGTGCACAGCATCCCTGTGAAGATAGGCCTTAACTGAACCCTGTATCTAAAATATATACTTCATGAACACAAACATGTCCATGTGCATACATGAAATCATGTTGACTATAACAGTGCTTCTCCTTTCATATTTTCTCATAAATGTAAATATATATTTCACTAAGGCCAGGAAATTTCAAAGCTTTCAGGAACTGAACATTCAGGGACTGAATGTTGAAACTAAGCATATGAAGCAGATCACTTTGCTATTATTTCATAGTTTACTTTGAATCCAGAGGAAGAATGAGATGGAGGTAGAGAGAAAAAAAAAGCAAATACTGATGTGTGTAGCACTTGGTGAAAGGAAACGCTCACTGTGCTGTTTTGCCAGATCTAATTAAATAAGCACATATTTTATGGAAGAAATTATTTGCTGGTAATTTATGGTAGACAAATTAATCAAGTTGAAATTGAAAGCCTTGTCTGGGGGCAAGTATAATATAACATACTCCCATATGGAAATGATTTGGGAATGAATTCAACATTAGAAGAACCTGGATGTGAAAATCCATACACATTTTAAAGGAGGCTCAAATAATATGATCAAAATTCTTGTTGGGAGTCCACCAGTCATTCTGTAGATTCATCATGTATCCCCTATGCATAGGTATGTGTTTCTAGATAAGAGAATTACACCCTCCGTCCCTCTCCTCAATCCTCACACACAGAGGGAGGGAAAAAGGGAGGGGAAGTTGGAAAGAGTTACATTAGAACTGGCTTTCAGTCAAAGAACACAATTCCCCAGAGAATATGTTTCTGCTGGAGTATAGCTATTGATCTAGAGGTAACAATAGTAATATAAGCAGCTGCCAGCAAAGACCCAAAGTTATAGCTATTCTCTCAACAATAGTTTTCAAAACCTGCGTGTAGATTACTTTAATAGCAACAGTGAGGATAGTAGAACTGTAGAAACTAAAGAGGGAGAAGAGCCTTTCCAGCTTTCCAGTAAGTAAGCTGGAAGTAAATAAGAAAGGGGGACAGTAGAACTGTAGAAACTAAAGAGGGTGAAGAACCTTTCCAGCTTTCCATTGCAATCCATGGTTGATTGCCAAGATCCCGAACTGGATCATCCCAAGAAGATAACAGTACAGTATCTTCTATAAGAACCCCAGAAATAGTAAGCCAGCACAGGATTTGTCTATGTAATTTTCTTGATCCAGCCTCCTGCTAGTCTCTCCCCAAATCCCAACACTAGCATCACCCTCAGGCATGCTAGTAAAGATTTGTGTCCCACCTGCACCAAAACAGAGTTAATAGCACTGAGTAACTTAAGCCAATGATCCAGCACACTTAGATTCCCACTTTTTACAAACACAGTTTATAAGATTGAATGCTCCAGATGCAGTGTGTGTGTGAATTTCCCCTCTACACATACCCCACCATCTGAATGGAACTAACAGAGCAGCCTTACCATAAGTGGATTTGGGTTGCACATGAAGGGACAGATCACCTACCACTTTGAAAGTCTCATGGTCAACTCACATGAACTAAAGCAGGAGGTTTTATCAAGCTTTGAAATCCAAATAATTAATTTTTTTATCCCCACTCCCATTAAAATAAGTGAATCTAGGGAAAAAAAATATCTGTTAGATCCAGTGTTGATTCAAAGCTGCCTCTGGAGCACCCCAGTTTGGTTGTTATTGCTAACAGGAACATTATCAGTAGTAATTTTATACCTGGAAAGCTTCTGAGAGTGGATACATCCTTCCATTAATATCAGTGTCAGCATCAAACATTTAGCAACTAACTAAAAGCTGTCAAAGCACCTTATAATATATGGCAGAGTTTGTTTATATGGTTCTAACAAGAAAGATGGAACCCTCCGGCCCTTAGATTGGATGTGGCCCATCGGATAGCTCCAACCAATCTAGAAAAGTTTTCTGGTCTGGATTCTGCATAAGGACATATAGATACTGAGACATCTCCTGACACTACTCTCCCAAAGCTACCTTTTAAGTAGTGCAGACCCCACCCAACCTGACTATTTCTAAGTTGAAGAGGATGAGGAGGGACATGTTCAGCTCTTTTCCGGTATCTGGATACATTATGACTGATATCAACAGGAACCTGTTGCAGTACATCCACTTCCAGGAAAACATCTGGATACATCTCCACTCATACTCCCACTCTCTGACAACTTGAAAATGTCTGTGCTGGAGGAGCTGCACTACTTAAAAGGAAGGTTTTTCAGGAACCTTGGGTCACAGCAAGATCAGAAGAGAATTCCAACCTGTGGAACAACCATAAAAGTGAATTGCAATGGCATTAATTAGACAAATGACATTGCAAGTTATGAAAATGCTGCCAGTCAAAAGGTTATTTAAAACTCAGGAAGAGCTGGGCTCTGTTTTTGCAGCCTGGAAAAGAGTTACATGGAACTGAGCTATGCCTTATAATCCAGGAAATGTTATCTTGACATTTATCTTGAATGATAAAACTGAGCCATGCTTTATATGCTCAGTGGAATAATGTTCAAATTGATAGGAATGATTTATGGCCTTATTCATTTTGTTTTAGCCCCATCCCATGCCCTTAGCCTCATCCACTGAATGAATGATCCCCCACATTTCTGTTAAATGTTTGATGCTGACACTGATATTAATGGAAGGATGTATCCACTCTGTTAGGCCAAGGGTCAAGAACTGAGTCAAGGCAGTTAAAGTAGTCTCAAAATGGATTATTTCTGCAGTCTGTTCAGGCCCTTTGTGTACCACAGGCTGAACATGAGTCAGTAATATGATGTGGCAGCTAAGAAAGTCAATGAAATTCTAAGCTGCATCAATATGAGTATAATATCTAGCTTGAAGAAAGTAATAATACCACTCAATTCTGCTTTGGTAAGATCTCACCTGGAATATTGTGTCCAGTTCTGGTCACCACAATTAAAGAAGCATGTTGAAAACACAGATATTGACAAACTGGAGCATCCTCAGAGGATGGTGGCCAAAATGGTGAAAGGTCTGGAAACCATATCCTATGAGGTGAAATTTAGAAAGCTGGGTATGTTTGGCCATTGAGGAAAAGGTTAAGGGGTGACATGATAGCCATGTTTAAATATTTGAAAGGATGTCATATTGAGGATTCAGCAAGCTTATTTTCTGCAGTTCCAGAGACTAGGACAATGAGCAATAGATTCAAGCTGCAGGAAAAGAGCTTCTACCTAAACATTAGGAAGAACCTCTGGATAGTAAGACCTATTTGATTGAAACATGCTGCCTCAGAGAGTGATGGCATCTCCTTCTTTGGAAGCTTTTAAATAGAGGTTGAATGTCTCTTTGGATGGTGCATTGATTGTGTCTTCCTCCATGGTAGGGGGTTGGACTTTGAGGCCCTCGTGGTCTCTTCCAACTCTGATTCTATAATTCTATGATGCTAACCATAGTCCATTTTATGGATTTTATATCAGTTATTTGTGTTCATCCTTAAGCAAAAACTGTGTTTATTTGAAGAGTGGGAAGGACTAGGTTTGGATTTCACAGACTTCACATTTATTTTGATAGGGAAAAGGAGGCTGCCCAACTTGCCAGCCCAGCCTGGTTGCCACTGGGGAGGAAGCTGGGAGGCAGCACGACCGTCCCCAGCTGGCTGTGTCTCAGCAGCTACCATGCCAGGGCTGCTGGGGCTCTTGATTGGCTGGCCAAGTGGATGGAGGGTGGTACTTCTGGTCCTGGCATCGGGACTACAATTCCCAGCATGCTTTGGGTCTGGAAATGTCATCCTATTGGTGGACAGCTGGAGAAAAGGGCCAGCAGATTGGCCACAAGACAGAAAGAGGGAGGAGTGGCTTCTGAGCCTCCTGTAATCTGATTGGCTGATGGGCCTATTTAAGGCCACGTGGTGCTGGTGCCACGTGGTGCTGGAGCATTTTATTCTGCTCTCCCCACCCACCCACCCTCTGTTCAGGGTTGTGGTTGTGCTGTCACAACTTTACAGGGAAGGTGGCATAGATCTTGGATCTGGTGGGTGTTGATTTACAGTGCTGCAGAGCACTGTATTGGGAGTTCATCAGGGAAACTGAGTATGTGTGGTGTTGCCATTGCAGGGCAACACCAGAACAGCATCCCTTGGTGACAACGGATAGAGTTGCTAACTAGGGATAAACCAGTTACTTGAGTTGTGAATGGCTGAGTAACCGGTTACCCCCTTTGTCTTCCTGAGGCTTGGTCGTGACCAAGCATAATCAGTCATTGATCAAGTCAGGGATTGATGAATGCCAGATCCAGACCTCATGCACTTTTGGACCAGCCCTACCTGCAAGCTGTTATAATAAAGTTGTGGCCTTTTCCTCCAGCTGTATGTGTGGTGTCTTTACTCACAGTGCCTCTCCTCCATGGCAATTAACAGCCCACTGATAGAGGCAAATCTTTACCAACAGGCATCTAAGAATGCATTTTATGACAGAGGTCCTTTTTACTTGGGGCAGAACCAGCAGTAGACTTCATCCATCCTGAAATTTTCAGGGAAATTTGAAAACAGGTTTCTGATCTTCACTCCACTGATGCTGGGAATGTAAAAGACTAATGGAATATCAGCGGAATATTCTGCAGTTAGCAGAATATCTCCTGCTAACTGCAAAGTAGCTTGCCAAACAGATAATCAATGCTATCTGCTCAGACAGTGTTGTTCATTTCTGGAGAGTGCTTTTGACCCAAAGCCCAATATGTAGTCACTACTCCTTCACACTGCTTCCTCATCCTGAGCATATTCATAATGTAAGAACTAACAGCAGTAGCAGCACTCATATAATACACATGGAGAAGAGGTGCAAAATTCTGATTGTAGCAGAAGAGGAATAGCTGTCTGCACAGCTAAAATCTCCCAGAGTTAGGGCCATGGTGTCATGGCCTGAAATTATGCACATACAGCTCACATATATATATGAGCATATGGAAATCCTCAGAATCACATTTTTCATATATATATATATATATATATATATATATATATATATATATATATATATGAAAAATGTGATTCTATGAGGAATGTTATTTGTTGAATGTTATTTGCTATGGGAGTTATTTGGTTTACTGAGTGCCTACAGATCTTTCTTCTTGTTTTTTTCTTGTTATTAAAATTCCAGCAGACAAATTCATCAATATGTAATCTCTGAAATAATTTGTGTCAGTTTCCTTTCCCTATAGCAAGTCAGAAATGTGAGGCTTTCACAGAACCGAGGAACAGGGTGATAAATTTGCAATGCCTGTGGAGTAAAACAATCAATTCTTTTTTCAGTTAAAGAGACTGAAGGGAGAACGGTATGAGGATCCACAAATAGGGGTGAAATCCTGTTGGTGACAAATGCACATGTAAGTCAGTTTATGTGTGTGTGTTTGTGTGTATGTCTTGTTTTGGACAGTGTACAAAAGGCTATTCACTAGCCTCTTGTGCATCATTCCTAACCTCTCCACCAGGCCATTAACAAGCCCTGTGGGGCACTAC
>JAIPUX010001880.1:36109544-36128008 GCA_020142125.1 Phrynosoma platyrhinos | reverse complement strand
CACACACACACACAATTTAAAGTGCAGTACTTACATATAATCATCCTTGCTGAAAGGCAAGAGTTTAGTCTGCCCTGACCCACTTCTACTTTCTCATCCATTGAATTTTATGAGAGCAAATAGTTATGTCTGCTGGAATTTTGTAAGTTCTTTGGCATTGTTTTTCTTTGCTTCATTCTTTACATCCTTCATGACATGTCCCTAAGTTTTACCCTCAAGTTATCCATAATTTTGTCCCCCAAACCTGCCCTCTACTTATACATGAGGTCGACTTATAGTCAAGTATATATGGTAATTCACCATTAACATGGTTGAATACATATGGATTCAAACCCAGGCTTTGAAGATCTAAACATTAAAGGCTCTGAGCCTAAATGGGTGAATTGTTCAGTTTTAGTTTCTCCCACATTTATTTTTTTAATTAATTAATTAATTAATTAATCATGAACTATTTCCATTCCAAATATTAATAAATTCAAAAATGTTTGATGAATTCTCATAAAGAACAAATAGAATTTCTCCCTTCCCTAGCAGTCCCCTGGCTTGTGACTCATCTGGTCATGAAATAGAAATGAAACTAGAGATATCGATGTAATAATACAACAGTCTGGGTATAGATGAGGCAAGCAGGTGTCAAAGCCATCCAAATACAGCTGAGAGCCATATGACTACTTTGGAAATGGTGAGAAACTTAAAGCATGATTTTAAAATAATTAGTTGGAGCTTTTTTGTCTGTGAGAGAGAATAAGGTCAGGCCTATGAACTAATGTGGTATAGTGGTTTTAGTGAGACTCAAGTAAACCAATGTTTGAATCCTCACACAGCCATGAAAATCTACTGGTTGATGTTGGACAAGCCATACTCTCTCATCCTCTGAGGAAAGTAATGGCAAACTCACTCTAAACAATTCCTCTGCAGAAACCCATGTGATATGTTTGTCTTTGTTGTTGTGTTCTCTAAAGTAATTTCCAACATATAGCATCTTAAGATGAATCTATCATAGAGTTTTCTTGGCAAAATTTGTTGAGAGGGGGTTTACCTTTGCCTTCATTTTTGTTTGAAGACGAGAGAGTATGATTTGCACCATGGTGACCCAGAGAGTTTCCATGGGCAATAGGGGATTTGAAGAATCCTAGTCCAACCCCCTCAGCAGACGAGGGCGTCCAGGACGCCCTGCACCGGCACGCTGCGGGGCCGCAGCCTCCGCATCTCGGCGCACTGGCAGCGTCCCTGAAAGGAGCGCTGAATCAGCGCTCCTTCCTCAAGACAGCAAAAGTGCGCCCTAAAAGCGGCGGGCGCACTTTCGCTGTCTTATCCTCCGCAGTGCGTCCGGTCGCTGCGGAGGGAGGTTGCCCTGGAAGCGCCGGACGTGCGGGGGGGCGGCAGCTTCCGGGGCGACCTCAGGAAGAGGAAGGGGCGCCAAATGTGCGGCTGCCCCTCCTCTTCCGGGCCCGGAAGACGACTCAATTAGTCGTCTGCCGAGGCCCCAATTCTCAAACCATTTACCAGACTAGGTCTCAAAATAATGTTTGTCATCACCACCACCACTACCAAGAACAACCAGGCAACATCAGTGGAAAAGCAGAAATATATTAAAATAAGGCACATTACACAAAGTGAACTATGCTAATATACACACATTTCCAGATTTTTTAAATTAAATTAAATATGTTCTCCAACAAATTCAGAATGGTACTAGAGCTCTTACATATTTTATATTGAATACCCTTGAAGGTGTTTAACAAGTCTGTTAAGTTTCCCCTCTTAAATGATTCTCATTTGAACATGTCAGCATGGTGAAGGACTTCAATGAGAGAAGGCTTTGTGTCTCTAAACCCTTAAAAGTAAAAATTATTACTGTATACACTTACTATATTACCAACAATTGTCTGAGGGTGCATGTTATAATGATACATTGCTGAGCCTAGTTTCACATAAGCCCTAAATTCCATGATGGAATAAAGCAGGGATCTAAACATGACATATATATAAATAAAAGTGAAGTGTGGAGAAGGTCAGTCAGAGCTGTGCCATGCATTCAAATGTTCTATTTGCATGGAGATTACCTTAACACCTGAATATGTTTTCTTCTTCTATGAACAATCCTGTACTTTCCAAGTCCTCAAGTATATTTATTTACCTACCTGTGTATTACCTTTGTAACCTTTCTTTCCTTCAAAGATCTCAAGGTAGTGGGCATTGTGCTCCTCGTCCCTCATTTTATCTTCCCAGCAAACCTGTGAAGCAAGTGAGACTGTGGTCCTCTACAGACGGTGCAAAGTGCCGTCTTGGAAGCAGGAAAGGGAAGGGGCAGCCACATGCCAGGTGCCCCAAACCCTTCCCAGGGATGTCATCACAGCATGCACCACTACGCATGGCACGCACTGTCAGGACTGTCTCGGTGCAGTGTTTTTACACGTTACACTGGAAGAAGCATAAAAGATCTGTGTGGCAGCTCTTCAGGCACCCTTTTCACCAGTGAAAGGGAGGATTGGGGCTGACGCATCTGGCAGCCTTGGCCTCAATCCTCTGTTTTTCAGGATGGCCCAGGGTTGCCCATCTGCATCCCCCCTGTAAGACAGTGTTAGGTCCAAGATCACCCTGCAAGTTCTGTGGCTGAATGGGGATTTGAACCTGGGTCTCCCCACTGTTTCTTTGAAATGCTACCATTATACCATGAGATGTAATTCCCTGTTTATTTTATTCCTGCATGCAAGAATGAATAATTTCTTCAGTTTTCTGCCTTCTCTGTAACAATGCAAGGGTTTCTGTACAATTTCTAAGCACTATTTGTACTTTGGAGTTGTGTTTGGGAAATTCATTAACTGTCAAAATACAGATTGTTTTCCTCTGCAGAAAACACAGTTTGAGCTTTAAACATTATTCCTGCACAAAAATGTGTGTGTGTGGAGGGGGGGAGGTGTTATGCAGAAATACATGCAAGAAAACATGCTTCTTTTTTTGAGCACAAATCTGTATGTTTACACAAATTGCACAGCTTGTGTGTATATTTGTAGGATCTACATACATACGGTACCTTTGATTATATGGCAGTCAAGAAATAGGTGTAATCTGGATAATTACACATTTTGTATGTTCATTTGTACCTAAAGATGCCCTGAATGTCAGTACTGCATGGCAGTACAGTAAATTCCAGTATTGCAGCCAGTATTGTAACCACAAAGTTGTGAGTTCAATCCCAGGGTTCCAGGGTTGACTCAGTCTTGTGCCCTTCCTTGGGTCGCTAAAATGAATACCCAGCCTTAAGACTTAGTTCAGTATGAAGTGGTATAGAAATGTAAATGCTATTGTGATTGCCAAATTGTTGTTGTTAACTGCTCTCAAGGTGCCCTTGACTCAAGGCGACCCTGTGGTGGAAAGGGGATTTGAACCTGGGTCTCCCCACTATTTCAGAGAAATGCTATCATTATACCATGGGATGTAATTCCCTGTTTATTTTATTCTTGCATGCAAGAATGAATAATTTCTGCAATTTTCTGCCTTCTCTGAGACATTTCCAAGATTCCCTATCCTCCACCAATTTGCTCAGGCCTGTGACCTCTCTGATTGAGTCTAGCCATCTGGCATGCAGTCTTCCTCTCTTTCTACAGCCATCCACTTTTCCTAGTATCATTGCTTTTTCTAATGAATTATTTCTTCTCATAATGTGGCCAAAGTACAACAGCATCAGTTTAGTCATCAGGGCTTCCAAGGAGAGTTTGAGCTTGATCTGTTGTATGACCCATTTGTTTGACTTTTTGGCCATCCACAGTATCCTCATCACTCTTCTTCAGCATCACATCTCAAATGAATTGATAATCTTTCTATCTGCTTTCTTCACTGTCCAGCTTTCATATATGTGGGGAATACAGTGGTTTGGACAATCCTAACTTTAGTAGTCATGTTATGTCTTTGCACTTTAGTATCTTATCTAGTTCTTTCATAGCTGTCTTTCCCAATCCTATTCTTCTTCCTAGCCTTCTCTTAATTTCTTGACTGCTGTCTCTGCTTTGATCCATATTTTATCCAAGGTATGGGAAGCCTTTGACTACCACTATTTCTGTTTCATCATTATCTAGGATGAATTCATGTAGTTCTTTCATGATCATTATTTTTGTTTTCTTAATATGTATCATTAAGCCTACCTTAGTGTTTTCTTATTTGACTTTCTTTAAACATTCAGGGTAGCTGCATTGGCCATTTAGCAAATTCAAACAAAAATCCATCAGTGATACCTTTATTGGCCAACCAAAATGCACAATATAGAATTGACTTTCCTTACTAATTGTAAATATACACTCCAATTGACTGTTCCAATTTGATATGGAATTGTCAAGAGCACAAGTTTTCAAAACAACATGAGATACAGAACTGACACCTATTCATTCTTTCAAGATGGACATCTGTCTTAATTGCTGGTTGTGTCATGCATTCCTATTCATGCTTACCACACTGTTGTGGTTTCTTCCAACTCTATGATTTTATTATTCTATTATTTTGCTTAGCAAGACTTATTTCTTAGTAAATTTTATAGAATCATAGTGTTGAAAGAGATCACAAGGACCATCCAATCCAACCCCCTGCCATGCAGGAATACACAATCAAAGCATCCCTGAGAGATGACCATCCAGCCTTTGTTTAAAAACCCCCAAAGAAGGAGACTCCACCATTCTCCAAGTCAGTGTGTTCCACTGTCAAACAGCTCAGACAGTTCCAGGCCCAGTATAAGGTGCTGGTTATTACCTTTAAAGCCCTAAATGGCTTGGGTCCAATTTATCTTCAGAACCGCCTCCTCCCATATAATCCTCCCCACGCACTCCGGTTCTCTGGGAGGAATTTGCTTCAGCTACAAAAATCTAGGCTGTTTACCAAAGGGCCTTTTTGGTAATCTCCCCCAGATTATGGAATGGCCTGCTGGACGAGATCCGTCAGATTACGAGCCTGAGTAACTTTAAAAGGGCGGTAAAGATGGATCTCTTTCAGCAGGCGTTTCCTGATTGATCCTGGCCTTAGGAGCTATACCCTTGCCCTTTATGTCTCTGATTGCCGCTGCCTGATTTTTTTATTGCCTATTTATTTTTATTGTTTATTGTATGTTATTTATGATTTAGTTGGTTTTAATGGATGTTAGTTTAATACGTTTTTATGGGGGAGGGTGGGGGATTGGGGCTTTTTGATTGTATTAATGTATTTTTAATCGCTGTAAGCCATCCCAATTCTTTTAACAGAGGGGTAGGATATAAATAATAATAATAATAATAATAGGGGCATAATTTTTCTTAGCCTAGCCTCCTAGCCTCCTTAGCCTCATGATATCTAGGGGATTCTGAGCTCTGTATTGAAAAATACAATTTTCCCAAATTCTTGGGACATTAAATTGTTATTCAATTCTTACAGTTTTATACAATTCTATTCTTGCAATTTTCCTGTCATCTATTGTAACAGTCTTATAGATCAAGCCAAGACAAAGGACTGGGTCAATAATTATGAATCCTGGGAATGGATGTGAAAATAGTTTTGTTTTGTGACCTATGTTCTTTTTAATTCAAAGCCTGAGTCTTTCTTTGTCCTTTCATTTTTAATCACATCAGTTCTTTTTAACCCTTATTGGTTTAGATATAACCTAATATACTGCTAACATCAGACAGAAATTGAAAACAAATTAAGCAACCCTCACAATATTTTACTTTCATTGTTCTTAAGTAAATTCAATGAATGTTATGAGTAGCTTTTGGCTTTCAAGTATTATACATTGCCCTGATTAGCTGAAATGCTCACTGATGCAAACATGGACCCTACTCCCTGGGGCCCATAACATTTTGTCGCTATAAAAAAATCAGATTCTTTACTCTGTTAGAAAGAAATGAGATATTTCACAAGCATCCCTTCCCAACATCTTTTAAAACACACAAGAGACATAGGGGGGAAGCAGATGGTGCTTTGCGCCATCTTGGAGGCAAGGAAGGGGAGAGGCAGCCTCACGCTGGGTGCCCCAACCCTTTCCCAAACATGTCATTGGAGCTCCCATCGCTCCACATGACCAGCGCTCCAACGACGTACTTCTGCCGCAGCGTCTGCACACGCTGTGGTGGAAGAGATGCTGAAGGTGCGCCCAACACCTCTTTCAGTGCATCTTCGGCGTCTTGTGGAAGGAGCGCCATTTTAGCGCTCCTTCCAGGGCCTGACAAGCTGTGGATTGGGGCCGAGGAGTGAGGCTACCTCAGCCCCAATCCGCAGCTTCCTGGGGCGGCCCACAGCCACCCATCTGCTTAGGCCCATGCTCCTATTCCTCTAGACCATATGAATAACAAAGTATGAAACATGTATTTGGGAGGCTCCAGTTTCAAATACACCTCCTTTCTGCAAAAAAAAAAAAATAAATAAAAAAAAAAGAGAGAGAGAGAGAGAAAGAGAGAGAGAGAAAGAAGGCATTTCATTGGGTGACTGTGTGCTATATACTAAATGCTTCCACATGAGCCCAGCACACAAACCCCAGGGCCCTGTTTGAATGTATGCTTCCTCGCTTTATCTGTCAATCATGTTTCTTCTGGGAAATGTCATTAGGTGGCTTGGGTTTGGGTCACAATTTTGTCTTCATTCAATTTCCCTCCCAGAGAACTTGTGCTTGCTGTCCATCAAGAGATTCTGTATAAGGAATTATGTTCAGTCAGTAATTACTGATCTGGCTTTAAGCGGATGAACTATGTAAATCTAGTAGTTTGTTTTAAATTCTTCCTTCTCTTTCTCTGACATTTTACTTGGTGTTCCCCAATAAAAATAAAGAAGAAACATATGGTTGATTCTCCACTTTTGCATAGATAATCTTACCCATAGTAATAACTAATGCTACTTAATATGAAATACTTAAGCACAAAAGAGGGAGTGAACTCTAGTCTCCCCTGCACTATATCTTCCCCCAAGTAACTACATCTACATTTCTCAGTGTTCAGATTTGGGATCTCAGATGGGCTATAAATAATGTGCATAGCTACATTCTTTAATATATATAGAAATAGTAAACATGATACTAAACACTTTTAAGTTCTTTTTACTCTAGTGAGAAATCAGTGTGTACTGAAATGAACTGAACTTTGAATAGTTGGCATTGGCTAGATTGTTTCCCATATGTATAGGATGACAGAAAGCTAATTCTTTTTAGGATGCATATTTAACTGATTTTCCCCAATAGGTCTGTTAAACATAAAAAAGAAGATAAAACATTTTGAAAATGCAGTGTAGTGCTTCTATGCATGGCACAGAATCACATATAACAGTCATGTAGAAAAGTTATTGACTTCTTCTTCTTATGAAATTATTCAGAGAACATATACGGTGAAATGTCAGTGTGACTGTAGTGGCTACAATATTGGATAAACTCTTTGAAGTTCCAAGTTCAAGCCCCCGCTGAGGCATGAAACTCACTGGGTAGCCTTGAGCCTCACTGAGTTTGATTTGGCACATGCAAAGGAGTGTGCCTAGTGATTACAGATGCAATTCTTTGCTCATTTCATGCTTGAAGGAAGCAATAAGTAATTTTAGTAGTTTTCTTCCCATTCCAGCCCAGGACCTCTGTTTGTTCACCAAGATCTTTCTCTTATGACCAAGCATTAGTTTTGGGCTGTTACTTTCTAGAGCCTTGTCTACTATGGGGTTCACTAATGTCCGCTTTACAACCCATTCTTTGCAGATTGGGGCTGCTTCAACAGCTGCATCCATAGGCTTTCAGCCAGATGCCATCAAGAAAATTGGTTACTGGAAGTCTTCTGCATACTGCAGATATATTAGGAGATTGCATTGTTAATTGGTGTCTCTGTTTTTCAAATTGCAGCCCTCTACCGTCAAGAGTTTGAGTACTACTTTGTGGCCACAATATGAACTACTGGGTTGCCCAGCAAGCAAGATCAAGTCACTTTGGTACACTTGGGCCTTGGTGATGTTGCATGTTTCCATTGGTTGGGCAAGATGGGGCTTCATTGGCATGGCCTGTTGCCATTATTGTTTAAAGAGTGCCGAGGGTCCCCCCCCCCATGGCCAGTGGTTCACCTTGGGGGTAACGATCTTGATTTGTTAAAGGAAAAGGTGCTTATTTTGCATATGCTGCATGATTTCCACCTTATTAAACAGTCATGGCCGCTTGTTCAAATTGTTTGATCAGCTATGCTCCCACAACATGAATGGAAGTGTAGTGGTGACCTTATTGCCATTGATACTGCCCGAAGGTGGGCTAATAGGGAAATTCATAAGGCCCTTGAAGCTGGACTAGGCCATTATCTACCCCACCCCCAGATTATATTTCAGAAGCTGGAGCTCTACAGGCTTGACAGTGTTCACCTTTCCGAAACTGGTAATGCCATTTTCTTAATGGATCTGCAACAAGGTGTTAAGGAGGTGCTTGATGCTGAGGTGAGAGATAGGAGGTAAGCAGATGCTTGCCCCAGATGTGTGGCATAAATAACTGAATTAAATTTCAGTAAGCAGTTTGGATGGAAGGGACATTTCTGGAAACACCTCTCTATGCCTTGTGATCTAGGGGGGTGGGGGTGGCAGAAAGAAATTGCCCTTAAGTTTGGCTTGAAAGATAAGCCCCCTTTTTAATCTTTGCAGATTGGGAGAGGGACTTTCTGGTTAGACTTCCTAATGCAGGCCAGCCAATGAATAATCCAGCTTTTGGGTTATCATTGAGGGCTCAAGTGTTATTGTCCAAATAAGCTGCAGAGGTAGTCCAGAAAAAGACACTGGATGAAGCTTCTCCCACACTTGGTTGTTCTTTGAATTAGATACAGTTTCGCTAAGAAATTAATAAATAGGTCAATTAATAAATGGCCCTGTTTTATCCTAATCTGGTGTCTTGTCTCATTATTTCTGGGGTTGGGTGGCAATCACCAGCCACAAAAACAAAAACAAAATTCTTACACAAAAGTATATTTTGGACAAACTTCACACTTTTTGCAAAAAGCATTGTCTTTTGCAAAACAAAACAAAATAAACAAAACAAACTATGTGAAACTTGATGTCTACTAAGCACACAATTAAAAACAATCAGGCTTAAATGTGAATAAATATGGACAGGATTATGCTATATATGTAGATTTCTGCCCTCAGAGGTTTTTCTTCCTGAACTTTTTTTTTTAAAAAAAAAATCAGTCTATTTCTTTGTACTACAGGAAAAAACAAAAATGTTCTTTTCCTTTTATTAACAATGGCAGCACTTCCTTACAATCATACCACAATGCCACTAAAAAAGTTAGAGTTGCTATAAGAATATATGCCTGCCAGAAATTACTGTAGCTGGTAAATCTATATTTCATGAACAGTTGATGACTGGCAGGAATATGCCTAAGATTTGCTTTCAGGGGATGGGGGTCTTTAGCTTTAAAAGCAGACACAAAGGCAAAATCCTTTTATAACTACATAAAAATGCACAAGAGCGGTGCCATTTTTTTGATTTCTAACCTCAAACTGCTTATAATGTTCTCCTATTATTAAATCAATACCACCTTCTTCAGGGAGGAAAATAACAGTTTAAGGGAAATATGTTTTAATACAAACAAAACACAACCTGAAATACCAAAGCCTCCTCCCTTTACCTTTGGATCCACCTCAGATGTACGCCATCTTTCCTGCTAATGCTCTTTAAAGTTAAACATATTCTCACTTCTTATAGGGTGCTGGTTTTGAGCCAAGGAAAAGCAGCTCTGTTTTTTGTTTTTTGTTTTTGTATGACAGAGGAAAGATTATTTCTTCAAAAGAAGAAAGGAAGAAACAACTACAAAAGCTGTTTTGCTTCAGCTGGTAAAACAAGATCTAAGGACATGGCAACAGAATGCCTTCAGCTCAGATGCAAAGACTTCTTTCTTCACAATATTCTCTGGAGCTCATTAGTATATTGTTTTTTCACAATAAGTTAGTTCCCAGTCCCCTTCCTTTTTGGAAACCTTTTTTAGCTTTAAAACTTCAAGTGACACCACCTTGTTTGCAGTTTACCTTCATGTGGCCTGCAAACTAGAAGCAAAGGAAGATGGCATCCTGTAAACATACTTCAATGATGTATCTGACTTAATTATATGATTGCAGATCAGTGCCATCGGAAATCACATTATTTGGTTGAGAATTTTTTCCAGTTTGCTTTTCAATAGAAACTTACTACATATGCATTCCCCAAACCTAAATATTACCCAGAATTCATTTAGAGCTCTATATTTAGTGATTTTTGGGGGGAGGGGAGAGAAGGGAGAACAGGCAAAAATGCATACATTTGAAATAAGGCACTGAAAAAAATGTGCTATTCAATGGGGGGAAAATCTTGACTGAGTGGATTTTAAGAAGAATTGCAAAATCTACATTTAAAAGAAATTCAAAGGGCTCATTCCTACTATAATTTAAAGCAATCACTTTATATGTGACTCATTCACACTGGATTCAGTTTTAGATGTGACTGATCATTTGGACTTGCTTTGAAGCAAGACAAATGCAAATAAAGCACTCTTTTTAAATAGTTTTTTTTTTGGTGGGTCTTTTGAAAAGAGTCAATTAGTAAGCATGTTTAGCAAGTGGGAAAGATGGACCTGAATTGCATCACACTGGAGGGGAGGGACTAGTGGCAGAGGGCTGGCAGAAGGTGTAACCCATCTCGCTCCTGGTTTTTGGGAAATCCACCATTCCCCCTCTCTCCTTTCCCAGGGCCTGTCCTACATTCCAACCTTCTGTTCAAGAGGAATTCCAAAACATCCTCCATTATGAGCATGACTAGGAAGCATGAATTTATATGTTGTGTTTTTGGGTGTGTGTGTGTTTTGCTGGCAGGTCCTCCATTTGAATTGAAGGTTTGGTTGGGAAAAGAAACCTCTCTCTTTCTGTTATCTCTCCTCTATCTTTCTTTGTCCCTCCCTCCCTCAATGTCTTCTCAGTGGCTCAAATCCCTTGCCACTGGGCTCCCAGCGACTTCATGCAATGCCAGCCTTAAATGCGAGTGCAAGGGCTCCAGCACTGAAAGCACTGATATAAATGTCAATTCATGCTTCTTAGTCCTGCTCCAAATGAAGGACCTTTTGTAATTCCTCCTGGACAGAAGTTGAAAATGGAGGACATGCCCTGGGAAAGGAGGATGACATCTGGTCACCCTGACCTGGAGTCATTTCTCTAGTCTTTCTGTTTAAATGATGGTTGTGAGAGTAGGGGAAAACACCAACAGGTGTATGGAGAGGATGGAGCCTAAAACTTTTTAACTTGGGTCCAACCCCATAACCAGGGTGACCCAATGTCCTCATCACCAAGGAGGACAAGGCTCCCCATTCTCTGGATATGCCTCACTCTTCCTCTTGTTGAGAGCAGCTGGGTGGCAGTGGCAAAGGCAAAGAAGGAAGAGGAGGACCAAGCTTCTGCTCCTGTTACTGCTGGACCTGTTCCTGCTGTCCACCAAGGAGAAGGAGAAGAGCAGCATTGCCCCTCTGAGGCACCCATGAGTGTGCAGAGACCTCCTCCTCCCCATCGTTGACACAATTTGATTCACAGTGGCCCAAATAAAGTGGGAACGGCAATCGTATCTAAAAAAATACAAATTCATTGAATAATCAAATAATATGCTTCAATAGTACAAACTACGCATCAGCCTGAATAGATTCAGAGACCCGGTGTCAATGCGACTCGCAAAGTGATTTAAATGCAAGTGGGAATAAGCCCAGTGTGTTATTATTTTGATAAACACACATGAAAATACATCTGGACTCTCATAAACATTGGGAGATTTTTTTTCCAATGCAACATGGAAACAGAACAAAATGAACTGAACAGTGGACAAATGAGAACCTGAATTTTCAGGGAAATTGATTTTGCTTTTCAGAGTTGCTGAATGGTGCCCAATCTATATGCTGCATGACTGAATGCAATTGATTTTCCATGTGAAAGCAGCTATAAAGTGGAGCTGCTAGAATCAGATCAGTTTAGAGCTTGGGATGGCCATACATAAACCAAACGATGTGTATTTGGAACTAACCTAAGCACCTAGCATCTCTGACCCACTGTACAGCCCAAACAGGATCCACTGCTGATACAAACCAAGATGTCTGGATAGTGGTTCTGCCTTTCTTAATGTCTATTGCTTTGTATGTTCCCTGGTAAATAGCTTAGGACCACCCCAGCACAGTCTCTGCTTTGCAATGGATTTTACAGTATATCTACACACTGTGTTGTAAGGGGCCCCCCATAGCTACTATTGGCTTCTATTGTAAATCTTATAATGTCATGTTATAAGCAACTGGTCAAATACAGTCATTTAGGCTTTGTTAAAAATTTCCCATAATGATTCAGTATGTCTAAAAGCCCTTTCACATGACTCAGTTATAACATTATGATTCCATTTTAGTTGCCATGGCAGCATCCTATGGAATCCTGGGACCTGCAGTTTCTTGAGGCACTAGAGCTCTTCGGCTGAGAATTTTGAATATCTCTCCACAAATTACTAACCTAAGGATTCCATAGGCTGGAGCTATGGCTGTTAAAGGGGAATAGTAGTATTATAATTGCATAATGTAAAAAAGCTCTAATATATTCTATATTTGCTAGACATAATGACAAGAAAGCTAATCACTAAGGAGATTATTGCACTGCCCTTTTCCATCCTTCCATCCCAACCCCAGTGTGGGATGAAAACTTTTAAGTACAGATTGGAGCACACACATCTGTGCCCCAGGCCGGGGGCATTCCAAATCCGATCATGGTATCCCATACCTGATCCGGACTTCTCCTGCACTTTTTAAAAGAATGAGGCTTTCCTGTTCTTTGCAAAGTATGGGAGAAGTCTAGCTCAGGTACAAGATGTCATGACCTGGGCACAGAGGCATGGGATGCAATCAATGCTTAAAAAATTTCATCCTGTCAGAATGGAAGGATGGAAAAGGGCAGAGCGATAATCTCCTAATATTCACACAGGCGATTCCTTAATGGTATAAGCAACTAGAAATTTGGTAATCTGTATGCAATGACAATGCATGCAGTTAATCTACATAAGCATAGACCTTTCTCATAAAATAATACATGTCTTTCTGCATTGGACTTCAAGCTGCAGATATTTGAGGCTCATCTGACTAAATGCTCCTCCATATAACAACATAAACTACCATATATACCGTATATAAATCTAAAAATTTATGACCCAAAATTGACCCCAAAATTCCAGGTCCACTTATTTATGGGTCAGTATGGTAACGTGACAGCAACTCTTTCAGATTTCCTCATGAGGTGGGAAGAGTTTCTTTTTCTCTTCAGACAAGCAGAAAGAGTCCTGAGTGGTTAATTGCTGTGAAACAAACAGAGTCCCTCTCCCACCTGTGTAAAGTGAAAACAAAGTTGAAATGCTGAAGCAAAAAGCCTCAATTATTTCCTGCTTTCCTGCTGTGCACACATATGCACACACTGAAGGAGTCTCCAAGTTTTATCAGAGAATAATAGGATCATTGAATCGTAGAGTTGGAAGAGACCACAAGGGCCTGGACTTATCCATGGGTCATGGCAAAATCCATAATTTTGGCCCCAAAACCTGCCCTGGACTTATACATGAAGTCAATTTATAGTCAAGTATATACAGTAGATAGTCTGGTCTAGCTTTCACCCTGATATGCTAGTTTTCTATGTACAGGGAAATGTTTTTGTAAAGAGAAACATCTGCAACTTAAAATAGTATTATTAAGAATTGCCTCATTTACTGTTACTAGCTAACTTCTTTTTTGTTTTCTAATCAAAGTAAATAACCAAGAGATTAGCCATTTGGTTTACAAAAGTTTCCCTGCTGTACACCTGCCACATGTAGCCAAGCCAAGTGATTATTTTTAGGTCTGCCAGTATGGTCATTTCAGTGTTGGACTATAACTATGGAGACCAGGGTTCAATTCCTTGTTCAATCATGGAAATCCACTGGGTGACCTGGGCAAGTCACACTCTCTCAGCCTCAGAGGATGGCAATGGCAAACCAATTCTGAAGAAACATGCCAAGAAAACCCGATGAAAGGTTTGCCTTAGGGTTGCCTTAAGTCAGACACAACTTGAAGGTGCACAAGAATATTACTCAAAGCACCTAACTTGTATAGAGCAACCATATTAAACATATCAGCCCTAGCCAGCATGAGCAATGATTTTAAATGATGGGAATTGTATTCAAAAACATCTGGTGGTTATCAAAGTTAGGAAAGGCTGGTGCAGAATGTAGACGTTTCTGTTTTTCATCACCATTTAGCAGCTCTGAAGTCTATTGTACCCAAACAGGTATGTTTTCTGACATCATTTCAAACATTTTGGAAAAAAACTGGCCAGTAGTCTTAAAATATTTATTAATTAAAAAAAAGTTAAAATATTTGTTTATACAAAGATGAGACTAATCTCATGCAAACTCTTCGCATACAATAAAAATAACTCAAATTTTTGTAGGATGGGTTTACAAAATAACTTCTTTATAGTAGCTTTTAATAGAGAAGTGCTGCTCTTTTCCGTGTGCTTAGACCATCATTCAGAATAATTTACTTACAAAGCATCTGTTAAAAAGATTTATACATTGTTCTACAGGAAACAATGCCAAGATTTTCACACTCTTCACTATGGTTAACAGTTAATACCCTATTACAACTACTACTACTCAGAAAACTAGACTTAGACCTATGAACATTGAGTAATGATATCCTCAGTACCACTGAATATTTTGAATCATTAATACACAAAGCTGCCAAAACTTTTCTGTGCAGGTCAATCTTAAGCATGTTCACTAAGAAGTAAATCACCATGAGTTCAGTGGGTCTTACTTCTCAGTGACTATGCATAGGAGGACAGCCTTTGATATATTTTTTTCTTTAAAAGGTTTTTTAAAAAGTCTTGAGGTTGTTATGGATGACATCTGCTTCTGCTTAATTACAAATCACACTGGATTTCAAATTTGTGTATATTACAAGGAATTTGCATAATTAAAACAATTAAGGGACTGACTATCATGGTAATTAGAAATGCATCAAACTTGAATGTTGTACAAAAGAGAGCTTCAATATGAAACATTATATCGTCTCTGAGAATGAAATATCCTACAGATTCCTGCTGTACAGCCTTGGAATACTTTCACAGAATCTTCCTGTACACTGGTGGCTCTTGGGGTTATCTGGATTTTCTTGAAAGTGAGGGATTTGAAACTCAAAAAGATGACACAAAACGCATGCCATTCCTTTCCTCCACTCTAGATGCCACAGTATTTGACTTCCCCTCATATGGCAGATTTCCTTTTTATCTCATTTTACGTAGTCTTATCCTATTCTCTTTGTCTCTCTTTTTAAGGATAAGTATGAACTGGTTGAAAAAATGCTCTTGATCTTTCTTCTTCTGAACGAGTCGAAATCGTTGATCTGTACCATATTTCTCTGCAAACTCTTTAAACGTTGTTCTGAGATAGAGGAAGAAAGACAGAAAGGAAACAATGAACAAGAAACTGCATTATCACAAAGCGCTACAGTTATCAGTACACTTTCATATTTTTTGAAACTATATATCTTTTTAATGACATTTTTTTCATGAAATCACTGCTGCTGCTTATATGAGGGGGTATTGTAAAGTTTTAATTATCACCTTTAAAAAAATTGACAGGTTTGTTTTGATTTGTAGTTACATCTCCATGTAGTCACCATCCAGATTTACACATTTTCCCCAACATTTCTTGACCCTCCAAATCCCATTATTGTAAAAGTCTGCAGATTGTGCCTTAAGCCACTCTTCCACTTCATGAATGATGTCATCTCTGTTGTTAAATCAGTGCCCCTGCAATGGATTTTTCATTTTGAGGAATTTCATCAATATACTATAATAAATTCCAGGTGATAATTATTATTTTACTGTACCCCCTTGTACTTCTCCATCATACACTTTAGTCAATTCTGGCACAACCTGTAACAAAAATAAAGGACACAATGAGCTGATTTTCTCAACATCATGCACTTAGTGACCAATGATGACACTGACAAAATTTCATCAATGTACCATAATAACTTCTGGATGATAATTATTACTTTACGATACCCCCTGTATTGCCATTGATAGAAAATGGGGGGGGGGGGAAATAAAGATTTCAAATATTAATTGATCTCCTTTGCTTCTCATCCTAAGTCATTTTCCTAGTTTCATGGAACAGGCCTCGCTCATTGATTTGACGAAACCTGATGAATAATTAGTATGCCATGGACCATCCAGAGTAACTTGACAGGATTCTCCAAAATTAAGATAATAATTTTCCCCCCCTTAGCTTAAGCTTCGCAGTCAGCAAAGTGTGACCTAGACTCCTACCACACTGCAGAATTAATGCAGTTTGATACCACTTTACCTGTCATGGTTCCATCCTATGGAATCCTGGAATTTGTAGGTTGACATTAGACCTCTCTGACTACAGATCACAAAACTATAGATCCCAGAATTCCATAGCAGATACAACTTTTTAGAACAAACACTGAAGTTTCAGTAATTATCCTATTCTCTGCATAAAGGGTTCTAGAACCTCTAGTTGTTAAAAACTGAAGATAAAACAGTTTATAAACAAGGATGCCAAGGTGGAGAAAGTCCCGGGGTAATGACTGGAATCAGGAAATCATATGTGGAGTGTAAACCTCATAACAGAAAAGTTGTAGCTTGACAAGTGAGAAAAAGAGAGATTTTTTTTTTAACTGGAAGAGCAGTATTAGAGCTACATCTTTACTGAAAGAGCAGTATTAGAACTACATCCAGCTGCTCTGTGCTTCTCATCTTCTTCCTCCATATGCCTTATGTCTAGTTAGGCAGAAACTTATGCAGGCTGTTTTTGCAGAGTTACGTCTGTGCCCTGGCAGTTTCTAAGAGAAAGCAGTTATTTACTACCATCGGGGACTTCCCAGACCATACATTGACTTGGTTGTGCCATTTACTGATTGCTTAATGTTAACTGGTTATTACTGATGCTGAAATAGCAGGATCTGGCAAAACATGATAATAATCAGTTATGGTTAGTAAATGAGCCCAGACAATTCAGGCCCAGAAAGCATGTGTGCAGGCAAATGAAAACGCTAGGACATTGAACCAAAAGTCAATCCTTGACTATTGTGTCTTTTTAGAAATTAGTGTACTGCATGATTACTATATCCATACAAGTACCATATTTTCCAGTGTATAAAATGACTGGGCGTATAAGAAGACCCTCAATTTTTCCAGTTAAAATATAGAGTTTGGGATATACTTGCCATACAAGACTACTCCTCTTCCAACGCACACCAAATAAAAATTAAAAAACAACAACATCAGATTTGATTTCAATATGGTAATTTTAATTCAAATGCTTATGACATGCAGGTACTTAGCAGGAAAACTATCACTTATAAACACAACAAACTACAGCTCCCATGTTCCCTAGCATTTATTTCTGCAGTGTGTTTTGGACCTTACTTTTTTAAAAATAGTCCAGATTTAAATGCTGCTTTAAAAATTATTTCCATCTCCCAGCTATGAGATGGTTGAGGGGAAATTAGAAAGTGTTGGTGGGAAGGACTGCCAATATACTAGGTGATGCATTTTGGGGTATGTACAATTTGAAGCCAAGTAAGTGACCCTGGGCATGTCACACACTCTCAGCCTCAGAGCATGGTAATGGCAACCCCCATTTGAAGAAACATGCCAAGAAAAACCCATGATAAGGTTAAAAGTCACCATTTTGATCATTAAAATGTCCTCATTTTGAGCATAGCTAAGAAGCATGGATTTACATTTATATTATTGTTTTTAGCTTTCTCTACATTTTTTTTTCTTGGATGTCCTACCTTTTTGTATTGACTTGTCCTCCTTTGCTTTGAAGACATTTGGTCACCTTGTCTGAGTATCAGAGTATGACTCTGGAGAACAGGGTTCAAATCCTGGCTCAGCCATGGAATCCCCCTGGGTGACCTTGGGCAAGTCACACTCTCTCAGCCTCAGGATAAGGCAATGGCAAACCCCTTTTGAACAAATAGCAGCAGCAGCAACAAGAAGAACACCACCTCCCCAAATTCTTGACCTAGGGGACCATTAGGCTACTTCCCATCAGGAAAGTGTGTGCAAGGAGAGTGGGATGGATGGATGGATGGGTGGTGAGTCCCATCATCCCCCCACTTCCACTTCCACTTTGGTTTCTTTGTTGCAAAAGAGGGGAAAATCTGCTGTTGCTGAGTCCAGGCTACCCCCCTTTTCCTCCTAAAGTGTAAAAGTGATCCAGGGACCCCCCATCTTTTGGGGACTCACCGAGAGAGAGGTCAATCTCCTCCTCCTCCTTGGCCAAGAGGAGGGGGCCTGATCCACCCCAGAGGGGTCCGAGCCTGGCTCTGGAGGATGCTGCTCCTGCTGCTGCCCGGCTCCAGGTGCCTCCCAGGGCACCATCAGGGCTGGATGGCAGGAGGAGGAGGAACAGGCTCCAGATAGGGACCACCTGGACCCAGGGGCGCTACCAT
>JAIPUX010001880.1:36089636-36103899 GCA_020142125.1 Phrynosoma platyrhinos | reverse complement strand
TTACTTGACTTATACATTTGCATGACAAATTGAAAAATTTGTGGCACACCAACTGTGGAATGCCATTCCCCTAGAGGCCCAACTGGCAGCAACACTCACCTTATTTAGGTGCCAACTTAAAATTTGCCCATTCATCAAGTCCTTTGGACCTCATTAATTCAACCCAAATACTGTTAGTTTTTGTTGTTAATTGCTATCAAAAACTGTAAAATATTTTATATCTGTTTTAAATTAATTGTTTAATATATTTTAACTTATTTGAATTGTTTTACTGTTTTGAAACTGTCTGACCTGCTATTTGTGCCCCAAGACCTTTTGACATATGGTGAAATATAAATATTTTAATTAATAAAAAATAAATACATAAAAACATAAATACAAATTCATTGGCCAAGAAGACTAATTGCAAGAATTATCAAAGTGACCCAAGAGAACATATGTTCAAGTAGAATAATTTGAAGAACAGAATTTATGAAGTAGAATTCTAACTTGATAGGGAGGTCAAGTAGGAGAGCCTGTGACTGCAGGGAGGAGATCCCAGATACAATCTGGATAAGGTTTGGAAAATATAAGTCTGAAATCTTGAATAGCTGATACTTATCAGTGTAGAAAGGATTGAACTAGATGGTCCAACAGCCATACTTAGAATCATAGAATCATAGAGTTGGAAGAGATCACAAGGGACATCCAGTCCAACCCCCTGCCATGCAGGAAATCACAATCAAAGCATCCCTGATAGATGGCTATCCAGCCTCTGTTTAAAAACCTCCAAGGAAGGAGACTCCACTACTCTCTGAGGGAGTGTGTTCCACTGTCAAACTTGGTATAATGTAGCTTCCTTTGCATGTAAGATTCATATTTTATTGAGAAAAAAAGTTATGCAGAAGCAGAATTCCCCAAATGTAGGTTGACTTGACTGATGAAGAAAAAAAATATGCCACCACTGTTTAGGACTATAGACTGGTGCAACCCCAAAGCACCAGACCTTGAAACAATCACTTTATAAAGTTATGACAGGATCTCCCAGTTAGTGTGGCCAAAGCACTAGATATTGAAATCCCAAAGCACAAGACCTTGAAACAATCACTTTATAAAGTTATGACAGGAACTCCCAAGCTCTGCAAAAAACAGGTGCTACTCTGCAAGATGGGAACTTGATGATCAGAAGCGTATGGTTATATTTTATACTAGAAAATTAGTTGTCACAGGCTAACTAGATGTGATGGTCTATTGTATCTAGCCAAATTTCCAAATCCAGTGCAGGAGCTGGGTGCCCATGTAGCCACTGCAAAAGGTTGCTCTAGTTTAGATTAGCTCTTTAGGAAGGTGGGGACAGAAGCTGAAATTAGTCCCTCATGAAAAATAGAGAGTCAGCTTTGCTGATTTTATAGGAATCTACAAATACACTTGGATCAGATCCCTCCTTTTCTCAGAACTGTAATAAATATGATATTTGCTGATAGTAGAGCCAAGACTTATTTTAATTATTTTTAATGAACTCTTATCAGGCTGTTCTAGAAAACAACAATAATAAAAACAAAAACAATCTTAGCAGGATCTTATAGAAAAAACAATACCCAGTAGACCTTACTTTCCTCTTTTCTTGTACATGCCAAGGAGTAATTTAATAGGAAACACATTTTAACAGTTACAAGAAATAGCTCTATATAAGCTCAAAAATAGAGGGACACATTAAATTAAAATTAATAAATTGTTTCTCCCCTTGGCATCTGAGCAATGCTATTTCCAGACATAAAAGTTCATCCATTTAATTTATCTCATAGCTATCAGAATTGTTGTATCACTGTCAGTAGGGTTGATACCAATCTGTCGGGACATTATGATCAATAAATAATTGCAAGATGGAAAAGCAGAAGGAGAGTTTATGTTTAATCAAAATAAGCCATGAGAGAGCACTGCTTAGTCATTTGCTTTGCTAGCAAAAAAATCCTGCTGAAATCTAAACTCTGACTTGTTCATAAATCTGAAAACAAGGAAGAAAGAATAGTAGACTGCTTCCTTTAACATGTAGAGAGGTCTCTGGAATAGTCAGCAATAAATTCTCTTTTCAAATCCCTTATTTATTTGGAAAAAATAAAGAACACAGTCCATAATCTGACAAACAGTCATATTTCTTTCTTTTTTAAAAAAAAATGGTCATGTCCCTGTAGTTAATGGCACTGTCTAGGTTTGTGCAGAGTTCCACTGGCAACATCTTTGCTGGAACATTATCCTCAAAATAAATAAATAAAGATGCGGTAGAAATTCTCAGTATTTCTAGCAGTGGTACAGCATTTAAACATTAAAATATTGTTTAAATATAGGATTAATATATTTTAATATAAACCTATTTTTTTTACAATGTGAGAAACAAGAGCTTCTTTTTTTCACTTTTTAAACTTTAAGAACAAACCTACATAACTTAAAGATTTGTTGGGAACTCGAATGCACACATCCTGAATTGTAAAGGCAGCCATCTCCCCTATCCCTGCACGTAACACTCCTAGTAAGAGATCAACATACTCATAGATCATCTTTCCTTGGTCTGATAGCCATGTTGTCAGTGGTCATTCAGTAAAGTAATATCATTTTTCACATCTTTTTGTAAAGCCCTAAAGCACCTCTTAAAACAACCCGCCCAAACTCCCTAACTTCCACATTGTACTTCATTCTCCACTGCAATCTCCTGATTTTCACCAAGTAAGACCTATAAATGTTGAGACATCTGTAGTGTCATGGGCTTTAGGTCAGTCCTAGCACAGTCTAGAATTCTCATGTCCCAAACTATCATCTTATTTTATATACGATATATATTATATTCTGCATTTTACAATAAATGTCTCCATATCCACCACCCAAATTCTAAGGAAGTACAGCTCTAGAAATTTTAACTCTAGAAATTTAACTCTAGAGATTCTATAAAAATCAAGTATAATACCCTAATGAGAGTTTAGCTACATTATCTTTCTTTAAGACTTTCCCCATACCTAATTTTAGCTTCTTGCACAGTGACTGTTTGAAGGAGACCTCACTAAAGGCAAGGGAATTAATCCAGAAACATATCTTTCTAGTTGATCACAAGAACAACATGTATAACACATTATAAAAGGCCTTCTTCTGGTATTAGATTTTTTCTTCCATAACTATGAACACAACTTTTAATCTTCTTTATAAAGAGGAGGTGAAAATTGCTTTTCATAGTAATTTCCCTTAACGTATGCAATATATTCAAAAAGGAGACCCATGTCACCAATGTTTCAAAGATAATATCTATAGTATAGGCTTTATGAACTGTTCATTAAGTAATTTTATTATATCATGTACAGACTTGATAAATGAAAAGCACAATAAAGTTTGATTGACTAAGGAAGGTCTAGACTGTGCCACTGCTTGAATAAGTGAAAAGAAAGAGTATTCCCTTTTGCTTCACAAAGCCTTCTGAATAGATTGTTAGTTTCCAGTTCTGAAATTCTCAGTTGTAATTGTTTCCTAAAAATGCAACCCATCTTTGCTAACAGCCAATGCATTTTACAGATCTCTTACTTCAACATTTGTGTTTTATAAGCAAGCAATAAATTTGCAGGGCTACTTTTTAGGAACAAACAGTGGTTTGAATCCAAAGGAAAGTTTGAATCCAAAAATGCCCTTCTCACACAAGAAGTCTTCCACTCATAGAGGAACCTCTTTTTCAAATGGGAGAGTATTTTTGCATCTAACCTATTTTACCAAGGAATAGCCATAAGCTCTGACTTATAAAAAGTTTACATTAACTTATCCCTTCTGTCTGAGACTTTCTGAACAAGAAAGGGGGGAAAAATCTATCCCAGAACTATAGTTTCAACTAACAGGGATTACTCAACAAAAAAAGATTACTTTTAATACTCCAAACCACTGCTTTAAATCTTGATCACCACTGATAGAAGTGATATTTAATTTATTTTTGCTTCTCCCCCCCCACCCCCCAAAAAAGGTCAGCTACAAAAGGCAGCTACTTTTGCAAACTTGAAATAGATGCAGTGGTAACCCTTTGCAGACCAATGTGTGTCTCTCTGTGTGTGTTCAAGTTGCCTATTGACTTATAGTGATCTTGTGGATTTCATAAGGTTTTGTTAGGGAAAGAATACTCAGAGAAGACTTTGCCAGTTACCTCCTCTGAAATATAGCTAAAGGGGAACAGCACAGTGCCATCAGATTCTGCTTTCAGCCTCAGCATGTTCCATGTGTCTGCTGTGCATATATGCAGAGCTTTTCTCTGACCTTCTCATGAATGTATATAAATTGAAAGCTAACTTGCTGCCACAATGTCATTCCTCATCACACACATATATTCAGTGAAGCAAAAAGTAGTCTTTTTCTGATTGCCACTTTCATACCATATTTATAATTAGTCTGCTCTATACCTGACTTTAAAAAGATGTAAATTGTCTCTGAACTGAAGAATAACTACAATTCTTGAGAAACATTAAGAAGGCAATCTCATGGACTGAGACTCCTTGGTTGTTACACCCTCATAGTGAAAAGCTCACTTTGTCCCTTTTTTATGGTCATTTTGATGCCAAGTAAAAACATCTTAAAAAGTCTTACACTGCCTTTTCAAAATTTGTGATCTTAAATTTCTAGACTTTATACTTCTGAACCCACTGTGTATTTGCAGATTTACTGTTGAACTAATTTATCTCTTTTTTGCTCAAAATTCTTTATGTTAGAATTGGTTGTTTTATGATGCTGTATTTTAGTACTGTATTTTACTATGCAATACCTGCGAGCCACAAACACAGAGAACAAAGTTATTGCACAGACAATATCAATGCTGGAAACAAACAAACAAACTCACCTGTTTACGTTCTTCTGAGTTCAGAAGAAGATAACGTGGATCAAATACTATTTTGTGTAATTCTTTTTCCCATGTGGAAAATGCAGAGACCTGAAAGAATATGTGAATGAAAGAGACAGAAGCAGTTTTCTAAAGGCTCTGGGGTTCAGAAAGATTTAAGAACATGCTATTAGACTGGTGAATGAAGAACTCTAGATAAACACCAGTCATCTCAAATGCTATGTAAAGGGTTGGAGACCTTGTAGAATAGGGCATGCTGTGGATCTAATCTATAGCTCAGCACACTCTCTTGTGTGTTTTTGAAGAGATATCTTAAGATGTGAAAAGGAAGGGAAAGGCATGCTTGCTTCCAACAGCTAAGTTGCATATGCATAAATCCAGGTCCAAGCCAATGTCTGAGCTATATGAATGCCTGAAACAATATCAATATTTGATATAATAATAAATATGAAATAATGGAGGGAAATCATTTTCAGGAATTAGATAAAATAAAGCTACTTTTGAGAATGAGAGATCACAAAAGCATAAAAGTCCTTCTTAAGATTAGAGAAGAACAAAATATTTATATGTTAAGAGGCTTGAAGGCATGGGTGATACATGTAGGAATAAGATCAGGAATCAACAGCAATAGCACTAACATTTCTATACTGCTTTATAATGCTAAGCATTCTCTAAGCAGTTTACAATGTGTTAACCAGGCTGGCCTAAGGCCTTCTTCCTGATGGCATTCAGTGTTTGCCTTTTATTTTTGCATTTACTATCTATGGCCAACATCCTGCACCAGGAGTTGTAATGTAACTACATCTCTATAGACACATCTCCTGATTCCATTTCCCCAAACAAATCTTATAAGCAGCAAAGCCCCTGCCCCTATCATTTGTGTGTGTATATGTGTGTGTGTGTTGTATGTTACATGTGATCCATGTGTGTGTGTGTTGTTGAAAAATGTGTCAGGAGGAAATCAGCAATGATGCATCCCGCTATTTTTCTATAGTTGGATGCACTGCAAGGACATCATCTGCAGGTACTCCTGGAGTCACAGTGTATAAGTACAATCTAAACAAAAATAGTTGGACATGTTCCTACTGTTCACCCTACTCATTGACAACATGGAAATTGCTAAGTGAGAAGGGGCATGCTTACAAGTTTGATTTTCAAAGAACTTTGGTTGTTAAATGGTTGGAAATTCCAAACTGTGCAATGACCAAAAAAATGAGTTGCAATGGTGCATGTCCAATATTTGCCATTGTGATTCAACAAAAGGATGTGAGTATATATTTTAGTGCTAGAACTTAACATTTTTAACTTTGAATACATGATTAATTCGATACTATTATAGCTGATACATTTGCTTTGGTTCAAAAGTTCATGATATTTGTGACTTTAAAAAATTGTAAACAGCCACAAGGGCATTTGCTGACTAATCAGTATTTAAAAATATTAAATAAATATCATCATGTTATATATTCATCATCATCATTGTAATCATCATTGTCTGTCTCTCACACAAATTAAAATGTCTATGTCCCTGGAATATTATTACAGTTTCACCCCTGTCTCTCACATGTCCTTAATGGCTGTTTGTTGACAAACATTAACAAATATTAACAGAAGCCAATTTTATATCTCTGGAGTGCTGCTGTTTATCCAAAAACCGAGTTACTAATATGAACAGGTATATAGAACTTGAATGGGAACATAATGTTTAAACATTGTAGCATGAATTTAGATTACATCAATCTAGCAATTTAAAGTATTCTACATCTATATATAAAATGGAAATAAATGGTATATGAACAGTAAAATCCTGTTAGTATTGCTATGAACCTCCAATTAATTTCAAAACGTAGTACAAGTTGAGTATCCCTTATCCACAATGCTTAGGATTCAATTTTTTCAGATTTTTTCCCCTGGATCCCAATTTTTGGATTATATATATATATATATATATATATATATATATGAAAACTTGCATGTACATAATGAAACATCTTGGAGATGGTACCCAACTCTAAGAATAAAATTCATTTATGTTTCATATATATCTTAGACACATAACCTTAAGGTAATTTTATACACAATATTTTTAATAATTTTGTGTATGAAACAAAGTTTATGTACATTGAACCATCAAAAAGTAAACTATCACTATCTTGGTCACCCATGTGGACAATTCTGAATTTTGGAATATTTTGGATTCACCTATATGAAATACTCATCCTGTAGTAGATTCTGAATTAAACCATGCATTTCTAAGACCCCCTTTCTATGTAGCCACAATAATGTGGAAGCTGTTACTCTATACCTCATGTGATTGTGAGCTTTGGATGAAATATGTAACTATATGGCCACAGAGGATCATGAGATTATTTTACTCACAACTACCATTTATCCAGAATGAGAGCTGTGTTACTCATGTGGTTGCAAGATTCACTCATAGCATGATACTGTATGTGATCACAACATGGTGAAACAGCCACCATAAGTTGTGGAGATAGCTGAAAGTAGTCTAAATGCTTCATCAATACTAGGACAACCTCACAGGAACTAAAAGATCACATTAGCATTGACTCTTGTTCCAGGAGGACTCGCCATCAATGGTGACTAGTGGCTTCCATGTTAGTGGTGGCATAGTAAATCCACACCCTTTGCATCCGAGGAAGTAGGCCCAAGCCTACAAAAGTTCATGCTACCAGCTTCTTTCTTTCAATTAGTCTCAAAGCTGCCACAAGATCCCTTTGCACACTGATTTTCCAGACTAACATGACTATATCTTTGGAGTCCCAAAACTGATATACATATATACCCAAACGTTAAAACTAAAAAAAAAAAGTTTGCAAAACTGAAAGGCAAGCCAATACAGGTAAATGAGGAAAAGCATGAACACTCAACAGTTATCAAATCCACAATCGGTTAAATGGTTTTGTCACAACATCTTCAGTTTATTGAATTTCTTCATAAAAGAATAAATAAATAATTTCTTAGCTCATATCATTCATCATTTCTCATATAGTTTGTAAATAAAAACAGTATAATTTAGACTAAATTTACATCAAATTGTTGGATGTAACTTGAGTGAAATTAAAACTATTTCCATTTAGTAACTAAATTACTGTGAGCATAAGAGTAAAAGCAAATATGCATAAGAATCAAGCAATGGAACATATTATAAGGCCTTGGACATAAATTACATTCATACTGCATCCTCTACAACACCTAGCCTTTTCTCCAACAAATAGCAGTGACAGAATAATATTCAGTGCCTGTATATTGATAAGAAGGCAATATTAAAATAGTAGGAAGCATTAGACTGTTGCAACATACCCATTACAAATACTGAGATTATATCATGTTCTCATGAATTACAAGAATCAAAGTAATCCAACCTTACCCCTCTTTCTAGAAGCATATCTCGAAAATGTGTAATACGTTCTTCTAATGGAAGCATAATCTGATGTTCTGATGCTTTCACATTTTTTTCATCCACTTTGACCTTGTCTAGCTCAGAATTTTGAGGATCTTCTAGCCTTAAATAATGTAAGATATATGAAGGATATTTACAAGCTCAGCAGCAACATGTTAAATAGCACAGCACATCTTTCTACACAGTGTATCTGAAATGTATTGCTTAATCTGAGGATCTTATCACTTGGGTTTTTAAACCGAATCAAGCCTCCCTGGCTGCATCTGGGAGGCGGGATGGAGGCAAGGATTATCGTATGCTAAATTGCCACCAAATTGTCGGCTGCCATCAGCCCGGGTCACGACCAGGCTTAGCTGGTACTTTTTAGAAATCGGAACATACAGCTACTGCATTTTCAGTGAAAGGAGTGGAATCTTCCCAAAGCTTTGAGTTTACCTTGTGCTTTTAATACATGTCTTCAACTTCTTTCAGAAGTTTCTATGTGTTCTAATACAATTGAGAGATAGGATGGAAAAAAGCATTCATTTGCTCTTTGTTTTTTGATTAAGAATGGGAATTTCTAATGCTTGGAAACTTTCAATAAGTGATCACACAGCAAGACTATTGTGAGATACTTCCAGAAGTATTTATCTGCATAGAAATACACATTTTTTTTTTAGTAGAAATGTTTTTTTTTTTTTTTTTGCACAGAAAATCCATGTATATAGAACAAAATACTCATGTGCATTTCTGCACAGAATATATGTTTCTGCACAAAAAAATCACATGTACTTCTACACAAAAAGCATGTTTTCCCTATGAAAAATATGTTCTGTGTAGGAAAAAAATGTATTTCTGCACAGATGGATAATTCCCAAAACAATTCAGCAGGAATTATTTATTCTTTCCAGTGAGGTAAAAGAACATGACAATAGGGAATGAGGGTGCAGATGGTAGAACTATCTCAAGTGAAGGATGAATCTTCATACATTTGGCAGAATCCTCCATATGACTGAAAGTTGGAATCATGCAGGATTCACAGTCTTATGAAGCATTCTTAACTTGTTCATTTTAATATCCAAAGATTCTCCCTTCAGGCTTTAGACCAGAATGGTGAAAGTTGGAGGGCAGAGCTCACAACAATGAAAATCCTGATGGTACACCTGATGTGCATGGTTCTACTCACCTCCATGCACACAATGAACATATACAGGGCAATTTCTGAAGAAGGTTTGTACTAAATCTGGAATGTCAGATAGTGCTAAAATGCTGCATTTGCTTTACTGGAGTATAGTCATCACTTGACAATTTCAACATCTAATGAAGGATTCAATCTTATATTGGGGAAGAATTCCTTCCCTGTTCCTATAGGGACAGTCAGTCCTAATTGTCAAGAACCCCTGAAGCAGCATGGTTTACTTGCAATAGTTTTTTCATTATAGGCTATCCAATTTGGGGGCTTTATGGGAAATGTCTTCTCAAGACATTTCCTACTGGGTGGTAATAGAACTTCAAAGCCAGTCATGTTATAAGGTATTCTTATCTGTGTTTACAAACCCCTCCTAGGGGTAAGCTACTACCTTTATCTGCTTTCTATGTGCTTAGTCAGGAAAGAAGATGGCAAAGTGGCTAATCCTGGGATAAAATGAAAGGATTTAGCCTGGAGCAGTGTTTTAGCTGTCTAACTCACATGGCTATTTCTTGTTGCCAAGCCATCTGAAGCAAGAACTGGCATCTCTTAAAAATATCTTTCCACTTGCCTCTTTCTTACATAGGACTGGATTGAGGTCAAGGTAAACAGGATTGAGCTTTACAGAGTGTGCTGAACACAGGCTATATCCACCTCAATGATCCATTTTATTTGATATAATATACAAAGTAATGGATTTAGCAGGGTTACTCAAATGGTTGTATTGAGAGTGTTTATGGGCTTGACAAAACATACCATAAAAGAGACTCATCTAAATAAGACTAAGGGCCTATGCAGACTGCCAGAAATAATCCATCTTGAAACCACTTTAACTGCCCTGGCTTAGTGCTAGGGAATCATTGGAACTGTAGTTTATTGTGGCACCAGAGCTTTCTGACAGAGAAGGTTCAATGTCTCAGAAAAAACTCCACTTCCTAGCACTGAACCAGAACAGTTAAAATGGTCTCAAACTGGATTATTTCTGGCAGTCTGTATAGGATAATGGGACATTCCTGAGTCCCATTTATTCAATAGGTATACTCTATTGGGGATTAAGACTTAGATTTAGTGAATTGTCTTTATGTTATGCAAATCTGAAAGGCTGGTTTCTTGTACTGGTACTCTGGAAACTTTTCCATCCCAACATTGAAGGAAACTGTGATCCTCAAATGAAATAAATGCCTGTATGATCAAGTGATTGTATTGATCTGATCTCCTTCCAGTCTCCTGCCAGAAACAGAAATGTTTGAGACATAAATTGAACATGTCTCACCACCCATGCTTTCAAAAAAGAAGTTTAAATATAACACAGTTCCTGCAACATCTATTTTAGAAAATTTCATTAGAATGATCTGATTTTCAGTGGCAAAACCATTCTGATCATCAAGTGAAATAAACTAACTACATTTGTACCAGATTAGAAAATTTTAGCCACCAGATATAAATATGCTTTTATTCTCAACAGGTCCTAAACTGTATAGTTGAAATGGAAAAATGTTAAAACCAGCTTTCAGTTAATAAATTGCATTACCCAATAAAGCAATATGAGTCTTAGCATATTATCTTCTTGCCATCAATAATTGCATTACACAGTTTCACTCTCAGATTACATTAAAATGGATATAGTACAGTATTAGTTGCTCCAAAGGCATCAAATTATCACTGTTCATATTATAATAGTGAGTTGGATATTATATTAGCCATTTTCATTCTCTTCAAATTATAATATTCTGTAACATGATCTATGAAGCTTCTAGTCCAATTTCTGGTAACCACAAAGAGTTTTTATGTTCAGTGAAATAGAAGGAAATCCAGAAAGCTGCATTGCTGACAAAAGCAACAAATGAGCATATCCTTCCGCCAGCATGGTGTAGTGCTTTGAGTGTTGGACTCTGACTCTGGAGATGAAGGTTCTATTCCCAGCTTGGCCATGAAACCCACTGGGAGACCTTGGGCAAGTCACATTCTCTCAGCCTCAGAGGAAGGCAAGGGAAAACCTCCTCTGAATAAATCTTGTCAAGAAAACCCCATGATAGGTTCACCCCGGGTTACCATAAATTAGTGTACTTATGTCATTTCTGACTTATAGCAACCTCACACAGTTTTCTTGGCAACAGTTGTTCATAGTGGGTTTGCCTTTGTCTTCCTCTAAGGCTGAGAGAATGTGACCTGTCCAAGGTCACTCAGGAGCCCTGGTGGTGCAGTGGTTAAATGCTTGTACTGCAGCCACTCACTCATAGACAAGGTTGCGAGCTCAATATCAGCCAGGGCTCAGGCTAGACTCAGGCCTGCATCCTTCCAAGGTCGGTAAAATGAGTACCCAACTGTTGGGGGGCAATGAGCTTACAGTTTACCACTTAGACATCCCATAGAGCCATATGATGCAGTATATAAATGAAGCTGCTTTGAGTTTTCATGGCTGAGTAGGGGTTTGAAGCCTGGAATCCAGAGTCACAAGCTGCATCTATAAAAGTAGTCACATTAATTGTATATGTAGAAAAAGGAAAACTAAGGTCCAAAACACACTGCAAAAATAATCCAGTTTGAGACTGCTTTAACTGCCTTGGCTCAGTGCTAGGGAATTTTCGGAACTCTGGTTTTCCAAAATTTTGTTGTGATATCAGAGCTCTCTGAAAGAGAAGGCTCAATGTCTCACAAAACCAGTTGGATTATTTCTGCAGTCTGTTTTGGCCCTAAGTCTATATATTTGGTGAGAGTTATCCTCTCTTTCTACCTTTCATAGCATTACTATCTTTTCCAGTGATTCATGCCTTCTCATGATGTGGCAAAGTATGACAGCTTCAATTTTATCTTGGCTTCCAAGAAGAGTTCAGGTTTGATCTGTTCAAAGACCCATTTGTTTGTCTTTTTTGTCTGTCTCATCACTCTTCTCCAGCACCACATCTCAAATGAGTTGATTTTCTTTTTATCCACTTTCTTCACTGTCCACCATTCACAGCCACAAACGGTGATGGGGAATACAATGGACTGGAAAATTCTAACTTTAGTGCTCAGTTGCACATCTTTACTATCTAGGACCTTGTCTAGTTCTTTCATCACTGCCCTCTCCATTCCTTGTCTTCTTCTGGCTTCTTGACTGCAGTCTCCTTTGTGATCAATGTTTGATCCAAGGTATGAGAAATATTAACTATTTTGATTTCCTCATTGTTTATGTTGAATTTATGTAGATCCTCCATGGTCAGTATTTTAGTTTTCTTTATGCTCAGCAACAAGCCAGCCTTTGCACTTTCTTCCTTGATCTTCCTTAGTAATTATCCCAACTTCATGATGTTTTCCACTAGTAGTATGCTATTATCTGCATATCTTAAGATTGTTGATGTTCCTTCCTCCTATCTTTATTCCTCCTCCTTCTGAGTCTAGCTCTACATTCTTATGGTGCTTTCAGCATATAAGTTGAACAAAAAGGGTTATAGGATGCAGCCTTTCCTGACCTCCTTGTCAAAATGGGACCATTCTGTTTTTCCAAATTATATTTTAACAGTAGCCTCTTGTCCTAAGTACAGATTTCTCATCAGCACTATCAAATGCAATGACACTCCCATGTCTTTAAGATTCAGATTCATATCCTCCATAGCTTTTTGTAATCTATATAGTTAAAAGCTTTGCTATAGTCTTTAAAACACATGCTGATTTTTTTTTAAATTCCTTTTTTTTTTTTTTGGTAGGGTTACTATCATATTTTATCAACATGTATGTTATATACGATATAAAGACACATTAGTTTAGAAATAATATGATAGTGTTTGTATAATGTCTTATGTTAATCATAAATTGTATGTTTGTTCTGTTTTTGTTTTTAATCAATAAACTATTTTTTAAAAATTCCTTGGTGTGCTCCATTAGCCATCATATGCTTGCTAAGTGGTCTCTAGTGCCTCTTTCTTTTCTGAACATTGCTTGCATCTCTAGGATTTCTCTCTTCATGTATGATTGGAGACTACATTGCAGAATTTCCAGCAGAATTTTGCTTGTGTGGGAAATTAATGCTATAGTTGCTGCAGTTTTTGTGTCTCCTTTTTGTGGATGGGGATGAATATTGAATGTTTCCAGTCTGTTGGCTACCATTTTGCTTTCCATATTTGTTCACATATTTCAGTTAACACTAGAGTTGACACTGGCTGTGTGGAATGTATCTATTCAATATAATCTGTTCCTGGTGATTTATTTTTCTCAATTTCTCTTATTGTAGCTTCCATCTCACTTTCTAGAATTTGGAGTTCATCTTCATTCCATGTGCCATTCATTTTTTAAAAATATCTTTTATACAACTCTTCTGTGTATTGCAACCAATGTCACAAGGATTCACAAGGATTCCATTCCACTCCGACCCAAAGTGAGTGCCATTGGATCTCCCACATATGATTTGGCCAAGTTTCTGGCCACACAATTACAAACCCATATAGAGCAAACCCCCCATTACATCAAGGACTCAACTCACTTCATAAGAAAAATCAATAACCTCAAACTTAAACCTGGAGACATACTAATCAGCTTCGCTGTGGTCTCCCTGTTCACCAAAGTCCCCATAATGGACACCATGACACTCATCCGACAAAGTTTCCCAGAGGACATCACAGCCTTGTTTGAACATTGCCTCACCACAAGCAATTTCCAGTGGGACAATGGATTCTATGAACAGAGAGATGGGGTAGCAATGGGAAGCCCTCTAAACCCAGTGATAGCAAACTTCTACATGGAACACTTTGAAAAACAAGCCCTGGAAACAGCACCGAAAAAGCCCACAACTTGGTTTCCATATGTGGATGAAACTTTTACCATTTGGAGCCATGGAGAAGAAGATCTGGCTGGGTTCCTG
>JAIPUX010001880.1:36075217-36089536 GCA_020142125.1 Phrynosoma platyrhinos | reverse complement strand
ACGACTTCACAATACTGGGCAAGCTAGGGCTGCTGAGATCTAGATCCTGTCCATCTTTTTAAAAAGCTAAGACTTATTCTAAAAGTGCAAACTGGAAGTTGTACTCTACCCCCACCACCTACCCCGATGACAAGAAAATGGTTTCTTCATGAAAACAATTAGTCTTTTGTCTACCTCCACTAAATGGAGACCTGCCAAACTGGCTCAGAGTGGTACACCCTCAAAGAGGTTTTGCAAACCTATCTGGATTTGAAAGAACATAAATATCTATACTAATTGGCTTTGTCCTGTGTATGTGACCCCATTGTTCAATAATGCCCAGGCCATGTAAATTCATTATCAGTACTTGAAGAGCATATTGACCTCTGCCCTTTGCAAATAGATATATATATATATATATTTTTAAAAAAAACAACAACACTAAGGTCATGTCATGTTTGCCCCAACTAGAGGTGTTCCATTCACTCTTAGGAGACAGCCTCCAAGTTAGAAAGAACTTAAAATACAGAGACTCAGAGAGAGCATTTCTCTCTTAGATCTGCCTCCACAACCTCTGCTGCTCCCATCTCCACTCATCTATGTCACTTTGGAGGATGAGAAAATCCATGAGTGCATTTCAGTCTGTAGTCCTTTACACTTATCTCTAGCTTTCTTGGATTGGTTAGGACAAAGGTTTTAGCTTCCATGATGTTTTTTCCCACTCTTTTACATTGAGAGACAGCTTTTACATTGAGTATAGATGGTTTTGTTGTTTTTTGCTGCTATCATTTCTTTTAAATAGAGAAATATTTTTTTAAAAAAAAAATCACCTTGTCCTTTTACTTCAATCTCATTTGGAGTCACTTTGGTTAATGGTCAATTTTTAAAACCATTAGTCTGTAAGGGCCTTCTGAGAGTGAATGCCTGGAAAAATTTTCCCCCTCAAACCAGTAAAACCAGTGCACTGCTCTTAACAAATGAGCCTGCTCCAAGTATCAATAGATGGATTTGAGCTGTTTTTTTTAAAAAAATGAAACATCTAAACATGTTATATTTATATATATTTCAGACACAATCTATTTTTCCTATGCTAATGTGTCATATGCTAATAGGATCTATCTATCTGTCTATCTATCTATCTATCTATCTATCTATATCCTACATGCTTATGACAGGAAGAATGAATTATGCCTATAATATTTTGTAAATCAAAAAAATAGTTCAAAGGAATTGCATTTTCACCCAGCATTAAGCATAAGCATGACTTACTTATTTCTTTTTATTTTGGTACTGCTGTCATCACTTATATCCTCTGGAGAAGAGCCATCACTTTTATCTGTTGAAAGGGAAAGCACATGGTTAGATGAACAGCAGACATGCCATGATCACACAACTAATGTTTCTTTAACCTATTTTTCCTTAGACCCAACACATATTCTAAAATATACCATTCTTTCACTATTGGAGATGCCTTCAAAATGCACACTTTAATTTGTTGAATGAAATAAATATAGATATGAAGGATGGCCTGTCTGATCAAAGGACAACTCACTCCCTGAAAGTCCACAAATCATGGTAAATACATATTTATCAAAATGACTCTAGACTGTCACACCTTGAGATGTTCAATCAACTTTTCCACAACCTGGTACCCACCAGACAGTTTGAACTACATTCCTATTATTTCCATGGTTAGGGAGAATAGGAGTTGTGATCCAACACAGTTTCTGGGTATTAGATTAGGAAGCCTATGTTAAAAGTTATTTCAAAAAAACCTTCACCAAATTATATCTATATATTTAAAGAAACCTTTACACTCTATTTGATATAGCATTTTAAAACAAAGTATGATGTCATTGCTTCACATCTGGAGGATAACATGAAAAATAAAACAAGGAAGATGATTTTCTAACTTAAAAAAATTCTTTATAAGCAAATTGAGGGATTTTATCAGAAGCATTAATCCATCAGATGAGATTTTTATTTTGATATTTTCACTCATATAGGCAACTGAACTATAAAAAGTCACAATTAAACTTGACACTTGGTGTAGTAATTCATAAACATGATTGCAGCAAGTATTATTGTTTCTCAAATTTATAGTGCACCCCAAAGAAACCATCAATTCTGTTTGGACATGGATATTAGATAGAAAATTATGGTAGGATGTTTTGTTCTTCACAAGAAGTGTGATGTTTATTGCCCCATTATCTTTTTGTGAAATTCTGAAGCACTTTATCTTTACTCCACATACAGGGAGATGAATGACCTAAGTCTGAATCAAAATTAACAACACTGTAACTCAGGTGAACACAACTTTTGTTTGTAGTGTGACAAACAACATGATTTTTTATTTTATGGCTGAAAATGTGTACTTGCTTACCTGGAGGTAAGCCCTATTGAACCTAGTTAGCATTAGCTCTGAGTAAACATGTACAAGATCATGCCATCCCTAACTTATATGGAAAATATGCTTGCTCCCCTTATAAGTGGCTGACATATGATTAGATAATGGAAGTAAAGAATCTTTTATAACTATTTTAAAAACTCTCATATATTGGTATACATGGGACTTTCAACAGTAATCTCTCTGATCTATCTAGTGGCAAAGCAGATATGAGAGTAGGCTTCAAAGTGATTATCTCATGGTAATAATGACTATTATTTGTAAAACTAATTTAGCAGCCAGGTAATTTCTGAGCTTTAAAATGCCTATAAGCTTTTAGATAGATTGTTCAGCTGACAGGTGGGGATTCCAGGTTTCTATATGCTCAGCTTTACTTATCTTGCATGCAGTCTGCCAAATCTAGGTCAAGATACATAAATTTAATGTATAAACCACTGTTTCCCTGTTTAAAGTTTTTATTAACAGTTAAAAAAATTTCAGGCACAAATATATGGAATACAGTGAAATTATTTGTGTCTTTAATTCTGCACCCTGCTGCAGAACTTGAAAGTTTATGCTCTTCTCACAGAATTTCAAAATGTTATTTTTTCCTTTTAAGTACAGGTTTTTGGCCTTTCCACATATCTTTTCTTTTATTCTAAAGAAGGCTGATAAACAAATGAATCACAAAAGTCCATGTGAAACCAAAGCGAACCAAATTGCCTTCCTATGACCCTACAACAATCTCCTGCAGTACAACAAGCAGCTGAAGACAGAGGATAGATGGAGAGACTGGCAGGGTGCAATTACATCAACTTTGCTTGAAAGCACAGCAATTTGTGGGGAGTCAGATACAGATGCTATATAATAAGGTACATATCACTGTAGAATCAAGAATACTGTAAAATAAGGCACACAATACTGTAGAATGTTACATTTCTTTTAAAAAGAATGTAACATATAAAAGATTTGCAAAATAAAATAATTAATTTGAGTAGTTGCATAATAATTGCATTCTCCACATATATTGCGGTGATGTCTGGTTTGATCACAATGTTTGCATGTGGAGGAGTGAAGTTAGGCACTTTCATAGGCTGCCAATGCCCTGTCTGGTGGATGGAAGAAAATTCTTTGCGATCTTCACCTCTTTTGGTCTTTTCTCCTATCTGCAACAAACTAGCCACCAAATTCCCAAAGGTTTCAGGTATCTACTTTAAGTAATATGGATGGCTATTAGATGTAGAGCAGGCATAAGGAAGGAAGGAACACAAAATTTTCTTCTCTGGTCTGATTATACTCTCTGCTTCAGGTATCTACTTTGGGTAGTATGTATGCTCTTAGATGTGGGGTGGATAGAAAAAAAGGGGAGAGGAGGTAAAAAAAATTGCAACTGATCTACCTCTCCACCTCTGACTGATAAATCTTTTCTCTCACCAACTGCAACCATGTCAGGTAACTAGTTTCTTTCCCTCTGTCTCTTCTAGCCTTAAGAATATATCTACATGACAGTTTGATATATCATAGCTCTATCCCATGGGACACTGGGATATGTAGTTTAGTGAAATACTTGGAATTCTCTGCTACAGAGCCTCAGGACACAGACAAAAAATTTAAGTAACTTACGTAACTACATATCTCATGAAACTTGACAAGACAAAGGTCCAGTGGGAAGATGGCTAGATAGAGGTGGACATCCAGTATGCAGATAAGCACCTGGGATGGATTAAGGATCTGAAGAAATCCCACCAAATTATTTGTTCTCAATGAGACAGGTGGTCTTGACATGTCAAGACAGCATATTGAGAGTGCATTAAACCCCATATTTTTCATCTCTAGCATGAGAAGGAGGCAAAGAGTATATCTTCCTCATTCCAAGTTCTGAAAATTTGCAAAGAAGTCTTTTTGGAAAATACTAGGGATGTGGTGGCTCAAATGGTTAAGACACTGACTCTGTTGATTGCACATGCCCATCACTAGTCCCAGCTTCTGCCAACCTAGCAGTTCGAAAACATGCAAATGCAAATAGATAAATAGATACCACTTCAGTGGGAAGCTAAATAGCATTCTATGCAATCATGCTGGCCACATGATCACAGAGTAGTCTCTGACAATGCTGCTCTTCGGCTTAGTAATGGAGATGAGCACTGCCCCATGGTTGGACAAAACTTGACAACCTTGTCAACGGGGAATACCTTTACCTTTATCTGGTGTGGTTTTCTTTAAACACACAGAACCAGACTGATTGGTCAAAAATACATAAAGAACCATCTGATGTTTCTAATTTGTAAAGGTCTGTGTTACAAGAGAGCAGCTATCATAGCTGAGCAACACAATTTGTACACATTATGCAAACTGTGCAAAAAGTCATGCAAAAATTCTCCTCACAAATGTGAAAACACTTTTGGGACTAACAAAATGTCTCTAGCCTTCTTGCAGGTGAGGAGGAAAAAATGGCTTCTCATTCTTGCACATGAGAATAAAGATTTATATTCTGGATATGTTTGCAGCCCTCCAGGAAAAAAAAAAAAAAGCTGCACAATGTGCAGAAATTCCTTGACCTTTATTAGAGGCTCAGATTGCTCTGTCAGGTCCTATTGTTCTTGGATAGAGATAGTTTAGGCAGCAACCCAAACTCTAGTAATACTGTGTTTGGACTATGGTAATGTGTCTTCCATAGAACTTTGTCAAAAGACAATCTGTTACAACTGATAACAGAATGCTGGCATTACAAACTCTTAGGAACCATTTAACATGTCCTGAAGGAGCATTATTAATTTTCTTTCAGTTTTGGGACCAGGCTGAATGTGTTGGATCTAACTTATAATAACTGAAATAACATGGGCCCCTGGTGAATGAAGGAATGTACTAACTTCTCTGGGCTCTTAAGACCTGTGGGAGAGGTAGATCTCACCTACTAATGGAGAAAATAATCATGTACTAACATGAGACAGTACCCTCAACTTTGGAGAATCCTCAACTTTAAGATGCTTTTTCCTAAGAGGCATGCCTCACACTAACCTCAAGGCAGATGTGCTCATGATTACTCATATGGTAGATCAGGGAATAGGGACTCAGCCTGTGTTGGATGGAGGAACACTCCCCTGACATCTCAAGTTCATGGCTTAGTCATACTCCTGGATCAAACCTGAGCATACATGCTAGGCTTGGGTGGTGGTCGGGAGTGTGTTTGCCCATTTAAAAATAATGCAACAGTTGCTCCTGTTACTTGAAAAATCAGATATGGCTATGGTGACACCTGCCTTTTGGATCATTGTAACACATTCTATGTGGGGCAGGTAATGGGAAACATATACCCCCTCTATTGAAACAGCTCCACTGGCTGCCTATTTATTTCTGGGCAGAATTCAAAGTGCTGGATATGACCATTAAAGATGTACATGGATTGGGTCCAGACTATTTAAAATGCACATACACACATGTGTTTCTGTGTATGAGCTGGTTCAAGTTCTAAGATCCTCAGGGGAGGACTTTCTCTGGGTTCCACCACCATAATATGCTGATTTGTTGAGGACATGAGAGTCTTCTCAATACCTGTTCTCAGGTTGTGGTACTCCCTTCCACAGTTGGTCTGATTAGCCCTCTCCTGTTTTCTTCCCCAATGGGAGTTGAAAACTATATTTAGGCAGGCATCTGACTTGCTCTCAAATCAAATGGTGGAATAATATTGATAATGGTGTGATGTAGTTTTATTCTGTTTGTTTTTAATTATGTTTTGAATGCTTGTAACTGTTTTAATAGTTTTGTTGCTTAATTGTGTTTTTTAACTTTTGTAATGTACATTTCAGTCAACCTCTTCTTTAAGATTTGTAAGCTGCTTTGGGTCCCTTGGTGGAAGAAACATGGGATATAAATTGAATAAATAAATAATAAATAAATATCATTTTGAGGGCAAACTAAAACCTACTTGTATCATGGAGTATTTAGAGTTAGTTAGGTATGACATGCAGGGATATGGTGGTTCAGTGGTTAAGACACTGACTCTGATGATTGCAAGATTGGCAGGTCAGCAGGTCAAGGCCCAGAAATGAGCTCCTATGACTAGTCCCAGCTTCTGCCAACCTAGCAGTTTGAAAGCAAGTGCAAATAGATAAATAGGTACCACTTTGTTGGGAAGGTAACAGCATTCTGTTTAGTCATGCTGGCCATATGACCACAGAGCCTTCTTTGACAATGCTGGCTCTTTGGCTTAGTAATGGAGATGAGCAGTCCCCCCCTACCGTAAGACATGACTAGAAACCTTGTCAAATGGGAAATCATTACCTTTACCTTAGGTATGCCATGAATTGATCAATAGATTATTTATTATATTTCAGTTTATATATTAACAAATCAAGGTCTCAAGATGTGTAAGTGGGATGACAAAGATAGGGATGACATACCAGTTTGGTGGGGAGAAAATGCTAAGCATCATATAAAGACAGGAAATGTCTCAGGAAGCTAAACATAATTTGGTTTTATTCCACCAGACAAGGAAAAAGGCTGAGAGTGTGTGACTTACCCAAGGTCACCCAGTGAGTTTCATAGCCAAACTGGGTTTTGAAATTAACAACATATTGTAAGGAAGCTGGGGGGGGGGGGGAAACCCCAGTAAATTAGTCTGATCTCTTTGATAGGCAAAAAATTCTTTCTCAGTCTAAATGTGTCTTTTTATATTTTTATATCTGTTCTATAAACTGGGATGGGAAGACAGATGCTGGAACACAAAAGTAGACTGAGAGTACAGTGAAGCCACATCTTGCTACTTCTTCCCAAACTGACTGTGATCCTTCCTCAGTGATAAACCTGACATGAGTTGGATCACAGAATCATAGACTCATAGAGACTTCAAGGGCCACCCAGTCTAACCCCTCTCCATGCAGGAATTTACAATCAAAGCACTCCTGACAGATGGACATTCAGCCTCTGTTTTAAAACCTCCAAAGAAGGAGACTCCACCACACTCTGAGAGAGTGTGTTCTATTGTCAAACAGCTCTTACTGAATGAATGGGGTGTATTTGGATGTTAGATGAAGATGTAGCTGAATGTTAGAGCATCTGGTTGTCTGAATGAGAGAAATGAGCATGTGGAACACAGCTTAATCTCCTAGCTCTTAAAAACATGGATAATAATTCCCTCCTATTTTTGAACATAAACTCTTTTTATCCTGATTATTCAACTAGACCAGTGGTTATGGAGCTCTTGGGAGTTAAAAAATAGACTTGCTGGATATTTGAAGTTCCTAGCCGTTCCACACAGCCAAGAGAAAACCTAACTTGCACCATATACACTTTGGCTGCAGCCAATTGGACACCACTTTAACTGACATGGCTCGATGGTATGGAATTCTGGGTTTGTAATATATTTAGCCTTCTCTATCAGAGAGCTCTGGTGTCACAGCAAACTACAATTCCCAGAATTCCATAGCACTGACCCATGACTGTTAAAGTGGTGTCAAATTTGATTATTTCTGCAGTGTGGATGCAGCTTCAGTCTAGGACAGGGGTTGGCAACCTACGGCCCTTAGGCCGGTTCCGGCCTGCTGACCCCCATTTTCCGACCCCTGCCGACCCCCGCCAACCCCGCCCACCACCTCCGCTGTGAGTTTTGGCGGCCGCATGGTCGCAACTTGTTTGAGCATGCACAGTACTTCTGTGCATGCTCAAATGAGTCGCAGCCACCATTTTGGAAAATAAAATGGCGGTCACAACATGCGTGGAGGTGGCAGGGGTGGCGGGGGACACATGCGCGCATGAGCGTGCACGCCGCCATTCCCCCCCCGGCCCGCTGGAAGGGACTGCCAGAAGGAACCGGCCCAGGTCAGAAAAGAATATCCTGGTCTAGGATATTCTAATGAATGTGATCTGGATCAAGGAATGGATCTATCACAAGCATTACACAGATTAGTGGACTTCTACTCACAGAATCCCTGAGCATTAGCCATGCTGCTGGCTAGGGATTCTTGGTATTGAAATTAAAAAACTAACAGACCCAGGAGAATAAAAGCTTGAGAATCATTGAACCAACCAACCAACCAGTGAGCAGGTGATCATTAGTTATGGTAGCACAGAACGGCTATTATCAATGCACAATAATTAGGAAGCAACCATTCTGCATATAAATCTTTGACATTTTAAAAAATTAATCTATAATGATATGCTTTTATAACCTTATTTCTATGAAAAGAGGTAAGCCAACCATTTCCTGAATTTTAGACATAATAGTACATGCAAATTCTACCTCTGTGGAAGATACTATTAGTTCTTTATTTCATTTCATGTGAACCACACTCAGTAGGCATCAGGGGCACATAAAAATCTGCTAGAACTTATCCAAGGTAAGGTGTCACAAGCTAGCAGACATCTGAGACTGAACATCTATAAACCTTTATCACTCCATAGGCTGCTTAGAGCTGACTAGAAAGAAAAATGTTCTGACACACTTAAAAGTTGTTTGTCTCAGTGTGAGAAAAAGATAGCTTGAACATGCTCTTGAATAAAGAGTGTGTGGAAAACAAGCAATTTCAAATAGAAACCAGTCAAAAGGTATCATCCACTTTCTGGAAATAAACAGAACAAGAAAACACAGTCAGTGAGAGCAATACAACAGATAAAGGCTAGCCATATATGTTATTCAAACAAGAAAGATAAAACATTTTTCCATCTTGAAAAGGATATGAGAAGGAATTTTTTTTAAAAAAAATACTCATAAACCTTTCTAGTAATGTATAAGTTGACTTTGACTGCATCTACATTATAGAAATGATCCAGTTTGACACAACTTTAGCTCCCATAGCTCAATGCTATGGAAGTCTGGGAATTGTAGTTTGTTGTGGCATGAGAGCTCTGTGCCAGAAAATGTTAAATGTCTCAAAAAACTACAATTCCCAGCCTTCCATAGCATTGAGCCATGATGGTTAAAGTGGTCTCGAACTGTATTATTTCTGCAGTGTGGATGCAGCCTTTGTGCCTTTTATGCTTTATAGGGTTACAGTTATGCATTACAATGTAACACCAGTAAATTCTATGGAGCAAAATTGATTTAAAAGAATGAAGAAGGGGAGTGATAATCTGAATATTTATGTTGGGGTGATATCCATCTTTGCTCTCCATTCTGTCTTAACAATTGAGAGATAGCAGTTCTTCTTGAGCTATAATGAATAAATAGGAGCTACAGGAGAGCACTACTGTGTCCAAGAACACCCAGCACATTTATAAGCAGTGGTGCTTATAATGACTAAACATGCTTCAGGAGGAGTGTTATGGCAAAAAGTTAAGTTGTGAGAATAAATTGCCTGATAATAGTTCTCACTCCCTAATATTTTGTCAATGGGTGGCATCTGTCTCCTCTGTGTGTGTGTGTGTGTGTGTGTGTGTGTGTGTGTGTGTTAGAGAGAAAGAGAGAGAGATATTCTATTTTCTCATCCGCTTGTGCCGTTCTATTCAGATAAAAATTGCTTAGTCCAAACATCATTGGCCTTTTAATCTGTTAGTAAGGGCTATTTCTCAACAGTTCCCCCAAATTCAATAGATTCAATAGACCTCTTATTAAATGAATTCAATAGATCTCTGGTTAAATGAAACAATTTTTTTACAGTGAGGAAGTAGTATGTTATAGTTGTATGGAAAAATGCAAAAACATAAAATCATTTTGGCAAATGCCATCCTAACCTGAATGATGCTAAAGAAGGATGTGAACTGAAAGAGTCTGGAGATTTTACATAAATATGGCCATCTCACCATGAGAAGACTGATGTGTGTGTGGACGTTTATTAACCATTTAGCTTTAGCATGAGAATCGAGTGTCAAGAAATTTTTAAAATTACATTTCCCATAATTTGAACAAATACCATAATACATGAAAACAAGGAGAGAGTGTTCTTCAAATATAGGAATTTTCCTGTAAGATAGCTCCAAATCTCAATTTCTGAAAAAAAAAATATTTCCAATGTTATCTTATTCATGCAGCCAGCACAGTAACATTTATCACATTTTTCATTACTGCATATTTTACTAAATGCAAAACAACAACAACAACAAAAAAAAACACCTACCCATTGAATTGCACATCTTCTCCATGGATAACAAAACAAATTCAGCAAACCCAATTCATAATGTCTCATGGTGAGGGGAAAAAAAATTAATTACACAAAGGACATATCCAAGTAGGATTAATGTCCCTCATGGGGAACATTTGCTCTGTGAAGAGTCACATTCCTCCAAGGTTAATCTATTGAGGCCTGGTATGGGTAGATGACACCAGAGTCAATGGGTAGGGCTGCCTCCTTTCCTCTCTTTTTCTGATACACTTTCTTTCTCTGTTTTTCCCTCCTGACTCAGCGGGCTACTAGGCTTGCATCTCTGCTGCAGAAATAATGAAGTTTGACACCGCTTTAACTACCATGGTTCAATGCTAAGGAATTCAGGGATTTGTAGTTCAGCCTTCTCTGTCAGACAACTCTGGTGCCCCATCAAATCCCAGGATGCCATAGGATGGAGCCATGACATCTAAAGTGGTGTCAAATTGCATTAATTTCTACAGTGCAGATGCAGCCTGGGAGAGGGATACATTGTTCTTGTTATAGATATGGACTGCTGGTTTGCAGGAGAGCTTTGAAATTAAGCAAATATAAAGCCATATCCTGTTCACTCCTGCTTTACTGCTTGGAAAACTTACAAATGCTGACCAAAATGCTGACCAAAGCTCAAAATACATGTGCATTCCAAAAGTCATTGCACAAAATCTCTAATGGCTATCTCATTGTTAATCAGAATTATAATCCTGGAGCACCTAATCCTAAACAATTAGAGCAAGGAGGCAGAGCATACCTCTTTTTTTTAAAAAAAAAATCTTCATGAGTGGGGGAAAAGGTATCCAACTAAGCTTGATGACACAAACCAATCAATATCAAACATAAATATACAAATGTTGTTTCCTGAACAGAAAATGCTGTTGTCTGCACAAACATACCACAAATGAATTTTGTACATATTAAGTCCCTGAATGCATCATTTTCTGTGAACAAAACAACACATATCAGGTTAAACAGGGAGGGGGGGGAAAGATTCTACCTAAACTTTAGGAAGAACTATCTGATGGTAAGAGCTGTTTGACAGTGGAATATGTTTCCTTGAATGTTGTGGAGTCTTCTTCTTTGGAGATTTTTAAACTGAGTTTGGATGGCCATCTGTTGAGTGTGCTTTGATGGTGTATTCCTGCACAGCAGGGGATTGAATTGGATGGCCCTTGGGATCTCTTCCAATTCTATGATTATATAAAACTATTTCTACAGCCTTTTAAGTATATTCTAGCCTCCAGTGGCTCTTCAGGGCACCGAAAAAGGCCCTTCCCTCATTTGACCTATTAGTAGTTGAACCTCAGATCATCTGCATGCAAAACATGCACCATCACTGTTCTTCTGGCCTGATTTTGCAAGTGTGAAGTGCATTAATGTAAAATTCATTGCATACCCTTTATTTTATGAAATTGTTCTTTGATACATGATCTACCATTTCAGATTGTTTTCCCATCTACTTATTATTTTTAGGTTTTCAATGTAATAGTTTATGGAGCTGAGAAAGCAATATCCTGTATAAACATGATGGGGCTAGAGTCTTATATTTTACCAAAAATATCATATGCTTACCAATATAATGTTATTTGGGATTTTACCCAAAAATATAACATGTCATTTTTATGGGTAATCTCTCACCCTTTCGTGATACTTGCTATTCACAAATAACATGATAACATTAATAATGAATTATTCTGGATGGTTGCCTTCCAACAAAAAAGGGTCCTAATTGCCCTGAGTTGTCCTTCCTCATGCTCACCACAGAATGTCTTCCAATGGTGAGGCGAGAACTAAACCATTTCCCACTTTCTTTTAAAGCAAAATTTAGGATGTATTGGATGTAGGTAGCTTGTCATCAAGGTTAAAATTGCTCCACCATAGGAAAGGTGCACAGATAATCCATGCTTTCAGCCTATTAGCATTTCAGGGAGGCTTCCAAAACTGCTCTTAACCTTGACAAAAAGCTCTGCATGACACAGCCTGTTGGTATACTGCTTTAAAGGGGGAAACAATTTTGTTTTTGCAGATGGCAGGGGGACAGCTAGGCACATCCCACATCGGTTTTTGAGGGGAATTTGGCCCCTGAAACACACACACACAAAAACCCTACCAAAATTAGTTTTAAAAGGAAAGTGAGGACTGTGGGCTGCAATTTTAGGGGGGGATGCAGATGGGTTGTTCTGGGCCACCCTGGGAAGTGGAGGACTGGAGCTGAGGCAATTAAGGTAAACTAAAATAGATAGGTATAAAAGTTAAACTTGTTAGAGTTCACTTTCATCAGCAGAACAGCAAAAACGTGGGTCAGACTAAAGCAGGGGTCGGCAACCTATGGTCTGGAGGCTGGGTCCACCTCCCCCCGAGGCCTTTGGACTGGCCCCCGCCAGCCCCTGCCACCGCCACGCATGTCACAGCCTCCATTTTGTTTTCCAAAATGGTGGCTGCGACTCATTTGTGCATGCTCAGTACTCCTGCTCATGCACAAGCGAGTCGTGGCTGACATTTTGTTTTCCAAAATGGCGGTCGCAACTCGCTCGCACATGTGCAGTACTCCGCAGTACCACCATCGGCCGGCAGAAGACCAGGGGATCCCCGGCCCGGCCCCAGGTAAGGGGAACTTGCCGACCCCTGTCCTAAAGAATAAAGACTAACTAAAAAAGACAAACATGCAGTTTGTGGTTTAAAAACAAACAATAATGGCTTTAACAAATATTTACACAACAAACTAAAACCTAATATAACTGGAGTTTATAAAGCAGGAAAAGATATGTTAACCTCCCTCAGAGGTAGACTGCAACAGACAGCATACTGCAGTTACTGACAGTTTAGAATGTTCAGAGAATTAGTTAATTGCCACTTAAGATTGACTGTTAGAATGAGAGGAGGGGAGGTGTGAAGTTCTGTCTAACTAAAGAGGAACAGGAGAATGCAATATATATTCCAACAAGAATGGCTAGAAATTAACAATAATCCCCTTTCCCCAACCTGGTGTTTTTGGAGTAATGATCACATGCTACTCAGCAAACCAAAGATGAGAACATTAGGTTCTTATAGTGAGGCCATTAGAAATATAATGAATTATAAGTAACAATATTACTTGTAACATGTTACTTTCCATTGCTAGGTTTCTAAAAGCCCAAAATTTGAAGAAAGAAAGAAAGACCTAAAAACGTGCAGATGGGGAAAAAAAGTATAATGAACAGTAGCCATGTTCCGCAGCATGAAATGTTGAGCGACTGGAAGGGAGAATTGAAGGAGGGGGGAAGAGTAATGAAATGGAATATCTCAAATCTCATGTAAGAAACTTCAACATTGCAATATTTTCTTGCTCCTCCAAGTCTTTGACCCATCAGTTCGGAAGAAGTAGAATGTGGGACATATTGTTAAGAAAAGGATAATGTGTGTCAGTTCAATGAGACTATACACCTTCATGTATACAACTCATGTATTCAATGAGACTTTACAGCTTCAAACAAAGGATTTTATTGGGATAAAAATAACATCATTCAAGACCAAGAAGGAATAAAAATATGTTGGATATAATACATAGAAGAAATATACAAAAGAGATGAAGGACACATGGATTAAAGAGCCACATGAAGATGAACCCCAAATTATAAAAAGTGAGATGGAAACTGCAATAAGAGAAATAGTGAAAAATAGATCACCAGGAACAGATGATATTCTAATTGAACTGCTGCAATCCACATTGACAGAGTCAACTCTAGTGCTAACCAAGATATGTCAACAAATATGGAAAGCAAAACATGTCCAACAGATTGGAAGTGATCAATATGCATCCCCATCCACAAAAAGGGAGACACAAGAAACTGCAGTGACTATAGGGCCATAGCACTGATCTCCCATGCAAGCAAAATCATGCTC
>JAIPUX010001880.1:36055543-36075117 GCA_020142125.1 Phrynosoma platyrhinos | reverse complement strand
AAGAGGCACAAGGAACCACATTGCAAACATATGATGGCTAATGGAGTGGTCCAGGGAATTCCAAAAGAAAATCAGAATGTGCTTTATAGACTACAGCAAAGCCTTTGACTGCATAGACTATGAAAGGCTATGGAATGCATGGGATTGCCAACACATCTGATAGTCCTAATGAGGAATCTGTACTCAGGACAAGAAGCTACTGTCTGAACAGAACACAGAGAAACACAATGGTTCCCAATTGGCAAAAGAGTCAGACAAGGCTCTACCCTTTCACCCTATCTGTTCAACTTGTATGTAGAACTGATTATAAGAAAAGCAGGCTTGGACAAAGGAAGGAGGAGTGAAATCAGGAGGAAGTAATACTAACAATCTAAGACATGCAGATGACACCATAATACTAGCAGAAAACCTCACAGACCTGGAACACCTACTAAGGAAGTTCAAACAAGAAAATTCAAAGGCAGGCTTACTGTTGAAAATAAAACAAAAATATTGACCACTGAGGACCTTCACAAGTTCAACCTAGACAATGAAGAAGTTGTAATAGTAAAAGAATCCCCATACCGGAGATCAAACATTGATAGATATGGGAACTGCAGCCAGGAAATCAGAAGACAAAGAATGGGGAGGGTGGTTATGAAAGAACTAGAAAAGATTCTAAAATGCAAAGATATACAACTCAGCACAAAAGTTAGAATCATACAAGCCATTATATTCCCTATTACCATATATGGATGTGAGAGCTGGACAGTTAGGAAAGATGATATGAAAGAAATCAATGCATTTGAAATATGGTGCTGGAGAAGAGTATTGAGGATCCCACAAACAGCTAAAAGGACAAACAAGTGGGTCCTAGAGCAGATCAAGCTGGAAACCTCCCTGGAAGCCAAGATGACCAAACTGAGGCTATTGTACTTTGGACACATCATGAGAAGAAAGGCCTCTTTGGAGAAAACAATAATGCTGGGAAAGGTGGGGGGAAGTAGGGAGAGAGGAAGGCCAAATGCCAGATGGATGGACTCTATTAAGGAGGTCGTGGGTATTAAGGGGTTGCAGGAATTAAGTAGAGCAGTTGAGGACAGAGGATCTTGGAGATGTCTCATCCATAGGGCCTCCATGAGTCAATATTGATTCAAGGGCAGTTAACAACAACAAAAGGTCATTTCCTGGCTTACAGCAGTGGATATCCTGTACAACTTGTGTGAATCATTGGGAACTCCTTCTACGCACTGAATTTGAGCTGATTCCATAGCACTTTCTTCTTTGATGACTGAGCCAATAATCATAGAATTTTGAAACTAGAATTTTCCTCTCTGGTCCATTAGGGTTCTTTGAAAAAGTCCTGGAACTGCTTACTTTCTAGCAAAAGACAATTAAGCAAGGTCTTCTAGAAGTCCTTATCTTTTAAAATATTGATCCTGATATATAATCTGACAACTGGAAATATTATTTTGGCATGTCAACTAGAATGCTTCCTTAGTGTGAAGAATGTCATTAAGAATTCTCTAATGTCTGAAGACTAACAGTGTCACATTTGGATCGAAGTACCAACACTCCTGCCAACTCTTCGATGATTTGAATAAAATGGATTTTTGAGATTTGTTTCCTGCAGCTGGGTCACTTATTACAGGACAGTTCCCTTGGGCATGGTCAAAGAGGCATTTGGATAAAACAAACTTCACTGAGGTATTTTTAACATGACAAAGTGAAATATGAATATATGAAAGGCAAAAAGGGAACATCAAAGGAATGTTGCAACCAAGAATTCTACATCATCATTAGGCAGATTAATATCCCACTGAGTTCATTGGGGCTGTAAAATACAATTAGATTGTAAAATCCATTAAGCACAAGAATATACAGAATTCTTGTGTTCTTATGTTAGTCCCAACTTGAGTAAACCCACTGAAATCAACTGTGATTATATACACTGAGATTAACAAAACCCATTTATTTTAATGGATCAATTGTAGTTGGAATAAATGCTGGATTTAGCCCTTGGCTTTCTGACAGGATAGGAGGATATCAGTTTAATACAACTCCTTCATGGATTTAATTCATATTAAAAAATTCAATACAATCTTTCAGCATCCAAAGTGATTTATAATAAAACAAAGGAAAACAAACAAACAAAAATCCTGAATACAATAACTGCAAAAAAAAAAAGTTTTAAACATTCAGAATGAAAACAGCACAGGGAATTACTAGCATAATTAAAAATGTATTAATCACCCATCTAAATATTATGTAGGAAAGGGTTAGTCTACCCCTCCTAGCAGCAGGTTGCAGAATTTAGAAACTGACATTGAGAAGGCTTTATCATGCCTTCCCATAATTGTATTTATCTTGGTGGCAAAACGTGGAATAAGATTAGTTAAAATGATTGTAACTGACAGGATGATCCATATTAGAAAATACAGTTCTTCAGATATAGATCATAACCTTTATAGATTATAACCTGTGCCTTCAGCATTAAACTTTTTATTGTGAATCAGATTTTATCAAGAGAAAATTCAGTGAGCAGAACCTGAAATAATACAAAATCAACATTCCATCCACTATTATTTAACTGTATTTTTAAACTTTGCATATTTAATAACCAGCATTTTCACACTTCATTTAGATTTAAATACACAAAAATAATCACAGCATTAGTTACTTGCTGAAGTTTCCAGTTTGCGTTTATGAGGTGGGTCTTCAATGATTCTGTTAATATCACCACGATGCTTTAGATCCACAGGCTTCTCCCACACTGACAACTGTATTGTAGGGTTGAAGAAGAAGACTCGATCATCTCCCGTCCAGACTATACACCTATTTTAATTAACAAACTGGGCTTAGAGAATCTCAAATACAACAGGAAGGAAAAGATACTACTTGCATTACTAACTAATTCTTCCCTCAAAGTCAAAGGTGGTAACTGGGATGTAATTCTTCACTTGTTGCTTTATTATACATAAAAAAAGGAATTTAAAATGTTTTCTCCAATATTTGGACTTCTGGGCAAAAATTTTGTTTGCCCCCAAAATAACAAAAAGAATTATAAAACAATAGGTATTTTTTATGGAAAACCTCCTCCCCCTCCCAGTAGAAATGTTTGTCAATTATTGAGATCTAATCCTGAAGAAAAATATCACTTTTTTGGGGGGGGGGGGGGGGGGGGGGAGGAATTGTGCATACAATGTGTTTGCAGAAAAAGTGTCAACATACAATATTAAAAAAAAAAAAACTTCTGTGGTATTAGCCATTTTTTTTCTGTGAGATATCTTTATGTGCCAAGACTCCCTTTCTCACTGAGGACAAGGAAATGTATGAATGTCCTGGCATTCATGCTCTTGATATTATAGACAGTAGCTTTTGTATTTCCTTAGTATTTACCATACTGCTGGGCTTGCTGGGATTAGAAGTACAAAAATATAGAACAAAGTTGGACAACAGTGGTAGGTCCATATTTTCATCCTGAGCATCAATCAAAAGATGCACCAAGTCCAGAAATATGAAGCTATAACAACAACAGTAAATAACAATGAAGAGGCTGAAAGTCTGTCTCTAGTTATTTTTTTTAAGGTTCAAGGTGGATGCCCCTGTGTCCTGTTGTGTCCCAAAATTCATCTCCAAGATTAGAACAATTAGAACTTGTCCTGGAATCCTCCAGGATTAGATATCAAACATTGGCTTACATTCAATAACATACTAATTATCCTGGAATAACTAGTGGATCCTGGGAAATATGCCAGAAATATTTCATCCTCCTGCCCTCCAGAGCCAGGTATGTGGGACCTCAGGTCACTACATTAAATTCATTTTGGTTATGTTATTTCATATCATAGACATTCAGCTGTTATTCTAATAACTTATCAATTTATTGTGATGGTTATTAAAAAGAGGGAGGTTTCATTTTGACAAAATCTTTGTCTCTGGAAGGCTGTTTATGAAACAAAAGTTAAATTTATCAAAAGCTGGTTATCTCACTTAACTTTTGTTTCATAAACAGCCTTCCAGAGACAAAGATTTTGTCAAAATGAAATCATTCCAAAATTGAAATTATTTCATTATTAGTACCAAAGTATTAGAGATAGTAATTGAGAAACCTGCTGTAGAATTTTCAAAATGTTATCATGAAGGTTAGAAATAATAATAATAATAATAATAATAATAATAATAATAATAATAATAATAATTTAGATATGTATGTTCTTTCACAATTATTGTAGCAATGTTTAGGGAAAACATTATGATTTTTTTTTACTTTCATGGATATGGGTCTTAATTCTAACACTGGCACTTTTATTCACCCCAGGAACTGTAAACACATCATTGACCATGTTTTTGGCTCACAGTAGATCATAGTGAAGTTGATAGAAAGCTTAAGGAGCAAGAAGCCAAAATGCTATAAATATCAGAGCCACAGAACCATGTACATTAGGGAGCCAGCCTTTGATGTGAGAGCAAGAGAATAAATCAGTATTTAATTGATTTAACTAAAGATTAAACTGCCTGCCTTGGCTAAAATAAATATCTAGATCATATGAAGCAAATAAGCTCAAACTTGCTACACAAGCTGATGGCCACCAAGGAATACATAAGAACTGCAGTTAATAATGTCAGTAACAATCAAAAGCACAAGAGTTCGATGATGGCTTTCTAAGAATTTTCCCTTCCACCAGTTAAGAATTTTTTTTTTTATCATTGTGACTTCATCATTCTAATTTCCTTCCAAGTTTCTGTTAGCCTTCATGTGTGTGTAGGGTAGTGCAGACTCTTTACCTGTTTTTCCTCCCAGTCCATAGAAATTCCCCCCTCATTCACCATAGAAGCCACAATTTAGGGGCCCTTTTACACAGTTATAGCACTGTGATTCCATCTTAACTACTGTGGTTCCATCCTGTGAAATCCTCGGGTTTTGTCATCTGATGAGGCATCCATGTTTTTTGCCTGCAAATTCCAAATACCTCTTATGAACTTGTAAATCCCAGGATTCCCTAGGATGGAGCTATGTTAATTAAAGTGGAATCACAGTAGTGTAAATGTGAAGTATGAAAGGGCTCTAGACTGGTGAAGTGGCAGAAGATTAATATTCTTTCCCTTAGAGCCTGTTTCCTGATAAAATCAGTACCCCTGTGACCTGCTTTTACTGAACAAATTACAGAGGAAGAGCCTGATCACAGATCACCTATTAAAAATCTAGCAGAGGCCTGGATTCATTTTTATTTGGTAGAGACAAATCTGGAGAACTATGAGAGGGATGGATGAGTATTTTCCCTATTTTGGTATTTCATATGAATCCCAAGAAGAGGTGGCCTAATCTCTTTCTGCCAGATGGGCTAATGTGCAGACTGGAAATGCAATGATAATACTGATATTGGCCCATTCCAAATTCTCTGACACAATTCTTGGTTTAAAAAAAAGGAAACAAAATAGCAAAATGGGGAAAATGGCTGGAATTCATTATGGGACTTATATATACCTAAGTGGAGTTGCATCTGCAGGAAAGGAAATTGTGCAGATTTTCAACATTCATACTCAGCAAGGGGCTGCTGTGACATTATTCCATAGGAAAGCAAGCGAAGTGACCATTGTGCATGGAGACCAATGTGTAATGTAGGGCGATGAACACGAATCACTCCCAATGTCCATCTGGACACTAGCTAGGGACCTCTGATGCCCACTGGGACATTCTTGCTGTTCCCTGATAGCCATTTTCACAATTCACTATTGTGGTTCCATACAGTCTCTGCTACATAACTAAGTATGTGTAAGGTACACAGATTGCAGTTATGTATGAAAAGGGATATGCTGGACGAAAATGCATCTTAAATTATATATGTACTATTTAAATTCTATTTAAAGCACCAGCAACACAGTTTGATGCAGACGTGGGAAGCACTGACCTTGAAAGAAAACCCAGATGCAAGAAATTACACAGATCAGAAACAGACTAATTTGTTCATCTTTGGCATCTTACTGTGTCACAACCTAATACGTCTATGGATGCAAGAAATTACCTGTGCTTTCATTTTAGGGAGTGAATATTCATGAGTGTACACACTGTATTGATTCTGTTGCTGAGATTTTATTATTGAATACATTTTTATTACAAACCAGCTCAGGAGTCAGGAAGGAGGGAAGGGTTCCCATATTGCCATAAAGTAACAGCAAATAAACATTTTTTTAAAAAAATACAGTGGACCCTTCCTCTCAGCAGTCTGACAAGCCATGGATATGACTTGTTTCAGATCACCGCACCCACATGAATACAGATGCATTCATGGAGCAATGCACAAATCACTGTCACACATATGAGGTATGACCATATTACCAAACTCCCATGTATAGGAAGTTGACCTATTGACTTACAAATGTGGATGGTAAGAAATGTTCTGAAGTCAAATGTGTAGATTTAATACAAATTCAATTAAAAATAAATAAATAAATAGGCCTTTCAGAGAACAATCCTAGGGCTATCTACTCAGAATAAAGCCCACTTACTCTGAGATAAGTGTGCATAGTATGGCAGTCTTGAAATCTTAAATTTCTCCGCTGTTACTTTCGTCCTCCTATTCCTGAATTCCAAGACTCTCTGGTCTGTGTATCATGGGCTCATTTCCATTACTCTGGATGATGGCAGAATTCATTTTCAGCTAAAAATCATTAATTGTGTTAACTGTTACCACTGGGCCAGCTGAAGCCCAGGCATTTATCTAATAAAAGCAAGGTAATAGCTAAAATGGAAATGGCCCATTTTCACATCTGACTGAAAGGCTCCTAAAACCTCTCTGGAGAGGTGCTTAAAAATGGATCCAAATGGCAGTTCCCCCTAGAAATCTCTTCACTTTCCCATTACTAACCCAATTTGACATTTAATTTAAAAATTATCAGACTCATCTCCCAGCATCACACATTGCTTGTTCCTATTTGGCATAATAAAGGTTTCAATTATCCAAAATGCAGAAATATGGTAATTTGTTTCTATCAGAAGGCACTAATTAAAAATAGTGGGATTAGTAGAATTTTACCTACAAAATGCTGTTAAAACCTGTATCGTGGTGCTAAGGTTTCAATACCACTGAGTTCAGTGGGACTAAGCTCAGAATAAATATCCTTAGGTTCACACTGGAAAGACATAAACTGTCATAAGTTTATGAAGGTACTGATTATTTGGTGTGCTGCACTGTATTTTGACTGCATCTGTCAGAATGAGTCCACCAAAGCTGGTACCACAATAAATTGATTGTCTCTAAGATGCCACAAGGTGATTTGATTCTCCCCTCATTTCTCTCTTTTATTTTCTTTTTCCCCTAATGGGAAAAATAGTTTTTAGAACCATTAAACTCTCAGGCTACAATGATGAGGAGCACCACCTGTATTCCAGTGTACATGCTATGGCAGCCATTCACCAATCAAAAGGCACAACAGTATTTGTGCAAGCTCTCAAAATGCAAATGTTTACTGATCAACCAAGATTTTTTTTTAAAAGAACATAATGAATACAGATGTGGTATGAATCTCTACAAATTCTCCTAGGCTAAAATAAATAAGTTTACCATGTTTCACCTCACTGTGGGAAAGACACCTAAAACATCATTGTTTTCTAGTTTTCTAAGATTATTCCCAGTTTGGGACTTATTCGGCGAAGGGGGACTTTTTTCCCCACTTGAAAAAGAAATATCCTGCATGGAAAAGAAATTTCCTGTGCATAAAGCAACATTTTCTGCACAGAAAGCCAATGTGCATTTCCCCCCATCAAATAGTTCATGAACTACAAAGCTTCTTGCTCATCTAAATTTCTTCTTGTCAGGTTTTCCAGCACTCCAGAAACCCATTTTGGAGCGTTTGGCTCTGGGACATGAGACCAGGTGGGAGGGGGGCTTGGGAATGAGTCTGCCCTTGGGACTGATCTGTAGGCTTACTGTCTCTGATAAAGCTGTGGGGCTTGAGAGAGACCCCCCCCCAGGTTGGCCTTCCAAAAATGACTGTCCAAGATAGCAACCATTCTCTTTTGATTGCCCTGGGGGCCTGGTGTTTCACCCAAGGGTGCTTGGAGAGTTGTCACAGGTTGACAGCTGTGCTTCAGCTAAACCCACACCATGTTCCTCTTTCTTTTGTTTGCTCTGCCCCAGGTCTCAAAATTTTACTAGGTTTTAGGTCAATAAAGATGGTTGTTGTTTAACCCCAAATACTGTGTCTGGTCTCATTATTTCATAGTTGATCAACAATTCCCAATTTGGGATTTACTGGGGGGGGCATTTGTTTGTACAGAAAACTTCATTTTTTGTGCAGAAAAGAAATATCCTGCATGGAAAAGAAGTTATTTGTGCATAAAGCAACATCTTCTGCACAGAAAACCAATGTGACCCCCCCCCCCCATCAAACAGCTCTTGAAATACAAATTTGGTTGCCCATCTAGAATTCTCCTTGTTAGGATTTCTGAGCACTCAAGAAACACATTTTTGACAATTTTTTAAAATATATTTGAAAGTCATTTCCATCTTTAACATGATGGAAAGAAACTTGAATGCTTTTATAGTCATGCAGTCTTCATGTTTTGAGATGGGATGAGGAGATATGTTTGCATATGATCAAATTAGGCTCATTAGGATATACCCACAAAGGCCCTGATGGCTCAATGTCCCTGGCTGTATCTGCACTTCAGAGATAATCCAGTTTAATAATAATAATAATAATAATAATAATAATAATAATAATAATAATAATAATAATTTATTTATATTTCCCGCCTCTCCCTAAGGATCGAGGCGGGAGTACAAGGATAAAATGTACAAAATGTACAGTAATACAATCAATAAAGAAAGAAAACATAACAATAAAACCACAACAGTAATAAAAAGAACAGTAATGAACTGCCATGGGATGCTATGGAATCCTGGGAACTGTACTCAGGGGAGACATTTAGCCTTCTATGTCAAAGAGCTTCAGTGCCTCAACAAACTACAGTTTCCAGGATTCCACAGCATTGAGTTGTGGCAATTAAACTGTATCAGTCTGGATTATTTCTGCAATGTAGATGCCGTCCTGACTCAGTAACCTGAGGCTTACTTTTTGGAATTTATTGGTTGGTCCAATAAGACTATTGCCACAATATGAACTTTACAATTCATTGTCTGATCAAAACATCTAACCTTGCATTTGTACTATCTAGATTGCACACAAAGTAAATAGAGTATGATGTTAAACATCTAATTTACAGCATTTAGGATTTGATTTAGGATGAATTATGTATAACTAATCTCATATATGTTTATGAAATAAATTGTTGCTACAGACTGCAAATCTATATCCACTCAGTGGACTTACTTGGTGGGATTTTTTTTTCTAAGCACGAATGTATAGAATTGTGCTAACAGTACAGATGGAAAGAAATGTTGCTGGATTTGACAGTCTTGACAAAAGTCATATTTTTGGAAAACCAGAAATTTGTCATGAGAAATGCACACTTAACTTCAAACATTCACATATTTGTGAAACTTACTGGTCATTTCTCAGAAATAAGGTGGATCTGCTTTGAAATTGAAATTGCTAGAATACATAACTGAATAAGGGTATACTATATTCAATGAAGCAATGTTGTATAAACTCTGAAAGTTGTCTAAATGAGTACACCAATTAGGGGAAAATGTGAAAAAAATTGGACACAATTCAATATGTAAACTAAACATAAAGTCTCACAATCTGATACATAACAAACACAGACAAAATACAGAAAATATTTAGAGAATACAATTTACAGTGAGAGATTTATCTCTACATGAGCTGGGAAAGTCATGATTAATTACGTTGTTCATCTGAGGTGGGCAGAATGAGGCTTTTCTCCTTCCATCCATTGGATGGAAGTCCCTCCTGAGATCAGTTTATATAATTAAAATTATTTGGATAATTCAGAGGTGGGCAACATCTGGTTCTCCAGATGTTGTTGCACTGTGACTCCCATCAGCCCTAATAAGCATAGTTAATTGGCTCTTTGAGCCAATGCAGCCCAACATCTGGAAGACTACATGTTTTCCATTCCTGTTCTGATAAGTCTTTTTAGAGCAAAGATATATTAAATTTAGAGTAGACCTATTTAATCATTGCGATATCCAATGCTACTCACATTTAACAATGTATGCACTCTAACTGGTAGTCCCAATAGGATTTAGGACATAAATGTTTCTTATATCAAGATGAATGGTGGTTATAATTGGGTTTGTTGTTCCATAAAATCAGGATAGTCTGTACCAATTAGATTATGAATAGTTGGGCTTTATCCAGTTGATATGGTATCTTGAGAATTTCAGAGAGCAACAGGAAAAAATTGCAAGTAGATATATAACTATGATAAAGAATATTTATGTACTGTGCCTGTCTCTAACAGGGTAGCAAACACAGCCAAGCTACAAGTATAAGCATTTGTGAAGTGGCCCAGCATGCAGACAGACATCTGCAGCACAATCAGAACAGGTATTTCTGCTTTATAATCAGCGTTTGCTAAAAAGGCTGCTGATACCCAAGTAGATTTCTGGAAACAACACTAGAGACAGTTTGTTGAGGACATCCATTCCAGTTCTGATCTCTCAGCTTGGTGCATTCTGGCAATGCCTTCCTCTGATTATTCTTCTGTGTGTTCCCTCACTTTGTTTCTTTTGCTTGGATTCAGGCAGATTTTGTCAACTTCTTCACCCCAACAGTTTTGACTCACACTAACTACATTTCTTCAAGACCTATTTATGTCATTATGGCTGTTAATTTTTTTCCATTGGAGTTGTGGCCAATCTGTGGCTCACCAGACGTTGAACTCATGGGTGGCTCTGGAACAGTGGGGGGCACTTAAGTTAGAAATTAGGTGTTTTTGGTGAGACACGAACACATACATATTTGACCAGCTTCCATTATGTCTTCCCATTGGCCATGCCCACAATATTTGAAGGGGCACAAAGTTTCTCACCCTAGCTATTCCTACATCTTGGATTTGAAGAACTTGGACTGGCTACTGTTTTACTATAGCCTCATTCCCACTATAATTTAAAGTGAATTGCAGATCGGGTTATATGACTGTCGTTCAAATTTGAAACCAGTTCCAATCCTATTGTGTTTGGTTGAAATCGCAATGAAGTAAGGCAAATGCAAAAAATTCACTGTTTCCTGACACAAGTTCTTTGGCAGTTCTTTTGAAAAGAATAGATTCCAAAGCATGTTCAACAAGTGGGAATGATGGATCTGAATTGGATCATACTGGAGGGGAGTGACTAATGTCAGAGAGGTATTTACCATCCCGACTCAGTTTTTGGGAGATATATCATCCACCCCTCTCCAGCGCTACCTTTGTTTTTGTGTGATCTATATATATTTAGAAATACTGAATTATTGAATATATGAATATATGATCCGTTGTTTTTTCAACTTGGTGGCACACCAGGAGAGTGAGCCAATGGCAGCTTAGCAAGACAAATAGTTGTAATACCAATGGATCAAATCTTCTATCATTTTTTTTAAAAAAATGTTAGTTCCCAAGCCAGGCTGCTCAAAGGGGAAATGGTCTACTTTTGAGCAGCCAAAGTCACCCCACTCACCATGTTGCCGCTTTCATCACTCATGACACATAGATGATTAATATGCATTTTGAAGTGGCGCAAACTAGTGGGAATGACAATTGTGCCAAAAAAAAAGCAATTACAAGGGAATAATGAAAAGATCCACTTTCATAGTGGGAACAACGGACCTTTTGGAACCGATTCACTGACATGGAGTGAAGGCAAATCACAAACCAGCTTAAATGTAAGTCAGAATGAGGTCTATGAGTCCTTTGCTCATTTATTCTGTAAAAGCTTGCCCTCTATTGACTGAAAAGTGAAAGAGTTGACTGTTCTTTCATTTAAAATGTACATTGGGAAAAAATAATTTGCAATGTAGGACAAGCATTTAAAATCTGCATATACTAGATATAAATATATGTTCTCCAGGGCTATACCTTAGAGATTGTGATGAATAGGATTTACCACCTAGTAAATGTATATAGAAAAGGTGAGAATCATATAGCTCTCTGTATATTATTGCAGTGAAAGTCCCATTAAGTCTAGTCATAATTTATGGTGAGGAATTCTGGGACCGCCAGTCCATCAACATATGGAGGGGTCACATGATTCCCACCTCTGGTTTGTTTATTTATGGGATTTATATTCTGCCTTTCACCCTAACTAGACCTTAGAGACCTTGTCTAATAACAACATTTTAACATGACATTTCCTACTTGTGACATTATGGATAGTAATTTGCAAAGGGCAGGGACCAGACTGGTAAATAGACTGGTAAGTTTGAAACTGAAACATATATTAGCTAAATAAAATTCAGCACCATACTTTAGTTTGCAAAAGAAGAATACTCAGAAAATAAGTGTTGTCTGGGAGGGTGAAAATCAAGAAATAACATAGTTACATTTACACAACACAGTTACATAACACAGCCAATTGAATGCTGACACAAAAAATACTCTAGTGGCTCCTTAAGGACATAAGGTCTGTTGTTTTTATAACAGTCTTGTCATATGCTGTTTCTATTCTCTGTTTGAAGTTTATATATTTCTAATTTATTGTATTCTACCCAGAGAACTCTGGTTACTGGATCATTTAAAAGTGTACTGAATGTATATATATAAATAAAATAGTCAGAAGTCAACACTTACTTGGGTTAATTTCCACTGACCTCTGTGCAGTGTACCATTTAAACATATATACAATCAAGCTGAAATATAATTTGAGATAAAAATAGTAAATGGTAAATGATTTTAAGGTCTAAAGGCCATGAAATGCAAAAAGCTTGAGCATACCTTTATATTTCATGGTATTTGGGCCCTTCTTGTTGTTTTTGTGCACCTTCAAGTCATTTCTGACTAAGGCACCCCTATCATGGGATTTTCTTGACAAGATTTGTCCGGAGGTGGTTTGCCATTGCTTTCCCCTGAGGTTGAGAGAGTGTGACTTGCCCAAGGTCACCCGGTAGGTTTCATGGCTGAGCTGGGAATTGAACCCTGGTCTCCAAGGTCATAGTCCAGTGCTCAAACCATTATGCTATGCTAGTTTATTTAAGCCCTGCTGTTTATAATTTATTGTGTGTGTGTGTGTGTGTGTGTGCTGTGTTCTCATATTTTTTCAGTGACATTAATATGTGGATGGTTTTGATCATATCAAAGCAAACATTAGCAGAGATGAAATGGTTTTTAAATCAGTCTGTTTTATGTGTTTGGCACAATTAGAAAAGGAATAAAAAATAAAACTGCCAATATCATACTTTGTTGTGTGCCTTCAAGCCATTTTTGACTTATGGGAAACCTGTGATAGTTCAATGTTCAAACCATTACACCATCCCACTACCATTGTGCAAATCTATGTCATCGCTATAACTGGAAAACTTTGTATGGTTCTTGTCAATGCAGATGAAAAAATTATGTTGTAGAATTGGAATAGCTGTAGAAAAGAACAACAAAAATGACTACATAGCTGGAACAACTCCCAAATGAGGAAAGGTTAAAACATTTGGGAGAATCTTCAGCTTTTCATGAAAGGCTAGTAGGAAGAGAAATGTCAGAAGTATGTAAAATTATGTGTGGTGTTGAGAATGTAGGCAGGGGGAAGTATCCTCTTCTCATGCTACTAGAAGTCAGCTACTAAAAGTAAATGGTGAGAGATTCAGGGAAGATTTTGTTTTTTTAAAGAATAAGGAAGTACTTCATATAGCACATAGTTAAACTGTGGAATTTATTACTGCAAAAAATGTAGTGATCTCCTCCAACTTGGATATTTGTGGGGCTCTATATATCCCCTTTCCTTGACTAAAGGCAGAATGTCTCCATGTATTAATTGCTGGGAAGCATGAGGGGGTATGTTGTTGCACTCATATACTACTCAGAGGCTTCCCTCAGGCATCTGGCTGATTATGGTGTCAAAAAAGTGCAACACTAGATAAGCATTTTGCCTGATGCTACAGTTCTCTTCTTATAGCCTTATTATGGAACAAATGAAACACTATTTAAAAACAAATTATAGTGTCCAGTAGAAATATCTCCACAATTACATGTCAGTTCCTATAAGCAAATTCAATGGCTTAGTTCTTCACTTTTAATATAACTAAATGACAGAAAACTTTACTTTACCCTACAGGCATCCCACCAAAATGTGAACTGTGAATATGTCATGACAATTCCACAGCTTTTACAATATGGCATGAATGTCTTGGAAGAGTTGGTGTGATTGCACAGAAGCAATCAAAACTCACCTTTTAATTTCTTAATAAGCTGTGCAACCTGGAATCACTCTCACACTTTCTGTTCTTGTTCTCAAATGACATTCCAGTGCATGTCTGGTAATGTCATATCAACCACAGAATCCATCAGAAGCATGGAGCCAGCCTACAAGTGGAGAGGTTTTGGGATCAGTTCCATGTTCTTACTGGGTCTGTTAATTTATCATGGATTGTGATATATTATTTTGATGTTACATTTAAATAGACAAGAATTAATAATATATTCCCTAAAGGTCTGCTCCATGTTTCAATGAGATTCTGTGATGGATGACCTGATGGAATCTGTATATGAGTCAACTAACCTCTTTGGCCTTAATATTGTTGTTGTGTGCCTTCAAATCATTTCTGACTTATGGAAACCCTAGGGAGAACCTATCACAGGGGCTTCTTGGCAAGATCTGTTCAAAAGGGGTTTGCCTGTGTCTTTCTCTGAGGTTTACTGAGTGTGACTTGCCCAAGGTCACCCAATGGGTTTCAATGGCCAAACAAGGATTTGAACCTTCGTCTCTAGAGTCATAGTCCAATACACAAAACACTACACTGTGCTGGCCTTAATACTAACACTAAAAGCAAACGACTAAAAGATTCATTTTCTAATGAAATGCAGATCCAGAGCTTGTCTCAGAATTACTCCTATATCTTTCTGTCATGATTGACTTGTAATGTACACTGCAACCCTATGTGTATCTACTTGAACATAAATTACATTGACAGACACATGTGATGCCCAGTGCTGTGCTGGAAGATTCTACTTTTCACAGCCTCCACATGAAGGAGACCAAAGGCCTATGCAAGCAGTGCAATGCACTGTGATCTCGGGGGGGGGGGGGGCAGAACTACAGGCAATATAAGAGATAGTAGACATCATGGGAGTCTGACTAAGTCCTTCCTATTTACTTTGAATCCTTGATTTAACAGGGCACAGAGGGTGTCTGGGTGGTTGCGTTGGTAAGCCCCTAAAGACTCCAGAACCTCCTCTCCCCTGCTCCCACTAGCCCCAACAGACACATCCTTCTGGGCTGATTGGTGTCCCTCAGCTGCTCCTGCTGCGCATAAAGTGAGTAAAATTTGAGGTTCTTGCACAGAGGCAGGAACCAGGATCTGCCTTTGGTAGATAGAAGGCCTTTACTCATGAAAGAAGCTTTCATTATGATCCTTTTCATTTTTCCACAATTAAAACAGATTGCTAATTCATGTTTGGCAGTAGCACCAACAGAGATTAATAAAAAGACACCTGGTTTGCATGGGCTTACCATGGAGATCCTGGTACTGGAGTGGATGCCACAGGTTTGTTGCCATTTGAACCATTGTCATCATCTGGAAGTAGGCTTAAAGAATGATTCTTCATGTGAAAAAACATATAGATATTAATCAACAGCAGGCATCTGTATGTTATGTGCTTCATTCAAATTACACTAATAAACTTAAATGGTGTATTTCTTTTTGGTCATCTGAATAATGTATCAGCCTCCAGTAGTGATTCTCAACCTTGGGCTCCCCAGATGAATTGGACTTCAATTCCCAGAAAGTCTTAGCCCTGGCTGTACCAACTAGTGTATCTGGAAGCTGAGACTTAATACATCTGGTGTACCAAAAGTAGAGGAGCACTGACCTACAGAATTCTTATTATAACAAAATAAATATGCAGAACATTAAAAAAAAGATGGCAATTTGAATAGCAAAGCAATCGTTTCTTTTATCTATTAAAATAATTATAGCCTTAACAACAAAACATGATGTCTTTCTCTCACTGTGTGTGTGTGTGCGTGTGTATGGAGAGAGAGAGAGAGAGAGTTATTAAGGAGGAAAAGACAGAATTTGTAACAGAAAAGAACTAAACTACAGTTAATTTTTTCCCACTTCTGGAAAAATGCCAATTCCACACCAATTCAAATGATAGGAAGATCAGAAGGTTGGCAGTTCGAGGCCCGAGTGCAGCATGATGTGGTGAGCTCCTATCACTAGTCCCGGCTTCTGCCAACCTAGCAGTTCAAAAGCATGCAAGTGCAAGTAGATAAATAGGTACCACTTTGGTGGGAAGGTAACAGTGTTCTGTGCTGTCATGCTGGCCATACCACCAGAGCAGTCCTTGGACAATGCTGGCTCTTTGGCTTAGTAAGAGAGATAAGCACTGCAACCTATAGTTCATTACACCTAGACATTCATGTCAAGGGACTACCTTTACCTTTTTTTTAAAAAAATAATTTTCCTTTTTTGTATTTTCATTTTTCATCAAAGTTAGTGCCAGTTCCAGGTTTTGGTCAATGAAGCTTCTTCTCATGATGAACCCATCTCAACCTTGGTAGTATTGTCACTGGCAGTTCTTTTGCTTCTTCTAGCCCAAAGATGGTAATCATGTGACCCTCCACTGACCACATTGGCTATGGCTGCTCTGAGTTGTAGGTCAAAGGACTGCGTAATTCCCATTGCTCTAACTTGGAGTGGATCTAAACTATAGAAATAATGCTGTTAAGTGCTGCAGCTCTAGCCCATGGAATCCTGGAATTTGTAGTTTTACAAGGTCTTTAGCCTTTATACCAAAGAATGTTGGTGCCTCACAAAACTACAGATCTCAAAATTCTGTAGGATGGGGCCATGACAGTTAAAGTGGTGTCAAACTGCATTATATCTATAGTGTAGATGCACTGTCTATATCACTTCTCAGAGGGACACGATGGATCATGTGGATGTTACTGTTTCTCCTTCTTCTTCCTCTAATTGTCTACTCACAAATGCACAAGCAGCTTCAGCAATCAGGTGGCACAAGAATAGAAAATCTGGCAGTGGAGCACCTATGTGAGTTTAAGTTTAACAACCAGCTTTCCTCTTCATTATCTAAGATTGTTATAGCTACTACAAGTTGAAGTCCAAATAAAACTGGGGGTTGTACAACTACCAACCCTGGTCTAATTGTGGTTTCCAGTCACCCTACTAACATAAGGCCATTTGACTCTGCTGTAACTGAATTTGGATCTAACTGTATGTATGGAACACTCTTCAAAGTTCTTAGAATACAGGATTTTGGATCCAGATTTAGGTGCTTACTGGAAATATGGAAGTAAATTTATAGTCTTACCAATTTTAGTTTAGATCAAATTGCTACTCCCAGCTAGACTAAGGGTGGATGCAGATGGGTGCCCCTGGACCTCCCCGGGAAGCAAAGGATCGGGGCCGCTTCTACCACATGCAGCGGCCTCAATTCTCCCATATGTCAGCCCGGAAAAGAGTGGCAAAATGCCACTCCTTTCTGAGCCAGCAAATAGGGCACCCCAAGACTGCCACACAGCTCTTCTGCATCCCTTCTGGTGCAGCACGTCAAGACTCTGCACCGGGAGGACATTCTGATGACACATGCTGTGCGTAACGGCATGTGCCATCAGAACGACCTTGGGGAGAGGTTGGGATGGCAGACGTGCGGCTGCCCCTCCCCACCCCTGCCTCCAAGACGGTGCAAAGGGTCATCTGTAGAGGACCTATGTCCACAGGATCATTGGAACGTATGTGTGTGATGACTTATCAAGTTCCCCTTCATTTATTGGGTTTGCTCTATTTGGAAATAGCAGTAGGATTTAGGCATTAATCTAAGAACAAGAGTAATTTAGCATGAATTCTAGCACCTATTTGATAGATTATAGAAAAAATATATTTGTAGGGAGGTTCATTTCAGTAAGGCTATGGTTACTCCAGCTCTGGGATCATCCACTCTGGAAAACACTGCAGCATATAGTACTGCCTTTGAAAATTGTTCAAAACTTTACCATCAAGCTTTAAATAAAATCACTAGTTATTTGCCTTTCATTCCATTTCAAAGAGCTATTGCTTACCATTCATTCAAGCCCTAACCATTGGGACATAAATACTTTAAGGAAAGCCAATGAGCAATGTCTTTCTCTAAATGCCATTGCCAGTAGTGCAAAAGAATGCTACATTCAAGGGAGAAAACTTTTCCAGTAGTGGTGTCAGTGTTATGTTACCAGTGTTACCAATACCTCCTGCCAACTTTGTCATATTTTAATATTCATCTAGGCAGCTAAAAACATTTTTACTGTCTTAAATCATCTAAATTCTAATGTTTAATTGTGTTTTTATTTCCTGGTTTTCAGTGCTGCTTTAACTTGTTTTAGCTTTTCTAAACCATCTTGAATTGTTAGTAAATACCATTAATTAGTAAATGTTAAAATCTCCCTGCAAATAGAAAAGTAACATAAGACAAAGCTTGAGAAGAGAAATGATTGGCTAGCCATCCAGGAACATTTTGATGTGAAGCAATTTTCAAATATACAGCCCAAAATGTGTGACTTATCTGCATAAATTGTTTTGATTCTCTCTCATGTTTGTCCGGTGCTATCAATATACAACAATGGGCCAGTGAATTCGTATAAGATCCCATTAAGAAATATGATTGTACTAAAAAGGAAAATGTATGGTACCAACTCTTTTTCTCTGTTTGGTGCAGATCAATCCTCCCCCCAGATTGGAATAAACTATTGAGGAACAAACCTTCTTGTCTTCACTCTCTGTTGGTTTATTTTTCATTTCTGTATGTAAAATAAGGGTTGGTGGACAGGGAGTTCCATTAGATTCTTTGCCTTTATCTGCAAGTGAAAGGATAAGGGAGGAAAAAAAGGTAAGATTCAAAAACTGTCTACAACCCACTGAGCTGTCAACGTGTTCTTATTATTTGAATCTTTTACAGTTTAGCTTAAAAGGTGCAAGTCTTGTTAGACAGACACATGAAATGGTTTTATTCATTTCCCAAAAGAATAAATGTGTCCATGTTACAAAATGTGATTTCTGCAGTACTCCAAACTTCATTGACAAAAGGCTGGAAATAAAATTTGGTAGTCATAAAATATGTCACAATACACTATTTCTTCTAAGAATTGCTAAAGTTAAATCATACAGTCCAGAAAAAATGAATAACTTTATTTTACACTGGTTGGCATTAACTATGGAGAAAAATGTCTAAAAAGTTACACATTTCTAATCAGAGATTTTCAGAAGGTTTAGGATAGAATTACCACTGGGATAGGTCATATTCTTCAGATGCAGACTCTGACATAATGAATCTAACTTCAGCAATCTCTGAGACTCCAATGAAACACCCTAACTTTTTGTGACAAAAGAAAAAGTAGATACAGACCCATATATCAAGAGTCAAGAGCATAGTCAAGGAGCCAGCCTTTTCTTTCCTATGTTATATTTCCATCTAAAACCTTTCCCAATTGCTGTGTGCCCCAATTCATGAACTAAGAATATCAAGACAAAAACAGTTTTGTAGA
>JAIPUX010001880.1:36010035-36043303 GCA_020142125.1 Phrynosoma platyrhinos | reverse complement strand
CCCAGCACCACCTTCTGAGAGCACTATTCCAAGAAAGAATGGAGCCACCGAAGAACAGTTTCTTCAAGCCTCATCCCAGGGAGGTGACTAACAAGGATACCATGGTCAATGGTATTGAAAGCTGCTGGGAGATTCAGCAGAACTTGTGCAGTTCCTGGTGTAAATCATCCACCAAGGTGACCAAAGTTGTCTCCATCCTTTAATGAGGCCTGAAACCAGTGCTGGAACAGACCAGCAAAAAAGCCAGCTTCCTGGTGGCTTGGGGGCATGGCATATGCATGACACACTTCCCTAAGCCATCAGGAAGATAACATCATGCTGCCAAGCTGTTTACACAGTGGTCACTTTACAGTGCTTTGGCGGCATGGAAAAGCCAGCTTTTTGCCAGCTTAAAAAGGATCAACTTTCTGCTGTTACTTTTTGCTGTGTCAAATAGCTGGATTGGGGCTGCAGCGCTGCAGCACACAGTGCTGCCACAGTCCCAATCTGGCATTTTTGGGCAGTCTATTTCACCCCTAACATGGATCCTGATAATCCATCTCATTCAGGAACCCTTGGAGTTAAGAAGCCACCATGTGGTCTAGTTACCTTGCCCAAAAATGGAAGGCTGGAGAGTTGCCTATAGTCATCTGGTATAATAGGATCCAGGGATTTTTTTTTCAGAATAGATTTTACCACAGCCTTTCTCAGGGTTGTTGGGACCCTGACTTGGTGTGAGGAGGCATTAATCACTTCTGTTAACCACTCAGCCTGTCCCCCCTGGCCTGTTTAATTTGCCAGGAAAGGCAAGGGTCTAGTACATATGCATTGGCTTTCACTTCTCCAATGATCTTGTCCACATCCTCAAGTTGTGCAAATTGTAAAGTATCCAATTTTTTAAATACATGCACTTTTCTTCTGCCATTGTCCCATAACTTTTAAAAAAGAATTTAAGGATTTTAGAATGGTAGTTTCCAAATCAGCAATTACTGGATGCTTCAAAGACAAGTTTAATCTTCACCAATCCAAAGTATAAGATCACTTTGTCCCAGAAAACAATGGAAAAAGCATACTAAAATATATATATTATCCTTTTGGAGCTGAATAAGAACTGATAATCCATGTGGCATTCTTAACACTTGGATTTATGTTGCAGTAAATTCTATTTTTAAGGAGAAGCAGTGAAGGAAAGTGTATAAAATAAATATTTCTTTTCAAACTTTCACAGCTTATTGCTACATGAGAAATGAATTTCCACTTACAATGCTGACACCCTAGTCTGGCAAAAACAATTTCTTTCTACTCATGTAAATGATATCGCCTTTCCACTTCACCATCTTCTATATTTATAAGGTATTTAAAAATTCTTATTCAACAAAAAAAACTCTTGACAAGAAGTTAACTCCAATTCAGGGCTTATATCTTCTTTTTTTACTGTATCTATTTACTTTGGCTGGTGTCTTTTTGTGAATAATTGCTGCAAAGCTTAGCCATTTTCTTCATTAATCCATATACCACTCTTATACTAGTGCTATCAGAGAAAACTCTGGCATAGAGACATAGAGCTGAAGCAGATGGACAGGAAGGAGTGGCCAGAAGCTCTGCCCAGCCCAATCACACTGGGACTGTGCTGAACACACACTGTGGCTCCGAGGGCACCTCCTCCCATAGCCCCAAACAGAAAAAGCAGAAAAGATCAGCTCCTTTCGGTGCTGGTTTTGAGCTGCATTAGGTGTCCCCACCATGGCCCCAGGGCAGCTTCCGGGTGGTCAGAGGGCATGTGTCATGTAAACACCACACTCCTGGAGTAACAGGAAACTGTCCCCATCTATTTTGGATCATAGTTAGGCATGAGAATTCCCTTCATAGTCAGTTCCAAACTGAACCATGCAAAATAAGTTATGACTATAGGTTTTTTGGAATTTTTCGGGCTGTGAGGCTGTGTTCTAGAGGAATATATTCCTGACGTTTCACCTGCATCTGTGGCTAGCATCTTCAGAGAAGATGCTTCTCTGAAGATGCCAGCCACAGATGCAGGTGAAATGTCAGGGACGTCAGAAATACACTCTTCTAGAACACTGCCTCATAGCCTGAAAAACCCACAAAAACCTAAGTTATGACTCCCATCTCTACAAACAAAAAGCTCAAATTCCATTTCTGGTTCTGAATCTAATTTGGCCCTGTGACACTTCTGCTTAAAGGCCCATAGAATTAAATTCTCCACAACTGCCTTACCTAGCCACTACAATGGCATTAGGTCAACCAATGAATAACATTCTGGCAATAGGGTTTGCTTGGCAAGATTTCCTTCAAAGAGGCTTGCCATTACTTTCCTCTTCAACTGAGAGATTGCAACCAGTGAGCTTCCATGTGGTTGATCAAAGATTCAAACTCTGGTCTCTCAGAGCCCTAATCCAACACTCAGACCACAACATCATACTGGTAGTGGGGCTTACTAAATGGCCACTATTCTCCATCTCTCATCCTTGATGTCCCTGGTGTTTTCAACATGCTGTGTTCCAAGTGGCAAAAAGGAAAAGAGGGATCTTCCTGTGCCACTATCAGCAGTGCATTTTGGTGAGTGAATGGGCAGGGAACTGCAGCTCCAGTTGAGATGGCAGTCTGAGCCACAAAACAACTATTAGCCATGGCAGTGAGGCACAAACTACTTCGAAATGAGCTTCAGAAATATGTCCATTTGTATGTTGTATTGGGACTTTTAAAAAATATTGACATCAATAAACATCACCATGGATCTTAAGGAAGATACATTAGAGACACAGACTAATAACCTACAAGCAAATATCATTTTTATTGAAAAATGAATATTCTCAGTCAATTTCTTAGAAAGGCATTGGATTGATTTAAATAAACGTTGATCAAATGGCAGAATTACGAGAAATAATGTCCACTGAAAAATTTGACATAGCTGAATATGCTATGCTGAATAAAATACTGGCAATCTGTCAATTAAAAAAGAATAGCTATGTGGGGTAACAGAATGAGTAATCCAGTCAATAGTTTACTGTTTATCATTCCACTGAGCTTTCTGAAGATTTTATTTTCCCCTTATGTTTTTGAAAATACATTCAAAATAAGTTCTTTTTAATAAGGAAACAAACTTTTTTGCATTTTACTTATTAATAAGCATTGGTTTCTGGGGTCCCAAAGTACATAACTTCTCTGCTTCCACACAGAACCAAATTACTAAAAAATAAATAGGTGTTGATTGAAAAGCTTCCTTCCTGTTAAAAACTGAAACATACTCCTGCAACTATTTCAATAGTTGTCTCTGATTTTTTTTTTTAAAACACAACACAGTGTGATTAATGGCAGAATTCAGGGTGCGATCATGTGTGCAAGAGACAATGATATACAGATTACAAACACTAAATCAAAAGAGGCTCCTTTTGAAGAGATGCCACATACAATGAAACCAGGGATGCCCATATATCCATTAATCGATTTCTGCATGACAACACAATGCTATTGAGACTGCATTATACATTTTCAGTTCAAGTTGTTCATATTCATTTTGGCAAAATAGTGGAAGCATTTCCTTAGCTAGCGCTGTTGAGGTGTTACATTCTGGGAACTAGATTTATATATACTTCACATAGAACAATACAGAACTTTAGAGAAGTGCATAAAATGCAGAGATGGCATTAGATTTCTTTCTGTACCAAGTGCTGAACTGCAATTCCCATCAGTCTCTCCAAGCAAACTAAGGACTGAAATGCAAGCGCAGGATACAATGGGCCAGCCCCATCATATTCTGCTCATGGATCTAGTTCATTCCTGCCTCCAGCACTTACATGATCTGGTACAGCAATGTTTGGGTGTTCAAACACCTGCCCACTGCCAAACCATGGAGCCACTGCTAACAACTCACCCATCACTGCTGTTCCCTGTGTAGGTCTCTGTCACTGCCCATAAGGGTAGAAATGGAGCACCTGCTTCACCCATATGGCTAGACACCTCCTTCTGACATCACAGACCCCACATGAGTGGGGCCTGCGTGAAGAATGGTGGCTGCAGGTAAGGTGTTGTACATCCATCTGCACTACCTACTGTCATAGTGGAGTTTCTGAGAAACTTCATTGCGAACAGTGAGTTATTTTAAACTGAGCTAAGGGATGGTTGGGCCAGGGTTGGAACAATCTGCCAAAATGGTGTCCAGTCTACTTGTTTCCAACCTGTGGGGGATGTTAGCCTGCATCATCTAAACAGGATGATGCCAGGCCAGGAAAGGTGAGAAACAACCTTTTGGCCCATTTGTATAGCTCCCACAAGTAATGTTATAAGGTGCACTTCAACAACAGGACACCATACATTGACTAGCCCTGCTGTAGGAACTGAAGTTTGTGTATATCAAAAGGAGGAAATGTGTGGTCCTCTAGATATTGTTGGATGCAATTCCCATCAGCCCTAGACAGCAGAGCCAATGATGTGGTAAGGTGGGAGTTGTAATCCACCATCTGAAGTACTACATTCTTTCCAGTGCTGGCTGAAGTCAAGCAATTTCCCATTTACTTTGAAGGGATTTCTCCATGCCACTGTAGCTCTTCCAGAACAAAATGGAGGGCAAGCCAATTGTTCAATATATATAACACAGGCTAAGCATTACACTACTAGAAGACAGCTGTGAATTAAAAACCTGCTAAACTTTGATTTATGAACTACCGTAATTTCAAATTTTGATGGAATCATTACATTAGAGATATAGTCCAGAGTAGGGAATAAGGAAGATTGTGCACAGAGAGGTGGGGTATGAATAAATATTATTATTATTATTATTATTATTATTATTATTATTATTATTATTATTATTAGAAAGCATATGTATGGCTATGTATGGTAGATAAGGGGAAAAGAGTGACAGAACATTTGGCATTTGTCTGTTCCTGATCAGATGCTCTGAAATCTGCTCAGATTGTATCTGTGTTGCAATTGCTTCCTGATAATCAGCAATATTTGAATCCTCAAATCTAAGCAATATACTATACTGTCTTTCTGAGGCAATGACTTCTTTCTCAATGCATTTCTCTGTATTAACCATTTCATGTAAATTTACAGATTTGAGAAAATGCCTTCCTCCACACTGATATAGGAACTCATTTCAAATCATGACAGAGATACAAACTTATATATACTTTGTGTAATAACAATATATAGCTTTAGAGAAGTGCATGTAACACAGAGATTGGACTGTAGTAAGGACTGAAATCTAAAACACACCTTTCCCATTTTTGTTAGCAGAAATATGTACATTGGTTTCATATAAAATAATAGGGTTATAGCAGTTTAAGGAAGTCAAATGAGAAAAACTTGTAAACAATCTTCAGAGCTCTCCAGATTGAGGTTTATTTACTTATTTATTTATTTGAATCAATTAAAAATCATATCTTTTAAGCAAAATAAATAAATAAATAAATATCCCAGTTTATAATCACAGTTTGTAAGTTAAAATGCTTGACAATCCCTGCCCACAGGTTTACAATTTAATGTGTACAATTTCTAACAAATAACCCAATTGCTAAATCTACTTGTTACTTGCATTTCATAATGCCGAACATGTTGAGAATTTTATGTTATTAATTCCTCCAATTAAATTCAACTGTTTTGTCATTTAGGCAGAAATCCAGTTGTTAGTCCCAACTCACTGAATCCTTTGGAATTTAATAATAATAATAATAATAATAATAATAATAATAATAATAATAATAAATTTATATCCCGCAGCACGATCAGTGCGGCTTACAACAGTTAAAAACACCAATATATCAATTCCCTATCCCACCCTCCCCTTAAAACAATATTAAACTAGTTAAGATTAAAACATAAAATAGAATAAATAATAATAATAAAAAGGAACATAAAACAATTAAAACAGCAGTGTAAAATAAGCATAAAATAATCAGCGACAGCTCTAGTGAACAAATTAGCCAAATTTGATATGACACAATGTAAATTCTGTTGATTCAGTAAGTCTGCTCTAGGTGGGGCAAGCAATTTTACACTTAAATGTTCAACTGTAAAAAAAATCTTCAGGAATAGGGGAAAAATACAAAGTTTGAAGGTAGGCACATTTTACACTAAAAAGGTGCAGCTGGAGAGTATGTAAAGCGAATCAGGTGTCCATGTTAATTAATGGGGGACTTTCTCAACGCATCTTTTCAACTAAAATGCCAAGACATTTGGCTAAAACAGCTGCAGTTCTTTAATAAGAGGAAGGATGATGTACCTTGGGATGCTCGAGGAATTTGATCAACTGCAGATTCCAGGGCAAACTCCAATAAAAAATGACTTTTTAAAAAATAAGCAGCTTAGGCTGTATCAATCTCTCTCTGAAGTGTTAATTTGCCTAATCTGCACCACCTGTAGTATTGTGGGAATAAGAATTTAGTAATCCATTGGATTTTATACTTCCCAAATATTCTAGAACAGCTTTCAGCTCAAAAAAATAGTAATAAATTGAAACATGTTTTAGATTGCACATTTGAGAGAAATATTTATTATTTCACACATTTTTATATCACCTCTCCATGAAAGTTGTCAAGATGGTATACAACAAATCAATATAAAAATCACAAAAATATGAGCAACAAAGCCACACTAAAATAATCCTGTTCATATTTACTCAAAAGTGCCATGACAGTGGGGATAACTTCGAGGTAACCAGGATAGGATTGCCACCTGAGAAAAATGTTAAAATCACAAAATGTGTTTATGCTTAAAGAGAATAGATGAGAAAAAAAACCATATCATTAAATATATCTCTCTAAAACATATTTAAATGTGAATTTATGTGTTTAAAATATGTTTTTAAAACACATCTATACTGGAGAGGTTGTGCTTATTTTATTTATTTATTTATTTATTTAAATGAAGCACTGCAGATGTATGCAGAAATAAAATTGAGCACACTTGGAAACAAAATTGAGCACACTTAAAGTTAGAAAAAGCCATAGATTGATTTTGTCATGCTCTGGATTCTGGAGCACAGGGTTTGAATCCAAGGAAACCATGGAAACCAACTGGGTGACCTTGAGTGTCACACACTCTCAGCCTCAGGGGATGGCAATGGCAAAACTCTTCTAAACAAATCTTGCCAAAAAAAATTCCATAATAATTTAATCTTAGGGGTGCCATGTCAGAAATGATTTGAAAGCACACAACAACAGCAATTAAAATTTAAAATTGGCAACAATGTTTTTTTTTTTTTGGTTTTTTTTGTATTTGACTCTATCTCTTGACATTGATCTCTGTATAAGGCAACTGTTATAGTGGCATCAATATTCTTCTTCATGTTAATAGACAACAAGAAACATGACATGTTAAAAATCAGCAGTTTCCAGCACCTACCTCTGGTGACAAAAAGTACAAAACTCCCAGTAACCAAAGAACTAGATATATTAATCAACAATTCTTCACAAAAACACAGTTTTTGTATTTGTTATGACGGATGTAGAAAAGAAGTCTGCTCATTTAGCCTTAACAAATCTTGAGCATAGGAGATTTTGAATTTGAATTATGCCTACCCATCTCCATCCTTCTAACACTCTGCCACCCCCCACCAAATGTCTTCTGTCCTTGCTTTGTCCCAGGCAATAAGCAACAAGATGTTACAACCAGCTGTTATAGATAAATCATTTTCATAGATGTGACTAGATAAATGAGGCCTATATATATTCTATACTGAAGACCCATTAAACTTTTCATTCTGCTAGTTCTAGCAAATTTGGAGACTTAAGACCTTGAGCCAGCATTTACTCATTTAGTAATAAACTCTATTGATTTCAGTGGAATATACACTCAAGTAAATTAACACAAGATTATTGGACTCTATGCATCAGATTAACCTTTATGAAGAGCGTGCAGCAGTGTCACAACTCACTTCTAGGGATGTTTATTTGAAAGACAGTTCTACTGTGTTCAGTGGCCCATACTTCAAAGTACAAGTAAGATCACAGCCTTAAGCCCCAGCAAAATTCATGAGTATGTTAGCATGAAATTAGAAGACAGAACTTCTGTGAAAAACTGTGAGCTTATCTTGCTTTCTAGGGTAGAAACAGTTCCCCAGTTCAGAATGAGGTGGTGATTCCTTTGACAGAGAAATATAGGTCATGTTCCAAAATATGAAAAACTGAAAATATATCAAACATTTGCACAGCAGGATGGGAAGTCATGCGATTTCAGATGATAATCTTTTTATTTTACTTTTTTTGCTCTTTTTAACTGCCCAGTAACCAAAATCCTCAAGGTTATGTGCAGGTACATATGAAACATAAAATATAAAATTTCAATAAAAATCAGGAAAACACAAAAATAAAAGCAACAACAAGGGAAAAACAATGCAGCTAAAATGCAACAGTACAAAGATCTAAAAGCACTAAATAGTTCTTTAAATCACTAGAAGAATGAAAAGGAGTTTTAAAAAAGTCCATAATGTAGAGCAGGGGTAGGCAATCTTTTTGAGCTGGGGGCCGAGTTGCTGTCCCTCAGACAATTGAGGGGCCGAAGCACCAAAAATAAAAAAAATAATATATATATATATTTTTAAAAATAAAAGAAATTAAAAAATGCATGCACACTCTCTCAGCCCCAGAAAAGCCATGGCAAAAGCCCTGTGGAGATTTTGCCAAGAAAACCCCAAGAACAAGTAATAACAACAATAATCAATATCATCATGGAGGGCGGCTGCGGCGGCGGCAGGACCAGCCTGGGGCCAGTCCAAAGACCTCGAGGGGCCGCATCTGGCCCCCGGGCCTTAGGTTGCCTACCCCTGATGTAGAGGCCAGAGGACCCTCTTTAAGAACCAAATTCTACAGTTGGAAGACCACCACTGGAAAGATCCTCGTTCCTGCAATGGTCTGCTTTGCCTCCTTAGGCAAGGTTATCTGGAGAAGGAGGAGTCTTGATTATAATGTTAGAATCTTGTTAGGTGAATATAGGAAAAAATCCTCTTTCAATAAAGATTTGAAGGGTGTAGGGGTGAGATCCTAAAGAGCAAAGATATAAAACTGAGTACTAAAGTTAGAATTGTCCAAGCCACTGTATTCCCCATCACCATGTATGGATGCAAGAACCAGACAGTAAAGAAAGCAGACATAAAGAAAATAAATTAATTTGAGATGTGGTGCTGGAGAAGAAGGCTTGGTATTCCATGGGCAGCCAAAAAGACAAACAAATGGGTCCTGGAACAGATCAGTCTGAAATCTCCTTGAAAGCCAAGATGATCAAATCGAGGCTGTCATACTTTGGCTACATAATGAGAAGGCAGAGATCACTAGAAAAGATAATAATGCTTGGAAAAGTAGTGGGTAGGAGGAGGAGGAGAGGAAAACCACATGCCAGATGGAAGTTCAACAACAACAAGGGTGATAAAACAGAACAATTTCCCCTTTAAACAGCCATGTTTTATGTAATTATAAATAGCTGGAGATTCTACTAAGTCTATTGTAGTGACCCAACAACTACTTCCAATTATTGTTTTTAACCATCTTTAACACTAACCTTGTGGTCTTCACTCCCCGCATTTCCACTCCTATATAATTTGCATTGGTGATTCAGTGGGTGGAATTCTTATCAACCAACCCTGTGTACCTTTAATTACCAGTGAAGAAAAACATTATAAATCTATAAAGGGTACATTTCCTAAACATCTTTTAACAATTTCTCTTTGTTTGGTTATTTTAATCAATCAGGGCAAACTAGCAGCAAGCCAGGAAACCACTCCTGTCTACTGTAGAATAGAACAGTGGTGCTGAGCATTACTGCTATCATATTCACCTCAACTAATGCAAGAGCATTTCTATTCTCCCTGGAAAATATGAAATTTTAAAACAGTACTTTAGACCGCAAGACTTCATGTAAATTGTAACATCAGCTAATAGGGAAATGTTTAATATGGTAATACTAATAAAAATTATAAGATATGATTAGCAGAAATATCTAGCACTGCTAGTCTTCATGCAATGGTTACCAGCCCTGATGATGTAGTAATTGGTTTAATTTTTTAAAAAAATAAAATATCAAAAGCAAAACCATGGAATATCCTAGGTAAAGAATTCAGAAGGTGCAGAAACAAAGTGTGCATTTGCAGTGTACAAATAATGCAGTTTGACACAACTTTAACTGTCATGGCTCCATCCTACAGAATCCTGGGATTTGTAGTTTTGTGAATCACCAGCACTCTTTGGCAAAAAAGGCCAAAGACCTTGTAAAACTATTCCATAGCATGGAGCAACATCACTTAAAGTGGTGTCAAACTACATTATTTCTACTGAGTAGATAAACCTAAAAACTGCTTTGGTTTATGTTGTCTAAATGGCAATTGGTTGGTTATGTGTGCACAGAGGCAAAAACAAATCAAAACAAAAATTGAAATGCATGAAAGAGCTATGAAACACAAACAACTTCTTGGTCAACAAAGGAGGCACATATCCTTAACTCTAGTAGTAAGAGAACTCTAGTAGTAAGAGTGAATGGAGAAAAGACTGATATCCCTCCATCACTGGTGTGATGGCCAGTGGAGGAAAGACTAGAACACCCAGGATTAGGATTTTCAAAATCAAAATCAAACAAACAAACACTAACTATCCCTCTGAAATCTGATTTGCATATATTCTGATGTAGTTGTTGGGTCACCACAATAGATTTAGTAGCATATCCAGCTATTTCTAATAAAATGGATTTTCTCCCATTACTGTGCCATGTGGAAGACTGTTTGATTGAACAGTATGCAAATATAGAACATATGCTTTAGCAGTATAATCAGTACAGTGAAACATAAACACACCTGTTAATGTCTGATCCACCAAATTGGTTGCCATGAATGTCACAGCTGGTGAAGAGATAGCCGCCACCCTGGTGACTTGAGCTGGCATCAGAGGAGTCATCCGAGTCTCCCTTCTAGAAGCAGCACCTGCATACCAACCATAATGAATATGTTACTGTTTTCATAATATAAAATTATAAAGGTCTCAGGAGCAAGCTTATTTTCAAAAGCATTGGATTTTATCAGATGATGTTAGCATCCAGTCTTTCTCAGAAAATATTTCAGAACTGAATGATCAGTTTTCTATCTAATTGTTTATATGGATAAAAATTTTAATCCTATTTTTCTGCTGCCCTTTCCTCCTTTTGCACTCATCTCATTCTAGCAAATGAATCAACTTTGAGGATTATGCACCACATTGTAGTCAGAAGTACATAATGGAAGTGATGGAGAAGTTTTTCAGGAACAAGTGGGATCAAAAATGACCTTCTCCAGTTTGGAAATATCTAAATCGAACTCAGTTCTGAATTTCAACTCAACTCACACTAATTTGACACCTACTCCCTTGACATTCAGTTTCATTCTCCATGATGTTACCTATGGGGAGTGACAGAAATAGCAGCCATTTGTTAGAACCATGTCCAGCTATGGTTTAGGGCACATTCCAACTACAGATGAGATATGTCACATATGATTAGCCCCTGATGATGATGATGGCGATGATGATGATGATGATGATAAGAAGAAGAAGAAGTTTCTGCCATTAGCATCTTTCTGCCCAAGGGCAAGTAGCAGCCTGATGAGAGGGTGGTAGTGGAACTGGACTAAAACAAGGAAGGATTAGATTTGGTTTTTATTTTTTTATTTTTATTTTTATTTTTTTATTTTTTTGCTTCTTATGGTCTCAGTCAGCACTGTGCAACACTCCCACAATGACTATTTGGTAAACAAAACCCTCCTTACTCCCTTCGCAAGCAGCTTGGTGTTTTGTGAATGGGATAAATATGCTTCTGAATCTCCCCTTCTTTCATAACCTACAAGCCAGTTTTACAAAGGGGAAGGAGGAAAGGAAGTAATGTAGAGTGGAATGAATTTCATGGGCATTTGCCTGCTTCTAATAACATGCACCAATGCACTGCTGTCTTCTGAGAATGAGTTCAAGCAGATTTTGATACCAGCAGCTGGTACTGAAGTAGAAATATTTCATGTAGAAGGCTGATGCTGGTAGTAAATTTAATTTAGACATTATGCTTTGCTGCTAGGATTGGTAGGGGTGGTGGAATTGTTGCTTTTTCTTTAAGAGATCCCCATGAAGAAATTAAACAGATGATGTTTCTCCTTTCATAAGAGTAAGTGAAAGGAGTGGAGAAAAAGCATAATTTCAATTTTTGAGTATCAAAACAAAGTTGGTCCAACCATTAGGCAGAGATGTGAAAAAGCATTTTGCTCCTAAAATTTAATATGATTGCACCAGCACTATAAGCCTGAATTGGAAGCAGGCTACAGCATGAAACCAACTTGCCATTTTGCTTCAGTAGTTGCTTTCTCTATTCTTTGTGCAAAAATGTAACTTGTATAAAACTCCTGTTTCTCTTTTCAAGCTAAACAGAAACATACACATATGCAGCAAGCAGTGTTGCCACTTTGAGTAGTTCATCCAAGAAGGGGCAATAGTTATTCACATTTTTCAGTGCTATACATCTGACACGAACACCCACAAACCATCCACAAGGATACAACGATTATCTTCAAGAGACCACCACCAAAAGCTAAGCTTTGTGGCAGATCATGCTGAGGAATTTTTAAAAGTCCTTTCTATTTACCACATGAGAACAAATCAAGTCAGGATTTATGTCTTTTACCATTAGCCTGACTGAGGCAGACATCTCCAGGAGCAGATGTTGAGAGAGGTGGGGAGAGAGGATGAGTTGCTTGAAGATAAATCTGTGTATGCTACATCGCCTGCCCTGCATCCTCTAATGCAACCTGCTGCCCTCAGGTATGCTATCTTGTTGCCACTGCTGAAGTAATATTCACCTGCCACTCCTATAAAAATTTCCACTTGAAATGGAGGGGGCATCCATCTTGTCATTCACTTCAAGTAGTAGAAACTGATGGTGGAAGAAATGGCAATTTTCTCCAAAATGAAGTGTGTGTGTCTGTCTTCCATATTAGTTAATAATATCTGAATTTTCTCAGAGAGGAAAGAAGTCTGGTGAGGAGAAAGAACACTCTCTGTCAATTCTTCTCTCACATTTTTGAATAAAAATAAGCTGCTTCTTCCCCTAAACTCCATTCTAGAACTTGAGCACTGGTCAGGTTATTCTTAAAAATGCACACACAGAGAGACCAACTGACCAATATTTATTGTTTTTTCCATTTCACAAGCTTTAGAGTTGCCATTCTAATACTTTACAAATATATTATCAATTACATTTTCACAGGACAAGATAGGTATTAATGCTATAAACAAGCATTGTATCTAGACTCCTAGGAGCCAAAGAAGATTTTTAAAAGAAAAAGACCATAAATCATTTTTATGCCAATTAGCATTTTTAAAACTATCTTTTACAGCAACAGAACTGAGGCTAAAAGGCCACAAATGTAGTAAAGATTCAGGAGGCTAAAAAGCAATTTGCTGATAAAAAGTAACAGAAGCACAGAATAATGGGAGTGGGGGAGAGGGTTTGTGCCAAACAGTAAGTTCTTAAGAGATGGTAATAATTCTATGTGAAATTTTAGCAGGGAATACTATAGTTCTACTATGCCAGGTCTGTTACACCATGGCTACAATGATGATATATTGCTATCATGTCACTAAGATGTTGTCCTCTCAACAAAAAGGAGAAAGTAAACAAGAACAGGAACAACAGTAGGAACAATAATGTACTAACATCAATAACCACTCTCTTAGTGACCATGGCAACACTTCCATCACACACAGAAGATATATATATATATCCTCAACAATAATGTATATGCATTATATATTAGAAAAGCTTCATTCTGTTCATAGTAACAATTAATTAGCTCCATTGTGTCATCCATGTCATTTGAACACACACACGCAATACAAAACCAGGTAACCAGAAAGAAAGAGTTTCCTCAGTATAGGCAGACCTCCATAGTGCATGAGGTATGAGAGCAACAAACTACACCTACAGCCACGAGTCAAAGTTATCTCCAAAACCAAACATTTAAATAGTCTATTAATAAAACCTCAGACAATATTTTCCCACATGCCACATCATTTTTGAGGAGAAAAATGAGGACCATGGTAAAATGAAAGAGTGCTACTTTAACCATGGCTATGGAAAATAGGAAGGGCTAGGGGTGTGCCAGGTAGCCAGTGTGGCATAGTGATTTGAGTGCAGGACTGGAATTATGGGAGACCAGTTTGAATCCCTGCTCAGTCATGAAAAACTGTTCAGTAATCTTGGGTAAGTCATGATCTCTCAGACCAAGAGAAAGGCAGTGGCATACCACCTCTGTGTAAATCTTGGCATTAAAACCATATGATAGGGATGCCAAGATAAGAGTTGATGTGGAGTTGCATAACAACAAAGAAATGGACAGGCTTTCTTGATTCCATTTGTTTGTTGTTATACAATGAAATGGTTCCACTATGACACGTGAATACTTCCCATAGAAGACCAATAGTTAATCAGTGATTACTGCAGCCACAAGAACCAATAGTCAATGATTGAGAAGCTATGCATTTAGAGATACCATAAATGAGCTGTAACTTTTAAAAAGTTTAAAGGTTTATTGTGGGAATGATGATCTAAGCAGACGTAATTACAGGGTATCACACAACAACAATAAATTGAACTATGAACATGTTCAATTCCAAGCCCTTCTTTGTTCTTCTCCTTGACTGTTCATTATTTATGGAACTCTCTCCTATTTCTGTGCAATATGCTAATAAAATGCCCCAACTAGAAGTGTTGTATTGTCTTGGTGGGGTTTATACAGTCTGGTGGTTTGCTGTGATTAGTTATATACTTAGAGCACAATCCTAAACTAGTCTAGATAGCCAAGCATCAGCTAAGTGGACACTAGGGCAGCTGAAGCTGTGCTGAATCCAAACCATTCTCAAACTAGGAGTGTTGGAAATTACTAAGGAATATCCTTAATCTGAACTAACTTGTGCTGGCATTGTGGTTGTGCCCCTGAACAAGTGCACATTTTGGATCTGGCATAACAGTACCCCCTCCCCTTTACCTCATCTTGCTCCTTCCATGTTTACTTTTTACTCCTTCTGAGAGATGGTATTACCCAGCAGGGCAAGTTTGTCCATAGATTTTAGAGAACAGCTGATAGATGGTTTTGTTAACAGAAGAAAATTCTGTCTAATCATATCCCACTACAGCTGCTTCATCTTTAAGGTAGGACTGCTCTATTTGTTGGAATCATTTCCTTTGTCATGGCTGGAGACAGAGATGGTGATGGCAGCCATCTTGAAATTGCTTTTGATCACAGTGGCAATGATCAGATATGTCACCATGAGGTGTGGAAATAAGTTCTGGTCAAGTATATGATTCAAACTTCAACAGCCATACCATGCTCTCGGTTCTGTCCATTTTTGTTCTTGAACTGGCACTCTTCCACTGATGTAGCAGTTACAAAATCAAATCAAATCATGTAACACCACTTCAAGAGTCACCTTAAGTAAGAGTAACCATTTGTTCTAATCTTTTTAAGGGATCTAATATTAGGTCTGTTCCTGACCAGGAGAAATGATTGGAAGACAAAATTATACTGTTAATGTTACAAGTTATTGTCTGTAAGACAAAGAGTTATAATATTAGAAATAATGGAATTACTAAAGCAAGGATGTGCAACAATTGTTATGAGCAATATTTGCTGTGTACTAGGCAACACTGACCATCATTGGGTGGCTTTTGGGATGTTGAAGTGTGAATATGGGTTTGCTGTTTAGGAGCCATTTGGAGGCAATAAAAATAATAAAATCCAGACAATATTTTTAATTGGGGTTTGGGGTTTTTCACTGAAGCCTGGTTCTGCTCAGTGGGCCATGCTTTCTCTCACCAGTCCTTAAGTTGAATATTTTAAACTAATACTTGTGCTTTTTTGCTTCAGAAATGTATATATCCTCCTTCAATAAAATTCCAAGGGTGTCTCACACAATTGGAAAGCACAATACAACATGCACATTCAAAAAAGAGTACATAATATATTAAAAATCAGTAAGATCACTAGAAGCAGCACAAGACCAGTTGGAAATGCAAAAATGCTCAGCACTGAAAGTGTTAAATGCATCTCAGTCACAGCAGCAGTGATATGGTTAAGTAGTATTTCAGTGACATAATGTCTTCTCATGACTTATCCACCCATCCTAACCTTTCTAAGAAGTAGGCTGGCATATTAGGGAATCACTCCACCTCTTCTCTCTATCTCCTTGTTTTTATTTCACTGCTACAAAATGGCCTAAATATCCTAAAAGTACCAGATCCTGTTTGATCTTGGAAACCAAGCAGGGTCAGCCTTGATTAGTACTTGTATGGGTGACCATTAATGAATGTCAGGTGCTGTAGGCTATATTTCAGAAGAAGAAACACACAAAACCACTTCTTAGTATGCCTTGCCTAAAAGAAACATTATGAAATTCATAGGGCTGCCATAAGTCAACAGGCAGGTGGAAGGCACAAACACACAAACAAAAGTGAAAATAGCTTACCTTTGAGACAGACGGCCTGTTTGGGGCAACTCTGGGCTGCCTCTGGGAGCAGTGGATCATGGTTGTGGCAACCGCACACCATGGCCCCAATCCTTCTTTTTGCCACCTTCAAAAGAGTGGCAAAATGCTGCCTCTTTGGGGGTGGCAAAAGGCTGCCCTTAGAGCCGCCACCATGGCTCTTTTGCACCCTTTTGGCACTGTGTGTGCACACGCTGCACCAAGAGGGTGCCCTGACACCATGTGCCATGCGGACAGGCACACGGCATCGGGGTGGAGTTGGGGCAGAGTCAGGGTGGCCAGCGTGCAGTTGCCCTACCCCAACTCCACCCCCAGGCCAGTCTAAACTGCCAGTCTGCATCGGTCCTTACTCTTCCTCTTTCCTGTCACTTCTTAGCCTAGTTTAGCTAAATACCTTGTGAACGCTTGCCTTTCCTTAATGGAATTCCAACAATAAATTTTAGTTTGTTTCCTACAGCCATTGGTGTCTTTGCTCCATAATTATAATAGATAACCACTGCACACATGCATTCTTTATTAGAAACAACTGAAATAGATAAAATTGCATTTTAAAAAAGCCCTTAGAAAAGGAAAAGGGTTTTGATTGAATGCTAAATGCAACACCAATAATGAAGCATTATTGGTACTCAAAATATTTTAGGATATTTTTACACTCATACATGGTATGCATGTCATAGTGCATCACGTTCTTAAACAAACAAGAATTATTGACTCATAAGAAAGCAGTACTTTGCAGTGTAGATATTGAGTGGGCTGTTAAAGGACAGGGATAAGACACAAGAAAACTGTGTCGTCTAGCTCTCAACTGATCTGGTGACTATAAAAAAACCTGCTATTTACAGGTGCATTTATGTTTTAGACATATGTCTTGCTTTTCTACCAAACAGCACCAAAAGGTGATAACTGCAGTAGAATGCAAACTGAAATACAAAATAACAATTAAAACAAACAGACAAGCAAATAAACATGGCATAACATTGTTTTGGTAGTTGTCCTGCCTTTATTAATTTTATATTTGAAAATTAAAATTAGTAAAGACTTACAATAATATGTCATAGCAAACATCCAAGACTGAAACTACATCATGGTGGAGCTTCATATAATGATAAAGTTGACCACACAAGGTGTTTGGTTTTTTTGGTGGATTCTTCTATAATATTTTGTAAAGTATTCAGTAGCTCAAATTAGCTGCTTGTACAACAATATATACTCAGAAGAAGTCATTACTGGTTTTACCAAGAGGCTTGCGAATGTCTAGAGAATTACTGAGGCCCAGATTCGTACAGAATTGTGTCATTAGTAGTGTTAACAACCCAACATTACTTCATGTGCTAAAGCAAAAAGCAAGAAGAAACTCCCACAGTAATCTCCAAAGATATTACAGATAAGCCTAAATGATAAGTTCATGTTCATTCCTTAATTTCATTCTTTTCCCCAGAAGACTGAAATTATTGCCTTTAGATGACCTAAGCCAAAGGTTCTCAAAATCAATTTAGTCCTTTTTTGCACAGGGACAGGAAAATCAATAAAAAAGAAAGGAAACAAGGCTGTATAAGTCTGCATCACAGATAAAAGTTTTTTAGAGCTAAACTCAAGGAACAGATTAGTTCCCAAAGTAAGAAAGTGTCCTTCAGCATGAGGATGGGCAACTAGGGCAAGTTCAGGGGGCAGTTTTCTCCCTTGAGGCTCTACAGGGACTGCACAGTAATCCAACACTCTCTCTCACACACACACCCATACACCCTGGAAGCAAAAGGATATCTGGACAAAACCAGTCTATTTCTGAAGTCCTTTCACAAAGCATTATGATGATTCCACTTTAACTGTCAGGACAACATCTTATGGAACTCTGGGGTTTGTAGGATTGTAATTTTGAAGTTTGAGGTTTTGAAGCTGAGAATTTCCTAAACAACAAACCTCAGGATTCCACAGAATGTTTCCATGAAGTGAAATAATAGTGCTATAATGGTGCAATGTCAAATGGTCACTAGTTTAAAAACTGTTATTTTTTTAAGTTTGATAATGTAGGATCCCCTGAACACTTTTTTAGAAGATCGACCACCACTTCTGAAGATATAACTATCCCCCTAAGCAGACGGCTTAAAGGGCCGTCTTGGGGCAGGGAAGGGGAGGGGCAGCCACATGATCGGCACCCCAACCCCTTCCTCAGGTCGTCCACACAGCCGGCCCTCCGCACAGCCGGCACTCTGAGGAGGACCTCCCACCACAGTATTTGCACACACTGCGGCGGAAGAGTCAGCGAAGGTGTGCCGCAGTCTTTTGCAGCACACCTTTGTCAACTTGTGAAAGGAGCGCTAATTTAGCGCTCCTTTCAGGGGCGGTGAAGCTGCACCACGGGACCGAGGCATGAGGATGCCTCGGTCCCATGGCACAGCTTCCTGGGGTGGCCCATGGCCACCCGTCTGCTTCCCCCCTATGTTAGCAGAATCAGTATGTAGAGAGATCTAGTAACACCTTTGACACTAACTGAAAAAAGAAGTTGGTAGCATGAGCTTTTGCAGATCTTAGTCTACTTTTTCAGATGCATTTGGTGGAGTGGAAAATGAGGGACAGACCTATGTATGCCATCAGTGTGTGAGAATGTCAGTTCAAAATCAAAATCCTTTGTGTATAGAAATGAAGTGGAAAGCCCAATTTTAACGATGGTCGATAGTCATTGGTGAACAAAGGCAGATGAAACTAGCCTGTGGGTGAGGAGAATAGATGAGTGTGGGAAATTGAGAGTGATGTCATGAACAGGTCATGGGGGCATCCCCATGATGATGGGGTGTTAGATAGTGTTGATCTGGAGTTGAAGCATTGTCACAAGACCTAATGACATCAGAAATGCCATTGCAAGACTTAATAACATCACCCACAATGTTAGGGAAGTTTTTACATTCTCATCTCCCAGTGTGATTTATGCCATACTATGTCAGCAATGCCCTTCGGCAGTCTACACTGGGCAGACAGGCCAATCTCTGTGCCAGAGATTAAATGTTGAGACTGGAGTTGAAACATCGTCACAAAACCTAATGACATTAGAAATGTCATTGTAAGACTTAATGACATTACCCACAATGTTAGGGAAGCTTTTATGTTCTCATCATAAATAATCAGACATTTGAAATGGGAATACACAAAAACCGGTGGCAGAATATTTCCATCTCCCTGGGCATTGTATCTCAGACCTCAGAACAGCAGTCCTTGAACAAAAGAATTACAAAGGAAGATTGGAAAGAGAAACAGCAGTTTCCAGTTGTGAGTGGAGGAGGTGTGGATGCATGTGAGAGAAGCTCCATGCATCTCCCAAGGACAGCAGCTAAGGTTTAAAGATTTGCTTACCAACCAAACATAATATCTAATACCTAAGCTACCTGGCACCCTGAGAAGGAGGCTGGAAAAAGGGGCTCATAGGAGGCTTGGAGTCCTGCACTGAAGAAAGAAAGTGAGAGATAGAGCCAAAGAGCAGCCCAGCTATGCGAAGGTCACCCAGGTAAAGCCGAGAAACAAAACTCAAGCCACGACAATAAACAGATAAAGACTTATATGCTCTGCTCCAGGCATGGAAAAAAGTTCTTTGCTAATAAAATTTCTTTTTTCTGAAAAGTAGTGACTTTTGGGGGGCTATAACTATGGATAAAAGGAAAACAGACAGTTATATAAACAAGAAAAAAAGTTGTCAGGAAACTAACAAAGGTAAAAGACAAAGTGAAATAGACAACAACTAGAGCAAATAAACAAGAACAAAGACAAGGTGTACAGAGACATATGGAACAGTTGGGACAGATTAAAGTGAAACCAAGAATTTGGGAGTAAAGAGACAGGAAGAACACGACTTTCTTAACAAGCATCAAGACTGAAGGATCAAGATGGAACCAAAGTGAAGAAAAAATGAGGTGAGTTGAGACATTGAAATAATAGCTCTACTTAGGCAGAGGAAGAAAAGGGAAAAGAGAAAGAGCTATTAAGGAAGAGAAAAGTGTTACTAAGCAGCAAGAGATATTTCCCCCTTTGCAGAGGGTGCTTTGTGCCATCTTGGAGGCAAGGAAGGGGAGGGACAGCCTCACGCTGGGTGCCACAACCCCTTCCTGAACACATCATCGGAGCACCTGCCACTACACACGACAGGTGCTCCAATGATGTACTTCCGCCGCAGCATCCGCAAGAGGCTCCCAATGCCTCTTGCAGTGCCCCTTCCATGCCTTGTGGAAGGAGTGCTATTTTAGCGCTCCTTCCAGGGCCCAAAAAGGGGAGGATTGGGGCCGAGGAGTGCGACTACTTCGGCCCCAATCTGTGGCTTCTCGGGGTGGCCCATGGCCACCTGTCTGCGGAGGCCCATTTGATTTTGCCTCAGAAAAAAAAATAAAAACTGGATAAAACAAAAACGGCAAGTATAAGAAGAAATGACAAGAACATAGAAACATTCCTTAAAGTGAAAACCATGAATGTGAGATAAAAACAAAGTGAGTTAAATAAAAGTAATTTCTAAAATATCAATAAGAAGAACTAAGAAGAAAACTAAACAACTTTTGGCTCTTCATAAGTAACGTTCCCATTTCGTAACTACTCTTTAGAGGAATTGTATGTTTTAAGCTCACTCAAAGGAACTGTATTTTCCAAGCTTCATATTTCAGACTTGAAGAAAATAATTATTCTTTAATCATGAATTAATGGATTTAATCTATAATAATTAATGTAATTAATTGATTGTTAATATTTTGTTAAAGTGCTATCATCTTTCTATGTTAGTGAATTATTAATTAATGAACTAGAGGTGGAAACAAAGAGAAATATTATTAGAACAAATACATTGTATATGGTATAATATGTATATATGAATATACACTATACTATATTGAAGTTTGTTACTCAAAAAGAGATAAAAACAAGGTAGACAATTAATAGACAAGACAAAGTCACAATAAGTAATATATAGGAAAAGGAATAGATTAAACTTATCATTTCTTGAAGAGTAGCCACAATCAAAATGTCTGTTCTGCCAAAATTAAAGTTTTTGTTTAAATATTTACAGATTATCACAAATAATAATAATAAAAACCTTTCACACAGTGGAACAATGAACTAAAGAAATTCATATAGGAGGACACCCCCCCCCCACATAAAATGGAAGACATTATTAGACCAAAAAATCAATGGAGGTTGTAGTTTGTCAAATCTTGAAACTTATTTTAAAACTAATGCTCTATGTTAGAATGGGTTAGATTAGAAAATAAACATCTCTTAAATTTAGAAGGATTTAATTTACGTTAGGGATGGAATGCACACCTATGGTATGATATAGCAAAATCCATGGAAACTTCAAACATAATTTCATCCATAAAGCTATACTAAATAGTTGAGAAAAGATCAAAAATCTACTTTATAAACAATTACCAGTCTAGGTCTCTCCACAAGAAGCTTTATTTGGAAGATTTTGTATGGGCAAATCCTGGATAAAATACAAATATATACTTTTTAAAAAAACTACTCAAAATGGTTATGAAATGAAAATTGTAGAAGAAATAGAGAATGATGAATTGAAAAAACCTTGGTTCCTCTATAGACAACTTGTTGAAAGGTTTAAAGAGGATTTTAAAAAACAGGATTTGATACAACACAAAATGAGCTAGATAATATACTGGAAAACAAGAAGGAAAGGTTAACATCAAAATTACCGTATATAAGATCTTATTGGAAAAGAAAATAGAACAAAACACTATAAAAGAAACTATGATTAAATGGGCAAAAGACATTGGGAGACTGATCTAGATAGCTGGCATAATGCCAGGAGGAAATTAGGTTAAAATTAGGTTATGGTATTTCAGTCTTTCCCACATACGAGTTGAATAGATATTAATAGAATGGAGCATCAAAGAATATAAATAAAATTATAGAAGTACATTGCCTTTCTAATGGAACATAACTCAGGGTAGCCCACTGTTGGGTGCAAGACCATGCATGTGAGAAATATTAACATCATGGTTTCTGACTCCCAGCCTCATTCTTTTAAATGGTTTTTTGTGATTATTCATATTCTGAGAACAGCATGAGCTTTTGGAAGTGATTAAGTATGGAGTGGCCCTTAAAGTATAGTTTTAATTGGAAATATTAGAGTAAATATAACAGTCTAACCCTTTAACCAAATTCACAATTTTTAATGCAAGACAGATACCTGTTACACTACAAATTACTTCTGTACAGTTATATATCTGTAGCTTTCTGTGGAGCTCTGGAAGGAGAGTCTCATCTGGTCACTCTGCCTTGGGTGAATGAACATCTTTGCTTAAGTATGCAGTATGTTAATTCAGATGTAAAATTGAACCAGAGATGCCTCATGGCAGCTGCTGCTCAGCAGAAGTATTATTTTTGTGTGTGCCACTCCCTTTAAAAAATATGTATTAGCTGAGATCTTCCTATATTGTACAGGAACAGCATAATGCTCTACCCATGCAGTTCTGCTGGGCTACCACTTCTACCCATGTTGGAAGGCAACTTTCCTATCGTGGATCACACCCCATGGACATTTAGTGGCTGATGGAGACCATGGGGTACCCTAGAGGTATCTATTTGCACTTCTACAGCCACATCAAAACCACAGCAGTCACTCTCCTACATCTCCAGGAAGTATATTGATATTACATAGGAATGACAGCTGTTCTATTTTCTCAACTGCAGCCAGACATTGTACAGATGCCTTGCACTCTTCCCTGGCCACTAAATGGCCGAGGGGGTGCATGCCTATCTTTTTCAGAACAAATTTAAGAAGATATATTACGCATGTAATATCCAGATCACACAAGCACATAGGTCATCAATAAGATTCCAATTATTTGACCTTGCCTTGAAGTTACTGCAACTTCATCTAACCAGCTGGTCAGTAGAACTGTTCTCCTTCTTAGCATCTTTGTACCTTGGCACACACATTTTATCCCAGTAGGACAAAAATTACTGTCATATCAATGAAAAGAGTATAAGCAGCTGCAACACTTGTAATTATGATGTTGATTTTCATTATAGCCTTTCTAGCATTTGTGTCCAGGCCCAACAATAAATTAAAGCAACTCAAAAGCCAAAACATAGAGGGAAACAGTACTAATAATAGACAACCCTTTAACTATGGGTTATTGTGCCCTTGCTTTGAAATGTGCACAATAGCTACTGTGTGGAGACCAAAAGCACCAGAGACACATGGCAGGGATGGGTAGTTTAACTCTCCCCTCCAAGCTTCCCCAGAATATTATTTATGTTATGGAAGCAAAACTCTCTGTGATGGCTTCTCTGAATGAAATCACCAAATTCAGATGACAAATTTGGATTGGACTTAAAGAAAAGACAAGTTTTAACTCCACACTTCCATGCCTGTTGTTTTTATCTTGCTAACATAAACATACCACCCTGCAGCTGCTATTTACATTCCTTAAAAGTTGCATTCATTTAATTACCTTCAATCCATTTTAGTGGATTACCCTGAAAGCAATCATAATTAACTCACAATGGAAAACATATATTTGCACGTATGAATACACATACAGGTCAATGGGCTAAAGATCTTCACTTCAACATACAACATAAATGAGGCTGCCTGACTCACTGTATCATGTGGGAGGGGGGTGAGCTGTTGGGCTGCACCCTATCCTCTGGCCCTGGCAAACAGTGAGTTGGGCTGGGGAGGCCCAGATTGGCTGCCTGGGCTGGGGAGGTTGGTGCTCCTGGCTCAGGGCTGGGACTACAGCAAGAGTGCAGCCTGATTTGTTGAGGAGGCCAGAAGGCATGGGACTTCCCACATCGGATTGGCTGTGGGGCCTGTTTAAGGCCATGTGGCATAGTGGACCAGCAACATTGCAGCTTGACTCTCCTCACCCTCCCTCCCTTTAATCAGGGAGTGGGGCATGCTATCACAACTTCCCAGGGACAGTAGCATGGGTCTCAGATCTGGTGGGTGTGGTTTCCTGTGCCACAGAGCACTGGATTGGCAGGCCCTTGGGGACCTGGGAGTGCTGGGAGTGTTGCAGTATTACCATTGTGAGGGCAATGCCAGGTCAGCATCCCCCAGGGACAGGGAGTTGAGATGTGAACATGCAATCAACTGGTTACCCCTTTTGTCATTCTGAAGCTTGGTTGTGACCAGGCAACTCAGTTCATAGATCAATGGGCAGTTGGTCAATGAGAGATCCAGACCTCATGCTTTTGGCCCAACTGTCAGCTGTATTCAATAAGGTTGTGGCCTTTTCTCTTTCAGTTGGGTGTACTGTGGTTATTCCTTGTTATACCTCCCTTTTCAAGGCAACTCATGTTGTATCGGGTTTGAACTTAGAATAGTAACTCTGGGCTGCTCACAGGGTATTCTGGCTCTGGATTGCCCCCAATAACTCCACACCTTAGCAATGTCAGGTGGATGTTAACACACCTGCCCTGCTGTGCCACCCATTGCCATCACCACTGTTGCAAGCCACTCCTCTGAGGTCAGAAATTAAGTGCCTAGCATTGATCACATGATTGGGTACTTTGTTGTGGCATCAATGGGAGTGACTCATGCTATTGGGTTTTCTTGCAATATACAGAGCAAAAGGTGAGATATTTACACTGATTAAGGGAGGAATAGGGTGGATTCAGTGCAGAATTGGCCTCATGTCATGAAGACAGTCTGAGCTTGAATCAGGGATTTGTCCATGTGTTATAGACAGGTCACAGTGAAGTTGGAGGAAACTGGTTTAATTGGCCAGTGCATGTGCCTTAAGATGAAGACCAACAATGGCATGGATACACTTTGAGGTATTTGAGATCCAGCCTCTGGATGGCTTTATAGGTTAAAATGAGCACCTTCAACTGAATGAAGAAGCATATGAGCTTGAAGTGAGATAATATTGATTGAATTATTTCCACCATCCCAAATTCATAAAGAGATGAACAACAATACCTCCCATCTGCACTCCACATGGCTTTGGGATATGTGAACTTTGGGTTTCACATTGAGGCTAAACATACAATGAGGTAAAGAGTGAAGGTGGTTTTCTTCTCTGCCTTCAGTAATATTAATTACACTAAAGCATGAGATGTATACAGTGAATTCTATGTGGTTCTTTTTTATGCATATGGAAACATTAGACAATCTTTCAAAGTTACCTTGAGTACTTTCTATGTTCCAGTCTTCAAAGACATTTTGTGCATCAAAAAAAAAAAAAAAAAAAAAAACCCACAGAGAAATAAAACTTCTAAAGTATCAGAGTATCAAAGTATCTAAAGTATCAAACGTAACTGATGAGGAGGAAGAAGAAACGGAAGATAGAGAAGAAGAAAGTAAAGATGATTTGTCCCGAGGAGGTGAAATAGAAAGTGTGGACAAAGAAGGTGTTTGCATTGGATAAAGAAAGGAGAATACTCTAAGAAAAAAGGGTTAACTAAGAATAAGAAACTATTGCGCAAGCAGAAATTGAAATTACACAATAAATGAAAATTTTTACTTTAAATGTAAAAGGACTTAACTCAAAAAAGAAAAAGATTATTTCACTACTTAGAAAAACAAAAGTGCCAAATAGTGTGCCTTCAAGAAATGCATATAAAGAAAACTGAAATTAGATTATTGAGAAATAAGAAATTAGGAGACAGTTATGTATCAGTTAACAATATATATATATATATATATATGGAGTTGCGATTTATATCTCCAATAAGTTTCGAGCTGTAGAAGTAATAAATGACCCCAAAGGCTACTATTTAAGAATATCTATGATCTGAGAAGGTGAAAAAATGATATTGCTAGGAATTTATGGACCGCAAACATATAAAGGATCATACTTCCAAAAAATATATAATGAACTCAAAGAGACTGAATTTGACAAATGAATACTAATGGGAGATTTCAATGGAGTACTTAACCCAGAAATAGATTGAAAATTTAAAAATATGGAAAAAATAACACAAGGCAAAATTGCCTAGAGTTTTCTTTGAATTATCTGAGGATTTTGGCCTACAGGATGTCTGGAGATATGTACACAAAAACAAAGAAGGATTCACCTTTTATTCAAATGGACATGACTTATTATCTAGGACTGATATGTTTCTGTTATCTAAATCAATGATTAGCTAAGTAAATACTATATATATATACTTCCAAGAGATATTTCCGACCATAATGGTTTGATACTAATACTTCAAGAACAAGCTAGACAATTTAACTGGAAATTAAAAGATAGGTTAATTGGAGATAAAATATAATAGGAAAAACAAAAGATGTAATCAAAAATTATTTTAAAGAAAATAAAACAAATGAAATGAAAATAACTACAATCTGGGAAGCCGGAAAAGTGGTCTTTAGAGGCTTTTTTATTAATCAAGAAGCTTATGTTCAAAAAGTGAAAAAAGAAAAAGACAATGTAATAAGAAATAAAATAATTCAAATAGAAAAAGAATTTGCATTAAACTTAGGAGATACTACAATATTACAAGAACTCAAAATATTGAAAATACAGGAAGCTAGGAAAAACACTCTAGAAATAGGAAATAAGATAAAAGAAGCCAGACATAAATACTTCGAACACGCAGACAAAATGGGTAAATGGTTAGCAGCAAAACTAAGGAAAGACAAGGGGAAAAAAGCAATAGTAGAAATAAATCATGAAGGTCAAACTATAATCCAACAGGACAAAATAAAAGAAGTATTTTTCAACTTCTTTGTTAAACTGTACAAGGGTGATGTTATTGACCAAGAGAGTTTAAGAAATTATTTAGATAAACATAACTTTCATACCCCCAATCAAGAACAAATTGAAGAATTGAATATAGATATCTCAATTACAGAAGTAAAAGATGCAATCAAAAGATCAAAAGATGCAAAGGCCCCAGGCCCTGATGGCTTTACAAACAATTTTTTATAAAATATTTATTGAAGAAATAAGCTGCCCCCTTCAAAAAGTGATGAATTCTATTTTGTCAGAAGGTCTTCCAGAAACTTGGAAAGAAGCTGATATAATACTTATCCCCAAAGAAGGAAAATCTAAATTAGAAATTAGAAATTACAGACCTATCTCCCTCCTAAATTCAGATTATAAACTATTTACAAATATTTTATCCAACAGACTGAAAAAAATACTTATCAAACTGGATTAGCATAAATCAAAGGGGCTTTCTACTGGGATGGCAAATAAGAGACAACACAAGAATACTTTTAAAAATACTTGAGTACTATGAGAGACATATTGATAAAAAGCTAGCCATGTTGTTTGCAAACCTAGAAAAGGCATTTGATTTGATGAATTGGCAAACATTAGAGGAAATTATCATAAAGATGGAATTAGGCACTAAATTTACAAATTGGATCAAACAAATATACAAAGAACAAAAAGCGAGAATAATTATTAATGAGATTAAATTGGAATATGTGAAAATAACAAAGGGCACTAGGCAAGGGTACCCCCTCTCTCTGTTACTATTTTTATTGGCGATAGAAAGATTAATTGTTGAGATTAAAAATCAAGATTCAATACAGGGAACTAAAATAAAAAAATTAAATTACAAAATAAGAGCTTTTGCTGATGACCTGGTTCTATTCTTAGAGGAACCAGGTAAAAATATAGAAAAAGTAATGGAAACACTTAAAGAATTTGGCAACATGACAGGTTGTAAGTGGAATAAAGATAAATCAATAATCATGACCAAAAATATGTCCTTAGAGGAAGAAAGAGAATTTGAAATCAAATCGGGTATGAAAATACAAAACAAAGTAAATTATTTAGGGATTACGATAAGAAAGAAATCAATAGATCTTTTTGAAAATAACTACAATAAAACTTGGGTAGCAATCAAAAAAGAGATAAAACAATGGAGTAAAAAGCGACTATCCTTTATGGGCAGAATAGCAACAGTCAAAATGATGATACTTCCAAAAATGCTATATTTATTTCAAACAATCACCATCTTGACAAGCGGAAACAGTATAAAATTATGGCACACAGATATCAGCAAATTCATCTGGCAAAATAAAAGACCAAGGATTCGGCTTAAACTCTTACAAGATGTAAAGGAGAGAGGAGGAATTGGATTACCTAACTTACAAATCTATTATGAGGCTTGCTCCCTCACATGGATTCATGACTGGATATTATTGGAATCAAAAGAACTTTTAGAATTGGAGGGAGAAGGTTTGTGTTATGGTTGGCACGCTTACTTAGGTTATGAGAAAGTTAAGGCGAACAAAGAATTTAATAATCACTGTATTAGAGGACCCTTGCTTAAAATTTGGAACAAATATAAAGATAGACTTATGCCACAATTTTCATTATGGTTTTCTCCACATGAAGCAATTCACAGAAGAGAAATGAGACATACAACTAAATGGATAACCTATAATAATTTATTAAACAAAGAAACTGAAGGAAACTATAAATTGAAATTACAATCTGAACTAGTTGAAGAGGGATACAACCTTGATTGGTTTAAGTATAGACAAATAGCAGAATGATTCAAATTTGATCTAAAAACAAAAGGAATAAATTTAACCTATAATGAAAAAGATAAAATTTGGCTATACAACAAAAAATGGAAAGGTAAATTTTATAAATTTGTATTAAAATGGGATATGGAAGATGAAACAGTGAAAGAAAATATGATTGAATGGGCCAAAATTTTTGGTTACCCAATTAAATTTGAGCAATGGGAATTTGCCTGGACTAAGGCTTTAATACACACCACTTCACAAAATCTAAAGGAAAACTTTTATAAGGTCTTTTATAGATGGTATTTGTTGCCAGATAAAATCACAAAAATGTATAAATCATGCAGTAATCTTTGTTGGAAATGCGGCAAAGAACCAGGCACATTATACCATTGTATGTGGTCTTGCAAAATAGTAAAGAGCTACTGGTCAAAGGTTAATGAAATAATTACCACAATTTTCAAAAAAGATATAAAAAGTCACCCTGAAATATATTTGTTAAATATTTGGAATAAAGAACTAGAAAAAAAAAGTTGGCAAAATCTTATTCTACTTAGTATCAACTGCAAGAATCATTCTGTTTTGACACTGGAAAAAAATACGATGCCTAATATGAACAAATGGATTACCAAATGTTATGATGCCATAGAAATGGACATACTGGCGGAATACCTTAGAGGTAAAAATATAGAAAATGATTTATGCAAATGGATCCCAGTTTTGAATTATTTAGAGAAACAGTGGGGAAAATCAGCAACACTTACATATTAAATAAAGGGGGGGGGGGAGAAGAAAAAGGAGATGTAGAATCTTTGGGAAATAAATTAGATAATAGTTAACCAATCACCAAAAATAAAAACACTAGTGACTAAAAAATCAGATATATCTAATTATTTTTTTTACTTTGAAATTAACCAAAGCAGATGGATAAGATGGTGCAAAGACATATGCGAGTATTTAATAATAAAAAAAGAGGCAGGAGAATGATGAATTAACATAGCTACAACAAATCATAAATAAAATTAGAATCCTAACAAAATAATTGTGTTTTCATGTAGGACACACCATTCAAGAGCAACAAATTTATAAGGGAAACTTACACAATACCTTTTTTATGATCTGAGAGAAAACAAAACAAAAAAGAAATAAAAGTAACAATTTTTAGAGAAAAGGAGGCCAAGTATGTACAATTGACAACCCAGTGAAGATAGAAGGCAAGGAAGTAACATCGTAGAGTTGGGAGTGAGAGGGAGGAATGTATGGAATAGGATGTTGGAATGGAATAAGAGGGAAGTTGAAAGTGTTAGAGGGTGAGAGTAAGTGGATCAAGAAGGATGAAGGTAGAGTATTAGAGAGGAATGAAAGGGAAGTAAATGTTGAAAGAGAAAGTATTAGGAGATTAGAAGAGAGTGAGGAGTAGGAGAAGGGTTAGGAAGGAAGTGATTTAGTTGAGCACTGAATAAGTGAAGATATGGATGGGGAAAATAGGAAAGAAGAAACCCCCCTCAGTACAAGGTTCAACTAAAGAGTCCAGTTTAGGTAATAGGAAGTGAGATGGAGAGTTTTGGAATGAACAGGATTGTGAATAATCTACACTTGAGATTCTTTTTGTTTAGGGAATGTTTATATTGATAAGATTGTTTGTTAGATCATGTGTTTTGTTCTTTTTTTTCTTTTTTGGGCTGTTTGTTCTTTTTCTTTTTTCTTCTTTTTTATTTTTATAAAGGGTATGTGTAGTGTGTATGTAATATATGTTATGTGTTATCTTTTTGTGTGAAATTTAATAAACTATTTTAAAATTTTTTAAAAATCATTGTTGTTGTTTTAAAGTTATTTTCTACAACTGGCTGTATTAATCTGAACTTAGTATTTATCTCATTCACTCACTCACTCTCTATGGTTATCTGTAAAAATGAACTTACGGTTTGTATCTACAGTACATTTAGATACATGTTTTCAAATTTCCTATGTATGAATTATACACAATGGCTTGATTTAAATATATCTTAATGCTATCCCAATATGCTTGTTTGATTTAAAGAAACCATAACCTTTCAGGAATTAATATTTGCACACTTTAGAAGTACATGAACATAAGAAAGCAATTTCTACAATAGAATGCTTTCAAATTTAAATCTTAAATAAGCACCAAGGATTTGGCATAATGTCATAATGCAACAGAAGCATTCAGAATTAAGTGAATACAACCTAGAGGGCTAAAATTATGTCTAAGTATAATCATAAACAACCTAACTATAAACCAAGCTATCCTGGGTTGCTATTTGCATTATTGTTTTGAACTTTAGGCAAATTTTGTTGTGATTACTTCTCTGGCATTTCATATTGTTGAATTTAAAACCAGATTGCCTGATAACTAATTCATATGCTTTAAAGAAATAACTCCACTTCTTCTGATAATATTTCAATATGCTCTTTGTTAAAAGATATTTTTATACTAAATATAGTATATTTATGTTCTAACACCTTTACAACCAAGAAGTGGCTGAACAGCCAGCAACACTGGTTTCCACCTTCTGACCTAGTGCCATAGGAGATATGGCATGGCCTGAAGATTATTTAACCCCTTTCTCTCTCTCAACATTCTACTAATGCCCTTTACCTAGGATTGAATGAGGAGCTAATGTGCATATAATAGTAACAGTGATGAGGAAGAGGACTATTTACAATCTGGAACAGGAATTAAAGAATGTTTGCCTGCCCCTCAGCCTGGGAAACAGTTTGAGTTGCATAACAGTCTGCAGAGTATCCTTGGGCTCAGAAGTTATATTTAGCTCAGTACTGTAGAACACATTTTGCTTTTGAAGGTCCAGGGTTCAATCCATTGGCATTCCAGATTGAAAGTACAACATAGCATGCAGAGCATCTCTGTCTGAGGTCCAAATGATCTGCTGCCTCTTTAAGTAGAAGGATCCATGATTTAAGGTGGACCATTGATTAGATGGACCAATGATCTCAGCTGGTATAAGCAAGTTTCCAATATTCCTATACTGACAGATAGACATTTTACTGTTTTATACACATTTCTACATTCAGTATTATCCTATGCATATCTGCTTATTGAGTTCAGTACATAATACCTGTTTCTGGTATTTAGGACTTATTTTGTTTTGTCTTATTTATTAAACTATTTATATCCCTCCCTGTAGCAAAAGATCTCAGGGCACTCTACAATAAAAATATTTATTAAATGTTAATCTATTAACATTTATTGAAACAATGTAACATGATTTAAAAGGTAAAGCAATAAAATCCTTTATAATCTAAAATAAAAGAATAACAAATTAAAAAAGCTAAAACAGTTAAACCATGTGTTGTACAAAATGAATAAAATCATGAGACCCCCACAAGCTTCAGGTATAAAGCATTGTTTTAACTTGACACTGGAATGTTAATGTCATTCAGGCCTCTAAAGGGAATGTCACAACTGAAAAGGCCCATTCCCAAGTCCTCACACAATGATTTTTCCCTACAGATTTACTACTTCAGCAGTTAATTTCTGTATATCAAGGGCTCTGAAATCAGCAGAGGGTCTGCCAATTGGGATTTGATTCGATACATTCAGGTGGACTGCTTTAACAGAAAAATTAGCCTCCCATGCTTGGCTGAAGATAAGCATCAAAATAATTTTTATGGAACTCTGGTCCCCATTTAGTAACTAATCTATGGATCATCTTTCTACACCATTTCATTTACCATAAGTCTATGAATTCTACCTGGTTTTGATATGAACAGGGTGACTGATCACTGAACCATGTTGTAAAACAATGATTCCCAAAGTGGGCAGTATGTCTCACCTGGGGTGGTGGAAGGATCCAGGGGTGGTGGTGAGGTAGGAAGGGGGCAGTAGGGGTCAGTGAGGGGGAAAAGGATAGCACAGGGGCTTTCAGCAATGTACTGGTGTGCAGGAAAGACAGAGAGAACGAGCAGTCTTTAGGAACATGATGGGGTTGAGGATTACATTAAACTTTTTTTCAGGGTCCCCAGAATACCACCACCCATCCTCACTAATCATTTTGTGTGGTGATGTCTCCCACTCTTTGCCTGCCCATGTGAATTCACTCCCTTACCAGCATCTTTTGCTAGTAGAGGCACTTGGGAAACCTGTGCAAGGCTTGGGCATAGGGCATCATTTCTGTGGCTCAGAGCAGCACCATTTTGGGAGACACGTGAACAAAGAGTTAGACCACATGGTGGTAGGGGATAAGTTTGTCTAGTCATGTTTGACTGTAGGAGGTGGTGCTCATTTCTGCTACTAAGCCGAGGGAGCCAATATTGTCAGAGACAATTCCATGGTCATGGACTACATGGAGAACAGTGGATCTAATATATATATATA
>JAIPUX010001880.1:35986889-35997778 GCA_020142125.1 Phrynosoma platyrhinos | reverse complement strand
TATTAACTTTAACCTAAGCATTATTGATTATATCCAAACTAGTCTCACATGTCTAGGTATTGTGAGACAATGACTATTAATTCAGTTCTACCATGCTACCTCCCTCTGTATGGAAAATTTTAAGTCAGGTTGCTTCTTCAAACAGATGTCAGTTGGGCAGGAAGAAAAAAATATTAAGCAGCCAGGTGTTTTGCTGTTACAGACGCTTCTCCCTTTTTTTGTTAAAAAAATACTTCATAGGCAGGTTGGAAAAGCATGAAGTCATCCATTTTGAAAATGCATGAGAAAATTCATACCTCAACACTATATTCCATAAACCTGGCAAATATTATCAAGGTCTCCAATGTCATTACACTGGAAAGAGATGTTGGGACATGATTGTAGAGTGACTGAATTTGATTTGGATCCAGAGAAATTTGCTGTACATACCAACTTTGTTTCAAGACTCACGCAATTGTTTAATCCTTTTTGTGATGCACATTTTTTGGAATGTTTCTTCTGTAGGTCTACTGTAACCCTAACTACCAAACAGAAAATGTAATGATCCCACTTCTCAGAGCTATTCAAAAGGTTGTTTCCCCCCCCCCCCGCAAATATTGCAGCTTATGTGTTATATGTCCCCCCCTGTTTTTACCAGGCTTTTGACAATTCTATTTACTCTAGAAAATTACACACACACACATGTTCATCCACTTCTGAAAATATCAATTTCTGACCAACACTAAAGCTATATTCCTTTGGCAGCCTTGACCAAATGTAGGCCCTTTGTTCTCTGTGTTTTATAGAAGGAAACATGGGGGGAGGTAAGCATAGGCTCAGAAATTCTTGTCTGGAGGTTAATCAGAGAATCCATGGCAGAAAAATCAAATTTGTGCACAGCCGGATACTCAAGGAAGTGATCCAAGTGACAATCTATGGAGCAAGTGAATCCATGGCAAAGAACACAACCATGCAATAAAGGAAACCAAGTTTGCTCCAGATTAAATTTAATTAATTATGCTTTTTACTGTTTTGGAATTAATGATCTAGGGAAAAATATGAATTGCAAACAACCACCCTGAGCAAATATAAAGAGTGAAGCATAATCCAACTGGTTAGGTTTCTCCTTCCTGTCTTCCTTTATTATAAGATTCTAGCCATGTGCAAAGTTCCTAGGGCCATGCCGTGAAGTTATTAGAGTTACATTAATGTAATTCACATGTAAAAAGTTCTTAAATTGTAATGTGATTTAGGATTATGGGAAGCCTTATTGCCCTTTCTTTACCATAATCTGAGAACCTGCAAAATATTATCCTCCTGCTGCAAATGAGTTAATGTAGAATGAAAGCCATCAAACCAGTTTATCCATGCACAATGTGACAGAATATCATTACAAGGCAATTAATACAATGACAAGGGTCATTTTGCTTACTCTTTTAACAGTCAGCATAAAAGTGAATGCAAGATAGTTCCACTCCTCTGATTCATTACCCTTCTTCCACACATCTCACAGAAACAGCTGCATGGTAAACAAAAATAAAAACAACCTCAACGATTAAGTAAGTACATATTTATAATTCATATGCAGGGTCATGCTAAAGATTGAGTTAGGTGGCCTTAGGTAAAAAATAAATGTTTATTAAAAGTGAAATACACATTTGGGAGAAATATAAAAAATCAGAAGCTAATTATATAGTGCTACAAGATAGTCACTATGGATTCAAGGTATTCAAGAAAGAAGACACAAATGGGGAAGGGGGAGGATGTAAAGGAACAAAGAATTTTCTATGCATTATTGATGAGTCTACATGGACTTTATTTCTACACCATGATTTTGTGCAAAGAAGGAGGACCAAACAATTTTTGTCAGGCAAACCTGTAACATAATATGATCTGAAGGAGCCATCTGGTCTTGTGTAGACAGTACAAATCTGTCTCATCTATGCCAAATATACAAACAATTTAAAGTTAGTGGGGCACCTCTCCACTTCCCTGTCTACTTGGCCCATGGCTGTCATTACTGCGGTTGATAAGATCGTTATATGCATTTATATGCATTTTTAGTCAACTGAAGGTAATATGGGAACGGTTGCATTGGGGTGTATAGTTCCTTACTTATATCTCATTTTTTTGTTTGTTTTTTGGTGGTGTGTACCTTCACGTTGTTCCTGACTTATGGTGACCATAAGACAAATGCATGTGGGGTTTTCCTGACAAAATTTGTTCACAGTAGATTTGCCTTTACCTTTCTCTGAGGCTGAGAGGCTGTGCCTTGCCCAAGGTTACCCAGTGGGTTTCCATGGCCAAGCAAGGATTTGAACCCTGGTCTCTCAAAGTTCTGCTCCAATACTCAAACCACTATACCATGTTGTTTCTCATATATCATCTGTAAGACTTTTCCCCTGTGTTCTTTGCCATGGATTCACTTGCTCCATAGATTGTCACTTGGATCACTTCCTTGAGTGTTCCTCTGATATTTTTAAAGCATGGATATCCAAATTTATCTTTTTTAAAAAATTCTTAGGTAAAATGGTAGCAATTTGAGCTTACAGGATGCATCCAGACTTGGGACTTTTTATTGTTAAGTTTTATTGATAAGACAATACAAGACACAAATACCTTTCTACACATGCATATACAAACAAAAAGACATGCATTAGTAAAAACATTAAAATGATTAATTTGAATTGTTTCTGGTCTTCTGTTATATACATTCCAAATCAAATTAAAGTCACCTTATAAATAAATAGAATCTAAGATTTTCTCACAAAAAAAGCAATAAAAGCTTTTTCCTTCATCTATACATCATGAGTATCTCTAATTCTATCTCATAATTTCTACTCTTAAATGTTTTCTTTTTTATTTTTCTTTCTACACATTATTGCAAAGGAAAAATAAGAAAAAGAAGATTCCAAAGAATTTTTTCCCAAAAAAATTTCTTATTCCTGTTTAAGCAAGGTTCCTGCCGTTTTTATTCCCATAAAGTTTAAAACATTTCCAATTGTTCCTTATGTTATTCTTTTGTATTTCTTTCATCATAGCTGTTAGAATGCCCATATTTATCGCTTCTCTCACTTTGATTAACCAACACTTGTGTCAAATTTCAATATCCTACTTCTTCCTGAGCTCCTTCTAAAACTTTCACATTGTCTGAACTCTTTGTAGGTGAAATTTTAATCACATCAGGAAGGCTTATAAAGGGGTGTAGCTAAATGAAGTAAAATAAAGGACTGCACTCCCAAGTAGATGTGTCACTCAATTGAAATTTTCCTTCCTTTTATGTTTAGGTAAAAGGGGAAAAGGAGGAAAAAGAGGAAAGGAGGAAAAGGAAAAAAAAGATTGTATAAGGCTGAACTTGATTATGGAAAAGCAATGTGATTTTTTTTCTTTTTTTATGTACACTACGGAAATGTTTGGAATATGTATATATGGATAAAAGATGTCACACTCTTAAAATATAAAAATAAAATAAAAAAAGTTTTAAAAAAAAGGAAAAAAAAGAAATTTTCCTTCAGTCTGCATGTTTCTGACATTTCAGGGAATGAGATTTTGGTAATCACAAATATTTAGAATTCTTATGTTTCCTGTGTTTTCATTGCTTTCATCACTTTTCCAGCCTTTTTTCTTTGGAAGCCTAAATTTTATTTCTAAATGCTCAACTGAAGTTTTAAGTGACTGCAATGCTACTCCGAGACTGAAGGAAAGCTTCATTTGGGAAGGGCAGAATTATTATTTGTGAGAGCAGTGGTTCCCCTTTAGCCATACTCTTATCAATGTAGCAGGTCTTCCTCCTTCTCCTCTTCTTCTCTCTTGCCTAACCATGTTATTTTCTTTTAATTTCTGTCTGGCATATGCTTTGCATAGTTTAGTATTGTCTGCTTTATTTTATTTAAAAGTTGGGCTAGACGTTGGCATGATAATATTTTAAATTTATAGATAAACTTCTTGCTTAGAATGTAAAAGGTAAAGGTAAAAGTTCTCCCTTGACAAGATTGTATAGTCATGTTCGATAGTAGGGGGCAGTGCTCATCTCTATTACTAAGGCAAGGGAACCAGTATTGTCAAATAATAATAATTAATAATAATAATAATAATAATAATAATAATAATAATAATAATAATAATAATAATAATTTTATTTATATCCCACCTCTCTGTAAAATACAACCAAGGTGGCTTACATAATAAAATGAACAATCCCGTCCCCCAATAGCCCATCCCCTAAAATATAATTAAACAGTCACATTTTGAAAGCATACCGTACTTAAAATAACAAACTACACAAACATTACAATAAAAGACAAATAAATTAAAATTAAAATAGCTGTAGCGGGAATCAGGGACAGGCATAACTATTTTTGGTGGCCAGTTATGTACTCAGGAAAGGCCTGCTGGAAGAGATCTCATCTGGATCTCATCGGACAGGCTGTTCCAAAGTCTGGGAGTGATAGCCAAAAAGGTCCTCTGGGCAGTTGCAGATAATCTGGTTTTTATAGATTGCAATAATTTTTTTTCCCAGAGAACTTTAGTAAGCAAGGTGGATTATACATAAAGAGGCAATCCGGAAAATATGTTGGACCCAAGCCATTTAGGGCTTTAAAGGTAACCAACATCTTGTACTGTGCCCGGAAACTGACAGGCAGTCAGTGAAATGATCTTAGAATAGGTGTTATATGGTCTCTTCTGGTTTTACCTGAGACCAGCCTGGCTGCCATATTCTGTACCAATTGAAGTTTCCAAACTAGGCACAAGGGTAGCCCCATGTAGGGTGCACTGCAGAAATCGAGACAAGAAGTTACCAGCAGATGTACCATGTGAAGTCGTAGGCTTTCATGGCCAGCATCCATAGTTTTTTTTGTGGGTTTTTTCGGGCTGTGTGGCCATGTTCTAGAAGAGTTTCTTTCTGATGTTTTGCCAGGATCTGTGGCTAGCATCTTCAGAGAAAGATGCTTTTTTCTCTGAAGATGCTAGCCACAGATGCTGGTGAAACGTCAGAAAGAAACTCTTCTAGAACATGGCCACACAGCCCGAAAAAACCCACAAAAAAAAACTAAAGATGTACCATGGTTTCAAAGTCCCTAATCTCCAGGAAAGGGCGCAGCTGGCGTATCAGCTGAAACTGATAACAGACACTCCTGATCACCACATTCAACTGATTTGTTATCTGAAGCGATGGATCTAGGAGCAGCCCCAGACTGTGAACATAGCCCTTTGAGGAGAGTGTGACCCCATCTAGGGCTGGAGATTGTGTCCCAGTATCTGGGTTTGGGGCCATTACTGTTAGTACCTCCATTTTAAAACATTCATTGAGAGGGGAGACACCATCTGAAGTCAAAGCTGTAGACTGAGACATAAAGAAATATATCTGGGTATCATCAGTGTACTGATAACACCCCGCCCCATGTCTCCTGATGATCTCTCCCAGCAACTTCATATATATATTGAATAGCATTGGAGACAGGATGGCAACCTGAGGGATGACACAACTGAGGTCTTTTTTTACTGAGTAACTGTCCCCGAGTATCACCCTCTGGAATCTGCCTGAGAAAATGGAGTGGAACCATTGCAATGCAATGCCTCCAATTCCTAATTCTCTCAGGCGTTCCAAGAGGATGTCATGATCTATCGTGTCAAAGGCCACTGAGAGGTCCAGCAGCACCAACGGGGTCACGCTATCCCTGTCGATGCCCAGACAGAAGTCATCAGCTAAGGCAACCATGGCAGTCTCCACTCCATAACCTGTTGTAAAGCCAGTTTGAAATGGATCCAGATAATTGGTTTCCTCCAAGACATCTTGGAGCTGAAGAGCAATGGCCCCATATCAATCACCTTGCTCAAAAAAGGTAGCAAAGAGACTGGCCTATAGCTGTTTATGTCCAGAGGGTCAAGGGAAGTTTTTTTCAGAAGAGGCCTAACCACTGCTTCCTTTAAGGAAGATGGAACACGACCTTCCCCAAGGGATGCATTGAACAGCTTCAAGACATCTCCCTCCTGGACAGCCAGCCATGAAGGGCAAGGGTCAAGAGGGCAAGTTGTCTTTCTCACTCTACCAAGGAGCTTGTCCACGTTATCAGTACTCACTGGTTGGGGCTGATCCAGTATAATCTCATAAGTGGACTTGCTGGATACTTCATCTATCTATTCTACTATAACACTGGCGTCCAAGTCACAGCAGGCCATTGTCAGGTTAAGTAATGGGTTCTGCACAGGTGGAACCTGTGTCAGTTCCCTTACCACCCTAAACAGCTCTGATGGACAGGACTCTGCAAATGTAATACATGCAGAGAGGAAAGATTTCCTTGCTGCATGTATGGCCTCTCTATAGAAGCAAAGAAATTTCCTATGATGAGTTCTGTCAGATAAGAGTCAAGTTTTCCTCCAGACGCACTCTAGTCAAAGACAACTCTGTGATCATGTAGTCAGCATAACTACACAAAATGCTGTTACCTTCCCACCAAAGTGGTACCTATTTATCTACTTGCACTTTTACATGCTTTGATCTGTTAGGTTGGCAGAAGCTGGGACTAGTGACCGGAGCTCACTCTGTCACACAGTTCCTCCACCTTGAACTGCCAACCTGCTGATCTTGCAGTCATCAGAATCACTGGAAAAAAACCCTCATTCTTTGCCATAAAGCACCCATGTTGGCTGGGGATTCTGATAGTATAGTATAAAATAATTCCCTTTTCAAGCTCTGATTTTATCCACATGCATATAGATCCCGTATGACCATTAAGGTTCCACAAATGCATTCTTCCTGGCTTGTGTGCATAGCAGGGTGCCATGCATGCAGTTCCAGGAAATGTATCCCTACACTTGAGGTTGGTTTTGAGTATCCTTGTTGTAGAACTTTCATTTCTAAACTGAGAGGCTGCTTTCACAGCTTTGCACTGTTGCCTTAGTAATATCCTATTTATCAAATCCAAGAGTATCAAGTAGGAGGCCTCAAAGAGACCACTACTTTCATACACCGAAGAGCTGCCAGACAGGGTAGATTGTTACAGCTAAGCTTTCTAATTTCAGACATGTCTGATTTGTTGTTTTCTGTGTCATCTCCATAGGAAATCTCTATGCAACTGCAGCATTTAACCAAGTTTCCTTGTACTAATGAAAGCACCTTATACTAATGGAACTGTATTACAGTCCGCCCACACCATACGCAGGCTTGCCGTACACAGCTTTGAGTTTATGAGTATGGCAAGCCTGGAAGGACAAAATGGTGTGTGTGTCACAGGTGCACAGGTGTGGCACCACACACGGAAGTGCACTGCTATAGAAATGAATGGGACTTAAATGTACACTTTTTTTCCCATATGTGGGGTGTGTGTGTCTGGAACGGATTCCTCACATATGCCATGGGCCCACTGTATTTCATGCCTCTCAGGGATCAATCAGGATGACTAGATTAAGAATTTAAAAAAATAAGTATATAAAAGAGTATTCATCTACCAGAATTTTTTCTACATTGACTGCCACCCACAGTCTCTTGCAGAAGCATTCACTTGCCTTTCCTACATGAGATATGCTAGCTCAATTTTTTTTAAAAAATATCTACATACAAAACGTATGCTCTAATATACAGCCAGCCCTCCATATCCACAAAATTTGCATCCATGAATTTCTCTATCCATGGAGATATAGATATCCATCCAAAAAGCAAACCTTGATTTTGCCATTTTACATAAGGGGCTCAATTTTGCTATAGCATTGTATATACTGAGACTTGAGCATCCACAGATTTTGGTATCCACTGGGGGTCCTGGAACCAAACCTCACTGGATATTTTCTGTTCCTACACACAGCTTTTGATAATGTCCATATATTTTCACCCTACAACATACATAAAGTGGACCCATGAGAATGTGATTCTGAAAACCAAACATAATGATGTATGATCCCATTTTCCACATAGTTAAAACTCCAGAAAACACTATAATGGAGTCAAAGCAGGTTCCCAATGTAAAAATTCCTAATTTAATTATTTTGCAGGCTTTCTTTTATTGTAAAGAATGAAAAGACAAAATATAGGAGATTCAAAAATTATTTTCATCTATATTTAATAAGAACACACTGTATCATGGTATGAAGTGCTGTAAATGATTGCTTTGTAGCTGTTGTTTTACTGAAACATACACAGAAAAATCTCCTCATAATTAATATGCCAAAACTAAGTCCCGCTACACAAAGCAAAAGGAAAAAGAACTTGGTGTTTACAACTCTAATTATTCATTTTCTCCAGAGCTGAAGTACTGAAAAGCTCAACTCCACTTTCATTTGCATCTTTGCTTTGCTGTTTTTTCTCAAAAGAGACAAGGTTTCAAAATCTATCGTAATGCCAGTTCATTGCTAACAGAACAGATTAGACTGATGATTCTCCCATAAATATAGCTCAGTGTAACCATTTCAGAAGATATTTTCCTCATCCTTACTTACCTGACTTATGTATCATAAATAATGCAATGCTTCAAAATCCCACAGTATAATATTTAGGATTCAAGCCTAAAAGTAGTATGGCCCTGGTGCTACAGTGCCAGCATAGTGGGACTCTTTTCCTTGTATTTGCCAGCTATATAGAATGAAATATGGGGATAGAGAATGAGGACAGCTTATAATTACACAATTGTATTTAGATAGCTCAGCCAGAGCTGCAAACTCCACAAGTTGAACCTCCACAGCACAATATAATGTATCATATATTCTTTGGCACTTCTTCCATTATTGGGGAGAAACCATATCTCAGTGAGAATCATTTACAAGCATACAGAAGGTCCCAATTTCAAATTCTGGTATCTCCAGGTAAATCTCTCAATTGATAAGAAAGGCTATGACTGTAGGGAGACAACTGGTTGAGATGGACAAAAAAAATCTGATTAATAATAATAATAATAATAATAATAATAATAATAATAATAATAATAATAATTTATTTATATCCCGCCTTTAGCCGAGGCTATCAAGGTGGCTTACAATCTGAAAGCACAATCCCATACAAATATTCACACACGCCCCCCCCCAAAATATATTAAATTAATAACAACATTAAAATTTAACTTAAAACAAAATTGCAAATGCAATACAAATTAAACAGGTCACTCTGATTATAAAGGAGTGATCTAATGGTGGGGGAGAGATTATGGGAAATATCATTCTGGGAACACCTGCTGGAAGAGATCCATCTTGATGGCTTTTTTAAAGCCATCTAAGTTGGTTATCTGACGGAACTCCTCCGGCACGGCATTCCACAGTCTAGGAGCCATGACAGAGAAAGTCCTCTGGGGGTTGCCACCAACCTAGTTCTTATTGGTTGAAGCAACTTCCTCCCAGAGGACCTGAGGGCACGGGGTGGATTATATGGAGATAGGCGACTCCTTAGGTAATATGGGCCCAGGCCATGTAGGGCTTTAAAGGTTCATACCAACACTTTATACTGTGCCCAGAAACTAACTGGCAGCCAGTGCAAAGATTTAAAAACCGGAGTAATATGATCACTTTGTGATGTTCCAGTGATTAGCCTGGCTGCCATATTTTGTATTCATTGCAGTTTCCGAGTTAGGTATAAGGGTAGCCCCCTGTAGAGTGCATTGCAGAAGTCTAGTCATGAGGTTATCACAGCATGTAATACAGTTTCTAGGTCCTTTACTTCCAGGAAAGGGCACAGCTGGGGTATCAGCCAAAGCTGATTAACAGGCACTCCTGACCATCGCAGTCACTTGATTTATCATGTGAAGCGACGGGTCTAGGAGCACCCCCAGATTGCGGACACAGTCCTTGATGGAGACTGGGACCCCATCCAAAGTGGCATTTTGGGGAAAGATGCCACTTGCAACCCAATCTCTGGTTTGGGGGCCCCTACTATAAGTACCTCCATTTTGTCTGGATTCAAATTGAGTCAGTTTTTCCTCATCCAGTCCATTACCGCTTCAAGACGTTGATTGAGGGGAGAACCGCCATCTGCTGTCATAGCAGTTGACCGAGACATGGAGCAGAATATTTGAGTGTCCAGCATATTAGTAACATCCTGCTCCATGTCTCGAGATGATTTCTCCCAGCGGCTTCATATAAATATTGAATAACATTGGTGACAAAATGGCTCCCTGAGGAATGCCATATTTTAGCTCTTGTTTTTGATGAGTACCACCCTCTGGAACTTGCCCAAGTACCACCCTCTGGAACCTGCCTGAGGGAAAGGAATGGAACTACTGAAGAACAGTGCCTCCCACTCCCAATTCTCTCAGGCACTCCAAAAGGATGTTGTGGTCTATAGTATCAAAGGCCGCTTAGAGGTCCAAAAGCACCAACTGGGTCATGCTACCCTTGTTGATGCTCAGGCGAAGCTCAACTACCAGAGTGACCATGGCTGTCTCCACCCCATATACAGGCCTGAAGCCGGTTTGAAATGGATCTACAAAATTGGTTTCATCCAACATCGTGATGGCTCTCTCAATCACCTTGCTCAAGAATGGTGAGTGTGAGACTGGTCTGTAGTTTTTCATGTTCAGGGGGTCTAGGAAGGTTTCTTCAGGAGTGGTCTAATGGAATGTATAAGACTCCTAAATTCAACTGCAGAATCAGCATGGTGTAGTAGTTTGAGCAGGAGACTGAGGCTTGAACCCACTTGGGCATGGAAACCCACTGGGTGAATTTTAGCAATTCATAGTTTCTCAGTCTCAGATGAAGGCAAAGGCAATCCCCCTCTGAACAAGATGTGCCAAAAGTTCATAAGAATACCTTGACCTTGACCAGGATACCTATCCGGAACACGGTCCACATCGAGTGTATATACCTCAGCCTGAAGACCAGGGATAGTTTGGGGATTTTGCTAGTCTACCGACCAAACCGTTCTCTAGCAGACTCCCTGACTTAGCTGATGCAGCTGGTCTCTGAGCTTTTGCTGGAGTCTCCTAGACTTT
>JAIPUX010001880.1:35966675-35978572 GCA_020142125.1 Phrynosoma platyrhinos | reverse complement strand
ATATTGAAAGATTATGTATTTTTAAATTGTATATTTTTAATTATTGTTGTTTAACTTGTTTAGTTTGATTTGTTTGTGGGGGATGGGTGGGTGTGGGAAGGAAGGATGGGATTCGAATTGATTTATTTGTTCTGAAGTTTGTTTTGATGTTTTGAAATGTTGTACTCCGCCCCGATTGCCTAGCAGAGGGGCGGGGTATAAATAAAAATTATTATTATTATTATTATTATTATTATTATTATTATTAAATATTTTAAAGTTCAGATCAAGCCCCAGAATGGTTTCACTATCTCACTGACATGGAAGCCACCAGCTGCCATAATCTATAAATGGCATTATATGCTCGGGGAACAATGTTTCCAGTATATCACCAGAAAATTGTTCCTCTTTCTGACTATTTGACAAATTTATGAAATACACAACTCTTTCAGAGAATGTGCTTAGTTACCATGCAACACCCCACTGCACTTACTGTTGAGATACTGCAGCCCCCCCCCAAAAAAAAACATTCCATGATTGGTGGAAACTAGCATTAGATGGAGAAGTGTAGGCCATGTCTCCATAGTCAGACACAGCATTATCTGCTGAGGCCTCCAGAGGTCTCAGGTGAAACTAAGGGCCCATTCCCACAATGATATTAACTGATTAGCTGATTAATTTATGTGTGTCATTCACACTGGAAACAGTTTCAGACACGACTGTATTTGGTCAGAGTTATATTAAGGTGAGGTAAATGCAAACAAACAAACAAACAAACAAACAAACAACCCCCCCCAAAAAAACCCCACTGTTTTCAAATACTAGCTTTTTGGTGGTTCATTTTAAAAGACTTGATTCTGAAGCTTGTTCAACAAGCGAATGATGGGTCTGATTTGCATCGCATTGGAGGGAAGGGACTTGAGAGAGTGAGAGGACTCGGACATAGACAGTCTGGAGGGAGCGAGTCAGTTATGGGACCTTTCCAAACCTGATGGATGCCTCACAACAACTGGGGCTGCTCAGCTGCTTAGCCTTGTCCAGTTCATTGGGGGTCTCTCAGGTCCCTGTAGCCAGGAGGGTGGTGGGGGTGGTGGGTTCTCCATAAAGGGACCAAAAGGGGTACCACCTGGCACTGCCTCCCTCCCCCTCTGTCCTTCCTCCCCTCCCCAAAGGCTGCTTAGCAGGATCTGCTGGTCCCTCCCTCAGCTTCCTCCCTCAGAGCCCCCAGACTGCCTGCCCCCATGGATCGTGGGAGATATTTCCCCGATTCCCCGCCCCATTGGAGGTTCTGCCCTGGAGAAGGAGGATGCCTGGGGAGAGGGAGAAAGGTGGGTTTCCAGGGCTACCGACATAAAGACGAGAATCCTCTTGACTAGGAGACTTTTGGGGCAACCTCTTTTCTTTGCAGGAAAAAGAAAAGCCAAGAAAAAAAAGAAAAGAAGGAAAGGAAAGGAAAGGGGAAAAGAAAGACAGAAGACTCCTCTTCTGCCTTCCCAAATGGGAAATTGGGTCATCCGGAGGGAAAAGAAATCCACCCAGGATCTTCTCTTCTCTTTGTCTGGGGACTGATCTGGCTTGTTTGAGGTGTACCCCCTTTGTGCCAAGCAGGGTGTAGCCCAGGAGCCAAAGGGAGGTGGAGAGGAAGGTCAGCTGAGCCGAGAAGGCAGGTGAGGATCAGGGGTATTTGGGTACCTTTTCCTAACCCACACAGGTTTCTTTTTCTGGATAAAGGAGGGAGCCTCAATGGGGAGGACCCACTCCCACATGGGGCCAGGGCTGGCTGAGGGAAAGGCAGCGCTGGAGCAAGAGAAAGCCATGCAACAAACAAAGGGAGAGGGCTTGACAAGGCGTCCCTATGGCCTTTGGGTCAGCAGAACCCAGAAATACCTTGAAGATTTTCCGTGCAAGGTTTCCTCGGTGTGTGTGTGTGGGGGGGATGCCCTTGCCTTCCCCTGAGGCTGAGAGAGAGTGACTTGCCCAAGGTCACCCAGTGGGTTTCATGGCTGAGTTGGGAATCGAACCCTGGTTTCCAGAGTCATACCCCAACCCCTTCCTAAGGACATCATCAGAGCACACACGACGGGCGCTCCGATGACATCCTTCTGACTCAGCATCCAGACACGCTGTGCTGGAAGAGATGACAAAGAGGTGTGTGCTGCCTCTTGCGGCACCCTTTCTTCTCCTTACAGAAGGACCGCTATTTTAGCACTCCTTCCAGGGCCATAAAAAGAGTGGATTGGGGCCGAGGCGTGCAGCAGCCTCAGCCCCAATCTGCGGCTTCTCGGACACCCATCTCCACCAGGACTGTTGGGCATTGCCCCCCAAATCCTGGAACCCCCAGACCGCCTGCTCCCCATGAGGCATGGGAGCTCTGGAGCCCCATACAGCCCAGGTTGGCACCAATGACACACCTATTCATGTCATATGATTGACATTTTAAAATAATCTGGCTAGTGTAAACAACAAGTGTGTCAAAAAAAAAAAAAAAAAAAAAGACACGAATGCATGGAATTCTTGAAATAATTCACTTCCATAGTGGGAACCACACATTGGTATGAATTGATTCAGAGACCCGGTGTCAATGTGACTTGCAAACCAGTTTAAATGCAAGTGGGAATGAGCTCTTAGTGGATGATATGATCAGCTTCTTTGATCCCCCTTCCCTCTGCCAGCCACAGAAGAGTTGTGGAAGAGCTTCAGCACCTCAACAGTAAGTCTTTAGGGAGCTTTGGTCATTGTGGGGGGAGGAATGGAATACCAATGTTTGCAATGACAAAAAAAAAAAAAGACATATTCAGGTAAACAGTGGCCTTACATCAGTTTATGTCACTAATAGGATGCCAGCCGTTGATTTCTTTTGGGAAACCTTGGATGATCAAATACACTGGAAAACTGTAGCATATTGAGCATATAAAATATTAGGCATTCAATTAATTTTCACTCTTATATTTCAAATTGTAGGAAATTTAAAAAATATTTATGGATTTTTGTTTGTTTGTTTGTTTGTTTTAATGAGTATAACTTCGTGTGCAGTTCTCTAAAGATTTCCAGTATCTAAAATGGCTAGGAATCAGGTAGCCCTTCAGATGTTGATAGATTGAAGCTCTCAGAATTCTTCACACTTCAACTTTAAGAGTTAGGGTTGGGGTTAGGGAATCATGGGAAGTGTATTTTATTGTAGCACCAGATCTCTCTGACAGAGAAGGCTCAATGTCTCAGAAAAAAACCAATTACCATGATTCCCTAGTACTAACCCTAACCCTTAAAGTGGACTCAATTTGCACTATTTCTGGCAGTCTGCAGCCCCCCTTCGTTGGGTAAACCTGCTGGGATTTGCAGCCCAACAAAACTGGAAAAAAATTCCTGTGATTTTTCCATGAACAATTATTTTTGTTCACTGAAAGTGTTGGCAAAAAAAAAAAAAAGTTTTGCACAAAACCCCATGGTTTTCATTGGAGGGGGTGTCACATGTATTTTTGCACAGAATGATTCTCACAATCATTTCAGGTTCTACGAGTGCGAAGGAAAAATTACACAGAAATACTCTTCTCCTACACCAGAGAAAAGTATGGATATCATTTGTTCTCATTTGTAAGGATGAACTAGTTAATGGTTTACATCTCTAGTTTAACAGCAAAGGCACACTCTCTCTTCTAGAGGACAGACTGCCTGGATCAGCCCTTCATTTTTCAGAATGTTTCTTGTTCTGCTCTCATATTTTTCTTATTGGGTCCAGCAAAGCTCTCAAGATATATACACATAATTATGGGAAATTAAGTTGTAATAAATATCTTCGAGCATGATCTCAATACTTTTCCTCTTGTTTGCAACTTATAGCCTGGGCTGCATTCCTCTGTATCTTTTGGACCCCATATATCACCTTTACAATGCTTGGACCTTGAATATATTTGATATCTCAAATTGTAGAAAACTATGGTCCATGTACCATGGATGCCATGACTATGTGTGGCACCACACATATTTCTACATCCTACACACTGATATCCTGTTGTAAATATTATAAAGGTGGCTTTCTTTCCAGGTCCAGAGTGCATTTTTCACACTAAAGGGGAAAAATCAGAATTAACTGAGCCTGCAGTTTATTACCATTTATTACCAAAGAATGGCTTAGACTGCTCATTCAGTCTGATCATGTCACATTTTCACATACAACATGTATCAGTACCAGTAAGCAGACAGCAGTTTAAAACTGAAGAAGAGTTGAGTAACACAATCAATCTTGCATTTTAAGCCTACCTTGTAACTAATAATATATAAAGGAAAACTCTTGCACAGCTGTTACGTGCTTTTAACAACAACAAAAAACTCTTAGTTTTTAAAATATTTATTTTATACCATATTTCTGTTACCCAAGAAACACTGGTTTTTAAAAAACTAATCTTTATCCCAGTTGGTACCTTTGATAAAGAACACATGAAGAAGCTGGGGAAAGGAATCAGTTGGATGCTAGATAGAATAAGATAAACACACAGCAGTAATTTCTTGATTTTTACTTTGTGAGCAGTTATCTCATTGTTGTGTGAGACTGAATCAAAACCAATTTAAAAATTCAAACAATTGGTAAGCTATAAGCCCACAACATTGTGTGTGTGTGTGTGTGTGTGTGTGTATGTGTTTGATTTTTAAAAAATCAGGTTTGTGCTCCATGGAGCACAGCCAGCTTGAGATAACATGGTAATTACCACTGTTTAGTCTCACCAAAATAACATACGGTAAGCCCCCATTAAGATTTTGTTTCACAATAAAGTTCATGTTTCTTTTTGAAAACCCTCTTCAATGAAATGGGAGGGGGGACCCAAAGCTGAAAGATTAAAGAAGGGCTTTTGTCCATTACTACAAAGGCTGTGCCTCCCATAGCTAGATAATTAACTTCTGTATTAAAAACATGTATGAAATGAATTACACCAGATGTCAAAAGAGCAGCTCGGTCCTTTACATTTCTAGATCTTCTACGGGCTCAAATCAAGACATTCATTGTATAGTTGGTCATCATTGCTCCTTTTTTAAAAAATAAAAAGGTTCAGTGGCATGGCACAATCCAAAGTGCAGTTCATGAGCTATAAAACCTTATACACCTTATGTCTAGATTATTTCAGAGATCATATCTCTTCATATGAACCTGCCGGAGTCCTAAGATCTTCAGGGGAAGGCTTTCTCTTGGTCCCACCTCCACCACAGGCTTGCTTGGTAAGGACACCACAGCAAGCCTTCTTGGTGGCTGATTCCAACCTCTGGAACTCATTCTGAGTTAAGCTGGCCCCCACTCTGTTTTAATTCCATCAACAAGCAAAAATGGTTTCATTCAGGCAAGCTCTTAATACAGAATCATGGTATGGCTTTTATATGGTGTGTGTGTTATATGGGGTGTGCATTGTAGTTATGTTTGTTTTTAATGTATGTAATTTTTTACTGTTTTTATTTAATTTTAATTTTTATTTTTATTTAATGTTTTTAATTGTTTTAAAAATGTTTGTTGTAGTTTTTAAATGTTTTTGGTGAGCCACCTTGGGTGCCTTTCTGGGAGAAAGGTGGCATAAAATATTAAATATAAATAAATAAGCCAAATGTAGAAAAGCAAAGGCATCCCTTGAGGACTTTATGAGGTCTTTGGAAGGTCCTGAAGGATGATGTCATTGTTTTAAATCTGGCTATGGGAGCAAAACCAGGTGCTTCTCTGATGCACCCCCCCCCCCATGTGTGTTTGTGTGTATGTGCTTTAAGTCATGGCAACACTATGACCTTCATAATTTTTCTTAGGTAACAATGCTCAGAGGAGTTTACAACACCTAGTATTCACTGACAGTCTCCCATCCAAGTACTAATTCTATACTAGCCCATAAATGGCTACAGGGTTGCAGAAGGAAGCTGAGTTCTGCAGGAGGGCAAGGGAAGACATACAGTAGCTCTGCCTGGGCAAAACCTAATGATATGTCTCCCAATTTGTATCTTGTCACTGTTTTTCTTTCCCTGACTCTGTATTACCATACCATAGGAGTGAGTAAATAGCATCTTTGAACCCCATGCTACCTTCTGGCTGTTTTTGTGTCCCCTGTCCTCCTCGTACTTTCCAGAACAGCCTTTTTTCTGGCCAAGCTCCTACTTTCAAAATAATAATAATAATAATAATAATAATAATAATAATAATAATCACAGGATCCTGAATTGTCTCTTGTATAAGACTTCCAGAGCAACTAATGAAGTAAAGGAGCAGTTTTTGTGCCATCTAAACTGGTCAAGAGTTTTGGAGATTCAAAACAGTACATAAAATCATGTGCCTTTCTGGTAGGGCACAATGCAAATTTTGCTGCTTTACAGAACCAAAATGAATGGAGAGCCCATATGACATAATGGTTAGACTGGGTGTTCAGAGGCTCCCTTTCCCATGAATTCCACTGACCATGGGCCAATCAGCATCCCTCAACATTGGGAGAGCAATGGGGAGGAAGTCAAGTGTTACACTGTTCCCCCAAAAGATGGGCCGTCACCAACAATGACAGTGTTTCCTTGATATTTGGGGAGATTTATTAGTTCAGTGGAGGTGTGCAGGAGGTTGGGTAACTTTAAGGATCTTTTACACCAGGGGTAGGCAACCTTTCCCCTTTAAGGGCCGAGGGACTTCAGTTCCCAGAAGCCTCAACCATGTTGGCCAATAGCCCCTGGGATTCTGGGAGCTGAAGTCCATCAGCCCTTAAAGGGGAAAGGTTGCCTACCCCTGTTTTACACCAATGTATAATTGCTTAGAGACTCTGATGTTGATGAATAAAAGTATTATTATTTAGATATGTGCAAAAGTGCATGCAAACACACAAAGCCAATGCAACTTTATGAACCATATAGAGCTGCCAGAAACAAAGTTGTGAAAGGTTGGATATCAAGAAATTGGGAGTAAAGAGGGTGATAACTACTGGTAGTGAAGAGGGGGTTCCATGGGATATATGATGGAAGATCTTTGTATTCTTCCTCCTCCCCCCTCCTTAGATAGACAGGAATTCTTGCTTGCAAACTCCTCCCCCTCTCTCTCATCCAAATTAACTATGAGATTTAGGTCACTCCCTCCCTGTTGGGACTAACAGCCTTTCTCTCAAGATTTCAACTGAGCTGTTCCCAACTTCCTGCTTTCTTAAAGATGGTGAGATCTTTTCTCTTTACCTAAATCATCACTAGTAGGATTTGGATATACTTTTTATATAAATGTAGATTATTGTTATTGTTTTGAACTACAAATGTCATATGACATGTTTGTTATTTTTTGAGTCAGTCTAACTGCCTCGGCAGACGGCTCAATTGAGCCGTCTCCGAGGCCTGGAAGAGGAGGGGCCACCGCACGCGCGGCGGCCCTTCCTCTTCCTGAGGTCGCCCTGAACGCTTCCGGGTCACCGCACGCCGGACGCGTTCAGGGCGACCTCCCTCCACAGCGTCCGGACGCGCTGTGGAGGATAAGTCGCAAAAAGGGCGCCCGCCGCTTTTAGGGCGCCCTTTTTGCGACTTATGAAAGGAGTGCCTTTTTGGCGCTCCTTTCAGGGCCGCTCTAGGAGCGCCGCGGTGGGGTTGCCATAGCCCTGCGGCGCTCCGGACCAGGGCGTCCCAAACGCCCTGGTCTGCAGAGGGCCTAAGTTCTTAGGGAAGCAGTGGATTGGGGCTGTGGCAACCGCACACCATAGCCCCGATCCTCCCTTTTTCTGCTTTGAAAAGAGTGGCAAAATGCCACTCCTTTCAAGGGCAACAAAAGGCCACCCTAAGAGCTAACACGTGGCTCTTCAGTGCCCCTTTCAGCACAACATGTCAGAAAGCTCTGCCGGAAGGACGGCATCAGTGTGGGGTTGGGTGGCCAGCATGTGGCTGCCCCACCCCAACTCTGCCTCCAGGTTGGCCCTTTAGGCTGGTCTGCAGAGGCCCATAGTTAGGCAAAGTCACTCTTCTGATACTCTGCTAATTTAAAGCCAGATTCTAACAGCCTTGGCTTCCATATTTTGATATTTAAATATTTCTGTTTCCTTTAAAAAGGCTGAAGCCTTAGGAAACTTAAATTACTCTACAAAATTGAGTGGGGCTCAGAAAGCATCTGAGGGAGACACAGGGTCTAAACAGACTGGCATTTAACACTGGACTAGGGGCAAAGTGGGGGTGTGGTGTCTGCATACCACATGCCCTGATGCTGCCCCAATGCTGGCATCATGCCACCTGCCTGACCACAGAGCAGGCAGTGAACGGGCATGTCTTTGGTGCAGTGTTTAGATGTGCTGTGCTAAAGAATCTCCAAAAAAGCCACTGCCATGGCAGCAAAGGCGCCTTTTCAACAGTTTAAAAAGAAACGGCATTTTGACGGCCCTTTTCAGGCCGGCAAAGCACTGAATCAGGGCCACGGCATACGGCTGCTGCAGCCCCGATCTAGAACACCCAGAGGCAGCATGGAGCTGCTCTTTCAGGGCAGTCTGTTTCACCCCACAGTGAGTGAAACAGAGCCTCTTTGCACACACAAGGCTATAGCTGGAGCTGATAGTTATATCTGATTTTCTAGCCTTGGGTGATACTTGGTGTTGTTCTGCAGTGTAACAAAGACTTGATTGTCTTCCCAGATAATCAACAATGGGATTCCAGAATGATTGATGGCTTTAACTTCAGAGTAACAAAATATTAGTTTAGTATGAGACAACCCCTGGATAGTGGGAAAGGAAGAGGTGAATAGGGACGCAGCCTGGAGTGAGAAGGAAATGTGGTCTTTAACTGCTTTGTTCTGGGACTCAGTCCCTACTGTGAGATATGTGGAAAACTGGGGGCAGGGGAGGATAGAGTGATCAACAAATAATGCTATCTATTTAGTGCTATCTAGATCCTCCATTTGAAGCCCAGGTATTACATGATGGGGTGAGGTCCCATCACTAGTCCCAGCTTCTGCCAACCTAGCAGTTCAAAAGCATACAAATGCAAGTAGATAAATAGATACCACTTTGGTAGGAAGGTAAACAGCATTCTGTGTAATCATGTTGGCCACTTCATCACAGAGTGGTCTCTGACAACACTGGCTCTTTGGCTTAGTAATTGAGATGAGCACTGCCCTCTACAGTTGGATGCGACTTGACAACCTTGTCAACAGGGAATAACTTTACCTACCTTTAGATCCTCCATATGTTTTTGGGTCAAGGTGTCCTTCCCATGGGAAATTTCCTAGTGTTCCAAAGTTTATTGTGACCTCTTAAAAGCATGCCTCACTTCAAATATCAAAATATGAGAATATGAAACTTCATATTCAGTGTAGAGGATGAAAGATGTGCTAAAAACATCCAGCATCCTAAGCTCCCTAGGAGGATAAAAATGTGAGAAATCAATCTTTCCTGGCCCAACACTTAAAATATCGACTCTGATCCACAGCAATGATATTTGGAATTTGTAGGACTGGCTTCAAAACATAAGCAAATTTTACAATTTAACAGATAAGGCACTACACCATAGCTCCAGAACTATCCTTTTGCACTCATGTGGATTTGGTATGAATATGCAACACCACAGTAATGCAGTATTACCTTCCTCTGTACTAACACAGGTAACTAAGCCCCAGTGGGTGTTTTCTTAATAGGGCTCTGGTGACTGCTCGCATGAGGTATAACAGGATCTCCTGCTGTTGCAGTGCCCACCCCAGACATGCTTGGCAGGGCTCAGCAGACCATGTCATGTACATGTTTCTAAAAGCACTGAGTCACAGTGTTGGGAGGGATTGCTATAGCTGCCACCATAGGTAGCAACCCAACCTCTGCTGTAAAACCTTCAGGAAAACCATCACCCTTCCTAAAACGCCCTTCCTTTATGAGCCCCCCCCCCAAAAAAAATCATACTTTTTTTAGACAAAACTAAATAATCATTACCACAGCATTCTCAAACTGGAAAAAATGTAGATTGTTTTCTTGATTGTGTGTTTATTGGTTTGTTTGTTTTTTGGTAAAAATAATTCAGCTGTCTCCAGCCATATGCTTTTCAGTTAAGATACATTGGATGACATATCTATCTTCTCATTTAACACTAGAAAAAATGTTTGCTTCACACATTTAATCTTATCATAAATTAGAGTATAGCTGTACAATACTTCAAGCTTAAATTCAATTTACATTTTTTTTCAAGTGGCACAAGCAACACACTCAAAACATGGAGCTTGTGCTGGGAGAAACAAAGGAAGGCCTGGGAGCCATTAATCACATTTTTGATTGCGAATGGCCATGAAGATTTAGTAAAATATATCTTTTGTTAGATACATATAAGGCCTGGCTGTATCTTCTAAGGGTAAATCGGGAGTTCTTTTTTTGGTTCTTCGGTCTAAGCCTAATATTATTTCAAGGTCGGCACAGAGTCGATTAAACAGCGGTGAAGGAGTTCTTTTCAACGCTCGGAAGTGACACTCTATTTTGTAATGTCTGCTTTATCTATCTTACTTTTTTCTTCTAAATCCATTTTTGTATTTTAGTATTAATGTAATTAACATGTAGTTGTTGAAGTTTTGTGTTATTGTCTTGTCTAGTGGGTTTTCTTTGTGAATGGGTGTAAGTTAATTTTTTGGCGTTTGTTATTGTTTTTTTTAACAATAAAGTTTAAATAATAAAAAAAAAACATGGAGCTTGTCCTGAGCTAAATCTCAAGTGAAATGAATGAAAGCTAGGTAACAATACAAATGTATTATTACTACTACTACTACTACTATCAGCATCAACATCCCACCTTGCTCCCAAAATAGGGACTCAATGCAGCTAACAAATTTTAAAACAATACAAAGGCATTTAAAAAATATCAATATAAAGCCTTAAAAAAAACCCCAATATATAAAGTTAAAAACATGTACTCATATTCAGTGCAGTTTTCTTTCTTTTTTACGTGTCAGGCTGGGGAGGGGTGAAGAAACAGTCATTGATGAATGTTGTTAAATTGCGTAATTAAAATAGTAAAGAGTATCCCTAATGTTCTGAAAACCCAAGGCAGACTCACAAAATAAGCTATCAAATGGACTTTCATTCCTCTGCATATGAAGCAAGAGCTCTAAGATATCTCTGCCAGATTTGAATAATATGACCATTCATATTCAGAGCTGGACATGGATCAATTTGTTGAGGCTTTAGTTTGTGTTTCACATATAGAGAAAATATAAAGCAGGCAACTCAAAAGTAAATTCAAACAATCTTCATGAGCTATGTGGAAGTGCATTTTGCTGCATTTAGAGGCTGATCAAATGTGAGTCACATGCAATCCATTGTTTTATTCCAGGGGTAGGCAACCTAAGGCCTGGGGGCTGGATGCAGCCCTCCAAGGCCTTTGGACCGGCCCTAGACCAGTCCTGCCACCGCCGCCACCGCTGCCCCCGCCACCCGCCATAATGATATTGATTATTATTGTTATTACTTGTTATTGGGATTTTTCTTGGCAAAATCTCCACAGGGCTTTTGCCTTGGCTTTTCTGGGGCCGAGAGAGTGTATATGCATATTATTTTTTAAAAAAAAAAACAACATTGTTTGTTTGTTTGTTTGTTTTTGGTGCTTCGGCCCCCCAATTGTCTGAGGACAGCAACCTGGACCCCAGCTCAAAAAGGTTGCCTACTCCTGTTTTATTCACTTACATCAGCAGTGGGCAAAGTTTGCCCCTGATGCTATTTTTGTGGCCCTTGAGGACCTCCCAGAGGTATTTTTTTTTTTTTTGCATTTTTTTAGAAAAAAGAAAAGCTCTCTAAATGCCCTCTGGTGATATAGAAAACATTTCCACCATATGGCCCTCCCAGGCATACCAAAATTTTTTTTTTAAAAATTGCATTTTTAATAAAAAAAATATTTTTGCTCCAAAATGTCCTCTAGGAGACATATGGGACATTTCCTCCATATATTAATATTAATAATAATAATAATAATAATAATAATAATAATAA
>JAIPUX010001880.1:35904484-35917890 GCA_020142125.1 Phrynosoma platyrhinos | reverse complement strand
AATTTCATCAAATTCACTCCTTTCCTTTCTAATACCAATTAATTTTTGGTCAGAGAGACACCTCTCTCTCAACTGTCTATGTAGGAGCCAACCACACGTATAACCTTCATCTATTATTTGCTGATGTTTTTTTAAGCATAGCTTTCCATCCAGCTTATTCACCTCCAATAAACTGTCATATATAATCCACTTCCCTTCTTTTATAACTTCCCTTTGATGAAAAGCCTTGTGAATTGACACCCACCTAGGTAAATCCGGATGTTGTTTGGATGTCGGAATGGTTTTTGTTGGATAATGAGGGGATCTTAGCACTTGAAGGTAATGGACTTAGATTTGGGTGGCACGCTTATTTATTTTATGGAAAAAATAAGGTACACAATGATTTCGGAAATCATTTTATACGTAAATCCTTATTTAATGTTTGGCTAAAGTATAAAGAAAGAGTCAGTCTGGAAAAAAATGAATATAAATTGAGCTATAATGATATCTTTAGAAAATCCAATAGAACACATTGATGGTTTACTTTTCACAAATATTGTAGTGTCTCTGGATTATCAATAAATAAAGAAAAAACAAATATGTTATCTATGAATTTAACAGATGAAGAGAAACAATTACTGAAGGAAAAAGCCAAATATCAACTGGTGTACAAAGTAAGATACCTTGGGATCTATATCACAACAAAAATTTCTGATTTGTTTAAAAATTATTACGAAATAAAATGGAAAAAAATATAAAAAAAGATTTAGAAAAATAGACTAAATTAGACATATCATGGATGGGAAGAATATTGACCATCAAAATGAACATTTTACCAAAGATGATTTTTTTTATTTCAAAACTTGTCAATTATTAAAAATAATAACCCATTTTGAAACTGGGAAAAAGACATTTTAAAATTTCTTTGGTCAGGCAAAAAACCTCGGGTAAGATACAGGCTGTTATATGATGAGATAAAGAGGGGAGGTTTAGCCTTACTAAATTTGAAGATTTATTACTATGTATGTGCAATGGATTGGGTAATGAACTGGTTAAAATTACCTGACATGAGATTACTATAATTAGAAGGCCTTGAGTTAAGATTTGGCTGGCATGGATATCTATTGTATAATAAAAGTAAGGTTAATCAGGACTTTAATGACCATTATATAAGAAACTCCCTATTAAGAATTTGGTTTAAATTAAAACCAAGGTTGTCTGAAGGAGTGCCAAAATGGACTTCCATAAATGAGGCCTTTTTTAATAAAGTTCCAATAAAAAAGTTGAAATGGGCTATTTATGAAGATATATTAGAAAGATAAAATAAAGTTAAAAGCTTTAGATCAACTAAGAGAAGAGGGAATGCATCTCACTTGGTTCTCTTACTTCCAATTAAAAGAAAGATTTACATTAGACACCAAATCAGACAACACAAAAGACCCAGATCCGAGGTTTGAGGAGATTGTGAAATCAGAGGGGGGTCATAGGATTAAAAAACTATACAAACTTATATTATCATTCAATATGGAGGAAGAGATTATCAAACCCCAGATGATAAAATGGGCCCAAAATTTAGGACACTCTATAGATTTGAATCAATGGGATAAGACATGGTCCAAAAGATTGAGATACAAATTAAGCAACAATTTAAAAGAAAATTACTATAAAATGTTATACAGATGGTATATCACCCCATTCAAATTATTGAAAATTTACAAAAATGGAAAAAATAAATGCTGGAAATATAAGAAGGAATTGGGCACATTTTATCATATATGGTATAAACAGGCTAAAAGATATTGGAATGAAATATATCATGAAATGGAAAAGATTTTAAACTTTAAGATTGTAAAGGAACCAGAGAAATTTTTGTTAAATATAAATAATGATGATGCTCTAGAAATGAGATATGGTAGATTATTTTATATGACTATAGCAGCTAGGGTGACTTATACTTAGAAATGGAAGCAAACAGACATCCCAGAGATAAAAGAATGGATCAGGAAATTGCATGATCTAATGGAAAATGATAGACTAACTCAAATTTTACAGAAGAAAGATCCCAAGATATTTATGGAAACATGGAAACCGTTTATTGAGTATGTAAAACAGGAATATTGTCAGATATGGGGAACTGGTATAGAACAAAATATAGAAACCAAAAAAGAAAATATGTAAGAATGTTTAATGTGTAAGTATGTGTAAAAAAGTTCAAAATGAGATGGGTGGATACATAAGGGTTTATAAGGTCAAAATATAGGATAACACTGAATATATTGAAAAAATGAAAATGATGAACTGTGGAAATTTGATAAGGAGAAAATATTTTAGGATGAATAGAAAAAAAAAGAGAGAAAATAGAATCAGTTGGTTACAGAAGGAGGTTAGAATGCATTGGAAGTGATGATTATTTGCAGTTATTGACAGTGTTTTAGTAAGTGTTTTAGTAAATGTTCTGTTTTTCTCTTTATTTAGTGGATGCTGTTTGACGAATGTGATATAAACAATGTATTTGGAATGTTTTTAATTAATAAAAGTTTTTTAAAAATTAAATTAAAAAAGAAGGTTTCTATCGTAGAACAAAAAATAAAGGAGAAAAATGGATATCATATAAAGATACAATATACACTGATACTAAGAAAAACTTTCAGTTTAAAACTATTGAAGCTTTACAAGGAAACACACATATAGGTTGGTTCCTATATAATCAATTAAAGGCAAAATTGAAGGAAGTTGCAAAATTATGGAAACTTGAAAAAGAAGAAAATGATATAGAGAAGATTATGTTCTGAGAACAAGATAAATACATATCTAAATATTGTAAGGTACTAATAAATAGAGACTTAGAAAATGAACCAATTAAAGCAGTTATGATTAAGTGGGCACAAGATATTGGAGAACCTATAGATCTTGAAAGCGGGGAAGAATCTTGGAAAACAGCTAATAAATTTACACTTTGCCAAAATTACAAAGAGAATTACTTTAAAATGTTCCACCAATGGTACATGACACCAGCTAAGCTAGATAAGATTTACAAGACAGGCAACACAAAATTCTGGAAGTGTCAAAAACTGGAAGCCAACTTTACACACATATGGTGGCAGTGTCAATATGCAACAAGATATTGGAACATGATAGCAACAGCAATTAATGAAATGCTCATGGTAGAAATAAAACTAGATCCTAACCTCTTTCTCTTGAATATGACAAATAGATTGGATAAAATGATGGAAAAAGCCCCCACAAAACAACTTTTGTATATGATCGCCACGGCTAGGGTACTCTACGCCCAATACTGGAAAAAGAATAATATCCCATCAGAAGAAGAATGGTTACTTAAATTACAAGAGGCAGCTGACATGGACAAACTCACAGCTAGTTTAAGAGGAAAAGAAACAAAGGATGATTGGAAATGTCTTCAGAAGATAAGGTGAAATAAGAGGTTGGATGCTGATTTAACCCCTCTCTGCTTTCGGTTTTCCCTTCAATTTTTTTTTTTTAATCTGTCTGGCATAAAATTAGTTGGGCTTGAGAGTAATGTATGAAGAGGATATTCAATGAGTATATCACACTTGAGGAAGTACTGCGTATAAACAGAAAATACAAAAGATCAGATGAAGAACTCCCAAATTATATAAATGATAAAGAACAAGAAGATAAACATCAAATTGGGAAACATTTATTATTGTTTTATGTCAAACTAAATGTAAATTGTTTTATGTAATATTTGTGCAAGAATTGGTTGGAAGATTAGATATATAGATTGTTTATGGATACAGAGATAGCATCGGTATATATGGATAATTGGGGGGGAGGGTGGGTTAACTATGTGTGTATATATGTATGGATTTAAATGTCTGTATGTTTTATTTGTTAGTTTATTTTGTATATTTGTTTTGTTAATAAAATTGGGGGGGGGGAACTTTGTGGAATCCAAACATGAAAAGAGACCTCATTATCATATTATTCATCAAATCAGATAATGAAAATGCAATAGTGTCTGGGGTTCACAGATGATGTTCTTTCCAAGATTTATTAGGTAGGAGTTAAGGGCAATAAGTCATGCTTTATAAATGTTGACATGCTGGTCTTTTTTAACTGAAAGACAGGCTGGCTATAAAATATATTCTGCACATGGGATTATCACTGTATTAGATTATTTGCTTTCTTGATGTTTTTCCAATCATTAAGTTCTATAAAGAAACAGAAATGTAATTTTGTTCTTGACAGCAGAGTAGTACTTTTTGACCAATTGACCTTTTCACTCCCTTTCAGAGGACAGAGATTTAATTTAACTTCAACAGATTGTCAGTTCAATGGTAAATATTATGCACAAATAGCTTTGCAGGAGAAAATGGATAATGGACATATTATAAAATACATTTCCTCTGAAGTTGTGACTTGCAAAAAAAAAAAAATTGTCTGACATACCGTACATGCCTAAGGATTAACATAGTGTTTTAATCTTTTCCAAATCTGCCACTGGATTACAACATCCATCATTTTCCACCAGCATGGGCGTTAGTTAGGAATTATGAGGATCTTAGTTTCATGACATGGAAATGGAAAAGTTGTGATGAGAAGCAGTCATATTCTGCACTGATAAGAGCCTATATTGGATAACCCTCAAGGTCCCTCACAACTCTATGATACCAAGTCTCATAACATACCAGACTTTACACACCACCATCTAGATCAAAGAAAGTAATGGTCCTACTCAATTCTGCATTGGTCAGTTCTAACCTGGAATAGTGTGTTCAATTGTAGGTTTATAGTTTAAGATGGACATTGATAAGACAGAACATGTTCAGAGAAGGGGAACTAAGATGGTATAAGATTTAGAAACCAAGCCTCATGGGGACCAGCTGAAGAAACTGGACATATCTAGCCTGCAGAAGAGAAAACTAGGGAGCAAAATGGTAGCCATCTGTCAGTAGCTGAAGTGCTGTCATGAAAAACATGGAGCAAGTTTATTTTCTGCTCCTCTGGGTTCTAAACTAATGAATACAAATTAGGAAAAAAGGCGATTCCAAATAAACTTTAGTAAGAACTTCCTTATAGTAAGAGCTGTGTAACAGCTGTGAATGGACTACTTCAGAAGGTGGTGGACCCTTCTTTATTTTTAAACAGAGGTTATATTACCATCTTTCAGAAATGTTTCAGATTCCTCCACTGGCAGCATGTTGGACTGGATGGTCCTTTAAACCCTTTATCATTCTGTTATCCTTCAGCAAGATGTTATGAGAAAATCACTGTATCTCAGTAAATAAGAGCAAGTAAAGTGATGCCTGCCAGAAATGCTTACACAATTCAAATAGTAAATACTTTCAGTTTTGCTTATTTCAAAGTCCTATTGTATATTTGAAAGGATCAGATATCTATGAATAATGCAGTTTCTTGTACATGATTGATAATGGGTTTATTGCTCCAGCACTCCTAGCATGTTACTGGATAGCTTATCAACCCCATTTTCCTAGGGAAAACAACTGCTGTTGAAACATGACATGTTTATCATTGCAAAGTGCACAGAATTATCTACATGGGAAAGCTCTTTGCTGTGATAATGTCCTATTGAGCCTTAGGTACATCATACAGGATACATGAGATGAAAGCTGTAAAAAAGTACATATCACTGAAATGGTTCTCTGTTTTTAAAGAGCTTCTTGCCTCAAGGAATATAGACAGAAATAATGATGGGGAGGTTAAAGTTGTTGTTTTACAAAAGTTCTAATTTATGGTCTTTGAGTTTATAAACAAAACTGCAAATATATATTGTCAGCTTCCTTTTAATGTTTTAAATTATATACATATAAATGTGTATGTCTAGGAATGTGTATAATTGAAAAATGAGCACTAAATTTCATTAAAAGTTAAATGATATCTGGATACTGCAATAAATTTGTAAGAAAGAAATAAAGATCTTAATTCATGTGCCACATGGGACATAGGTATGAAGAAGTTGCTTCTGAGTGGATGTAATGGAACTATTGTAATATGTGGTAAAGGTAAAGTCGAAGAGCCAGCATTGTCAGAGACTACTCTGAGATCATGTGGCCACCGTGATTGCACAGAACATGTGATATGAGTCCCAAAATTATGCCTACTGTACAAAGTGGGGTTGTTTAAAGGAAGCAATTACTGAAGAGACCATTGTTCCTGCTTGGCCTCATGCACATATTTACACAGATCTCCAATACACTCAGAAGTCTCAGCTATGTCCAGGTTTTAGCTAGAGCAGACCACTGAATCAATTGCAGAATGACTGAGTCAAAACAATCCTGTAAATCCTACCTATTCAATGTATCATTTCAAAAAGATGGAGCAATGTTACATATACAATTTTTGGTGTTTTTTATGAGAGTTTATTATTTGGTTTTGAATTCATTTAATCAGAGAATACTTTAAAATATGCATTCAATAAAATGATTAAAATTAAAAAAGAATTTAGCAGTATTATCTTAACAGCAGCGAGAATAAAGAAACAAACTAGATGCCATAACACTTGAGGGATAAAAACTTGCCTAAAAAGAAAAGTCTTGAAGTTCATCTGGAGAAACAAAACTTGCATGCCTAAATTTGCTATGCTCATAGTAGCTTTCGGGCTTTATTTGCCTTTCCCTCCCTCAAGTAGCTCTCCATCTGCTCTAGGACCCTTCCACATTACACAGCTTTAGTGCTACGATCCTACTTTAACTGCCATGGCAGCATCCTGTGGACTATTGTGATTTGAAATATAGGGAGAGATAATCAGAATGACACTATGATACTAGCAGAAAACATCATAGACTTGGAGCAATTACTAAAGTAATTGTGAAAAAGCAGGCTTACTGCTGAGCATAAAGAAAATAAAAATAATGACTACTGAGGAGCTACACAAATTCAATCTAGATAATGAGGAAATCAAAATAGTTAAAGTGTACCTTGCAACAAATATTGTTTAGAACAGAGACTGCAAGAAATTAGAAGAAGATTAGGAATGAGAAGGGCAGGTATGAAAGAACAGGATATAGCATCCTACAGTGTAAAGATATACCACTTAGCACTAAAGTTAAAATCATCCAAGCCATTGTATTCCCCATCTCCATGTATGGACATGAAAGCTGGACAGTGAAGAAAGCAGATAAGAAAAAAAATCAACACATTTGAGATGTGGTACTGGAGCAGAGTGTTGGGGATACTGTGAGGGGACAACCTTAAAGACAAACAAATGGGTCTTAGAAGAGACCATGCCTGAACTCTCCCTGGAAGCCAGGTTGACAAAACTGAAGCTGTTGTATTTTGGCCACATCAGGAGAAGATGTGACTCATTAGAAAAGACAATAATGATAGTAAAAATGGAGGGTGGTAGGAAAAGAGAAAGTCTGCATGCCATGTGGTGATGCTCAATCAATGAGGCCACAGGCCTGAGTCTGTAGGACCTAAGCAGAGATGTCTCATCCACATGGTTAGCATTAGCTGAGGTTGTATTGAGGGCAGTTAACAACATAAAATTCAGAATTCTCTGCTAGAGAGCTCTAGTGCCTCCCAAAATTACAAACCTCAGGATTCTATGGGTTGAGGCCATAGTGGATAACATGGATGGATTCATAATGCTATAACTGAGTAGTATAATAGGGCTCCAGGAGAGTGTCATGGCATTCCGGTACAATTTTTCTTTTCCCTAGAATGAGCAAGAGGAATGAGGAATCTCTCCTTCTTACTTCTTCTGGTGAAAATGCTTTATTGGTACCTTAAAAGAGTACTGGATTTTTTGAGTGAGGGATGTAACACACAATATTATCCACTGAAATACATGAGGAACTCATTACATATGGAAGACATCTATGCATACACTGAAGTTACTCATCCCTCAAAAAAGTAATCTGGTTCCAATTTTTGTATGGAACAACTCAAATATGCTTTGATTCCCTAAATCTTTATGAACACTGTGTCATTATTATATGGTATTTCACCTGCAGAATTTTTTACCAAATATTTTCCCCAGTTCCCCATCCATGCAGGTCTGTTTCAAAATTCTTTGATGCCCCTTTTACACAACCACTTCTTTCTCCACAATTGACAGTGTTTTCACCATAGGATAATGTGGCTCTCCACAGTCAGTCTCATAGTATGCAGAAAACTGACTGGCATTTGTAACGATGCATGACATGGCCACACTTTGGGAAATCAAACCACTGTATCAGGAAGGCAACATTTTCAATAATAGTACTATGGCACAAAACATCAGCAACGTCTGAGGAAAAGAAATCACTGGACAATCACACAGTTTGAGCAACTGAGGAAAACAAATGGATATCCAAAATGGGCTCAAAAAGTAGAACCAGAAACAGGAGAAGCATAAATGAAAAGGAAGAAACTATTCTGGAACAGAGCAAGCAATTTTGGGTTTTTCTAAATTAAGCTAGCCAGAAAAAATATTTGGTCAGAACCCCATTTCTCTCTTTTCCAGCACTCAAGCTCTGAGGCAAAACCTTCTCATTCTTCACAGTCCTCAAATCCTCCTGTTGTTAAGTTTGAAGGCCACACCAAGAAATGGTCCATCAATTTGGTTATTACTCATGGTAGATGGATTAAGGGAAAATCTCTTACCTTGGAATGGTGATGTCAAAACTGGTATTTTGATTGGTGACAAAGTCAGCACATGGCATGGCTGCAGACTTGTTGATGGTCCCTGAGGGGTATCAGCATCTAATGACAACATGGCTGCTGCAAATGCAATGGTCTGGTTGCTGCCAGCTTGCTTAAGGCAACCACCTATGGAAGAACCAGGATGATTTTGATTATTTTCACTCAACACTGGACATCTCTGACACATGTATAAACTTTGCCATTTTGCTCCCCAACTTGGCAATGGCTTTATAAAGTCTAATGATAGATTGTACCATTACTATTTCCACCTCATTGGCATAATTTCATTTTTATGGCTCACAGAATACAGTTATGACCTAAACAGGATGTGTCACCATTTTTCACATCTTTTCCACATTGCCTCAGATATCAAGAAATCAGAATCTTCAAAGCTAGGTGATGAAAGTTATAGTTCCCCATTTCCTGAAACTTTGTTGTTGTTGTCAGTATTGGGTAGGTGCAATCTCACAAGTCACAACTCAAATATCAGGGATTGGGAGGACTAGGATATGCTATTCGATGCAACGCACAGACCTATAATTTTTAGCATACAGGATGGCAACTTCCAGATGATGGGGGTCTCAACTTGCCTTCCCCAGAACCTCAGAGGGCCATACTCAAACACCTATGAAATCCCTCTACCAGCTTTTGGTCACTACCATGTTGTGAGGATGAGAAGTAAAGCTAAAGGGTCATACACATTCTTTGGTCTAACTTCATGAAGCCCTTACTATAATTTCTGGAGGCAGGGGAGCCCATAGGGCAAGAGGAAGAAAAAGGGAGAAGAGCTAGCATGAATGCAACAATGGAAGGAGTGATGGGAGTCCTCTACAATTTATCACTTTGGACCACTCACAAAAGAAATTCATCCCTTCCCCAGCAAAAAGAAGGACATGTGACAGAAAGAGAAAGTGTGAGTATACACATTTGCGTCTCTTAAAGGGAGAGGGAGGGAAGGAGAATGAGGAGGAGAAAAATAGAGTTGAGGTCTTCAGGGAGTGAGAGGGAGAGAAAGAGATTGACAGAAAATAGATACATAGAGAGTGGGTGTCAGGAAGAAAGAACATGTGGAAGACTGACAGAAAGAAAGAGAAGGTGTATAAAAAAGGGGGTGGGGAAGAAAGCAGAACACCAGATTGAAAGAATGAATTTGCAGAAAGAGAGGCAGAAAGATGGTTGACAGAAAATGGGGGAAAATTGAAAGTGAGAAAAATAGAAAGATGGAATAGGTTCACAGAAAGACAAGAGAGGTAGCCCCAGCCTCCTTGGGGTCTAGCCACACCTGCATTTGGTTAAGGTCTCATCCACCATCAGCATACAGCCTGTGACAGCTCACTCTTAAAGGAATGCAGCTCATGAAAAAGAGAGAAGTTTCCATATGTCAGACCTTTTGGAAGATCAAATGTACTTACCATATGTCCAAACTAAACATTTACCACTTTATTACATTTTATCCTAAATTTGTACTTGTGTAGCCTGTGTTTATTTTGTGGTCTGATGTAGCTTTTTGACAATTAAAAAAATAAAGTCTGAAGCAATAAGAAAAATAATCAGCTGCATAATTTTTAAACTTCTGGAACAATTAATAGTTGGAAACAGTCTATTCATAGCTGCAGCTCAGTTTCCAAAACACCATAAGACCACTTTATACATCACATTTGTAGGTATGCACCTAAAAATATAAAGCATAAATGTGTATTTGCAAAGACATAAATTATTCAGACTGGACACTCACCAAGAAACTGTGACTGACTGCTACTCTTGCTGAGGTTTGCTTCTATATGATGTATTAAATGGCTCTTACATTCTCTTTTGAAATGCAATAAATGAACACATTGACACAGTCTCTGCCTTTCATGAATAGAAAAGATCCTGCTAAATGAGTCCTAGAAAAGGCAGGAGTACTGTTTCAATGATGAAGAATCAACCTTTTCAATCTTAACTTTTACCTTTTACCAGACTTCGAAGGAGACCTTTGGTACTTAATCATGGCTAAGTATGCTAAATAAACAAGAAAAGAGGTAGTAAAAATCTGGAGGAAAGTTAATTTGACAAACACCAGCTGTTACCCTCTCTGCACTGATCTCTGTATTCAAAAATTAAGCAATCATTAGCTTATTGTGTCGTTTAGCAAATGTTTTCAGTTCAGATAGAAATCTGCTGGGCATTAGAAAGTAAGTAAGCAGTTTTGCAAAGTGTCCTGCTTGATCTACATCAGGGGTAGGCAACCTTTCCCCTTTAAGGCCCAAGGGACTTCAGCTCCCAGAAGCCTCAGCCATGTTGGCCAATAGTCCCATGTTGGCTAATAGCTCCTGGGATTCTGGGAGCTGAAGTCCCTCAGCCCTTAAAGGGGAAAGGTTGCCTACCCCTGATCTACATCATGACTTTAGGTGTTTCAGAGGAGTGGTTTAGCTGCTAGGTTTTCTTTCAAAGATCAAAGATCCCAAATATTATTGCTCTTATTTCACACAGGATTATTAGGATAATTCAAAGTCCATCAGTATTGGACTTTGATACTGAACTGGCCAAGATGTGACTCAGGGGTCATGCAGACCAACAGCTTGGAGTGGCCTCTGGCCAGTCCAGTGCTGGCTGGATCCTCATCAGCACAGGACAGCACCACAGTCACAAAGCTGGCCGCTAACATGACCCTTAATGGGCCACTGGCAAGGAATGGCTTTTTGCTGCTCCTTTTTCAGCTGGCTTTTCCTGCTCATGCACACATTCTCCATGTAGCTTCCAGACACTCTGGGGGCATGTGTCATCTGTACTCCCCACCCCCAGAGTGGCTGGAAGCCACACTTTACTACTCATCTGTTTCGGTCCTCACTGTCTGAGTAATGGGTTAAATACAGTTGCTAGTTTCAACTAAAGTAGACTCAGGGCCTCAGCAGTTGCTAGTTTCAACTAAAGTAGACTCAGGGCCTCGGGGCAAGGAAGGGGAGGGGCAGCCGCACGCTCGGCACCCCTTCCTCCTCCCGAGGTCATCCTTGGAGCCACCGGCCCTCCGCACAAGCTTTTGCGCGCACTTTCACTGACTTGTGAAAGGAGCGCTATTTTAGTGCTCCTTTTCAGGTGTGGCGAAGGATCGAGGTGTGGGGATGCCTCGATCCCGCTGCACACCTTCCCCGTGCCGCCAGTCTGCTTAGGCCCTCACTAAATGATAAACATCTTGGTAAGCCAACATTTAAGAAAGATATGAAAGTAAATAAAATAAGAAAGTAAATAAATAGACTGTTTTAAATTTTGCTAGTGGCCTTGAGCCCCTATACCAGAAGGAAGATGGGAAATACCAATAACAATAATAATTGTTCCATTCATTACATATATTTAGTCTAGAGTTGAACCTAAGAAATGAATTATAGGTCCTTTCAAAATCCGACATAAAAGGCAGCAAGACACATCAGGTTATAGCCTCAGGAAGGCTACAAAAGCAGTAATAACTAGTATCCTTAGACTTCTACTTTGTTGAGACTTCCAGATCACTGTCTGGATCACATGTCAAATATCATGTTTTAAAAATAAAAATAGCTAAAGTAGCTAAAATTAGGAAATTTCTAATATCACTGACCACACTTTTCAAGGCTAGTTCATGCACTTAATTCTTTGTGGGTTTCTGTGATTTTTAATGCTAATTTCTTAGCTAGGAAAGTGCCTATCATTATCATAGCTATTGCAAATGGTAGGGACATGCAAATTAAAGAAGTGTCTAAAGGTAAAGGCAAAGTTTTTCCCATGACAAATTTGTCTAGCTGTGACTGACTGTACTGGCCAGTGCTCATCTCCGTTACTAAGCCAAAGAGCCAGTGTTATCAAAGACTACTCTGTGATCATGTGGCCAGCATGACTGCACAGTATGCTGTTACCTTCCCGCCAAAGTGGTACCTATTTATCTACTTGCACTTTCACATGCTTTTGAACTGCTAGGTTGACAGATGCTGGGACTAGTGATTGAAACTCAGTCCGTCACATGGCTCCTGGGTCTCAACCCGCCACCTGCTGATATTGCAATCGTCAGAGTCAGTATCTTAACTGCTGAGCCACCATGTCCCACTAAAGATGCAATGAAATGTCTAGGGACACAATATTAATGGAAACTACAATTAATGTAGGCATAGGGCCTTTGCAGACTGCTAGAAATAATCCAAATTGAGTCCACTTTAACTGCCCTAGCTCAGTGCTAAGGAATCATGGGAACTGGACCCCCTGGATAGAAATAATCATAGACCAGTCTCCTTCCTCCCTTTTCTCAGCAAAGTGATCGAGAGGGTAGTTGCTTCCCAACTCTAGGCAGTCTTGGATGAAACCGCTTATCTCGATCCATTTCAAACCGGCTTCAGGACAGGATATGGAGTTGAGACTGCCATGGTTGCTCTGACCAATGACCTCCGCTTGGGCATCAACAGGGGTAGTGTGACCCTGCTGGTGCTCTTGGATCTCTCAGTGGCTTTTGATACAATAGATCATGCCATCCTCTTGGATTGCCTGAGAGAGTTAGGAATCGGGGGCACTGCTTTGCAATGGTTCTGTTCCTTCCTCTCAGGTAGATCCCAAAGGGCAAGGCTCAGGGACAGTTGTTCTTCCAAAAGAGAGCTTAATTGTGGTGACCCTCAGGGCACCATCCTGTCCCTGATGCTATTTAATATCTATATGAAGCCGCTGGGTGAAATCATTCAGAGGCATGGAGCACAGTGTTATCAGTATGCTGATGACACCCAGATATATCTCTCCATGACCAGATCAACAGCTCGGACTTCAGATGGCATCTCTCCTCTTAATGACTGTCTCAGAGTGGTAAT
>JAIPUX010001880.1:35892608-35904384 GCA_020142125.1 Phrynosoma platyrhinos | reverse complement strand
CTTTAAATCCCTACATGGCTTGGGGCCATCTTATCTCAGGGACCGCCTTTCCCTGCACTTTGGTCTTCTGGGAGGAATTTGCTGCAGCCTATGAAGACCAGACTTTCGCAGACCTCCCAGAGGGCCTTCTGTGACTGCTCCCAGACTGTAGAATGGCCTGCCAGATGAGATCCATCTTATTACCACTCTTGCTGCCTTTAAAAAGGCAGTAAAGATGGATCTCTTCTGGCAGGCCTTCCCGAAATAACTGCCCGGCCAAATGGAGGTAATCCGCCATTCTCACCCCTCCAGCTGCCACGATATGTTTGCCAGCTGGTTTTGTATTTTATGATTGAATTGATTTTAATTTTACAATAGTTTAGTTTTAAGGGGTGGGAGGGTTTGGAGGTGGGAGTGGAGGGTGTGGGAAGTTGGAATGTTTTAACTGTTGTATTTTTTAACTTGCTGTATGCCGCCCCAATTGCCGAGCAGAGGGGCGGGTTATAAATAAAACATTTATTATTATTATTATTATTATTATTATTATTATTATTATTATTATTATTATTATTATTGTTATTGTACCAGAGCTCTCTGACAGAGAAAGCTCAATGTCTCAAAAAAAACTACAATTCCCATGATTCCCTAGCACTGAGCCAGGGCAGTTAAAGTGGATTTAATTTGCACTATTTCTAGCAGTCTGCAAAGGCTCTCAGTCACACATTGCTGGGGTAGAAGACATTTTCATACCAACATCATTCTCACATGCTACATTCTTTGTAGTAAGATACAATATTGCTCCACAGGCTCATAGATGAATGACAGTTTTATTGGAGAAAGTAAAAGGGAACTCTTGATGCTGCACAGAAGTCTTCAGTTAAATCAGCTCCTTTTACTTTATGAGCTGTGTTACAAGGCTGGAGACAAGTTCTTTCATCCATTTGGGCTTCATATTGCTTCGCATTTTCTCCATCCTCCTGAATTTAGCAGCAGATTTTCAGAATGTACTCTGCATTATCTGTTCTACACCTCTTCTTTGTCATTTGGGATTGCTAGGAAGTGATTTTTGCATACAAGATGCATGGAAAATGCAAAACTAGTGAAGCCTCAACCACACATTTGATATCACGTGTGTGGAGGAGGAGGAACTTTGATTTAGGGTGCAACTATCCCTTCTCTCTTCCTCATAAACACCAAGAGTTGTACCATCCTATGTACAACTCTTTGAGATAAACTCATGCAAAAGAGATGCTGTCCTCCAGCAGCTGTCATTTCATTTTCTGAAATAGAGAAAGTGTGGACATGGTGCTGTAACTGGCATCTTTCATTAAATACTGTGACAAAAGCCACGTTGTGTATGTGCCCCTAGTACATTGTTGTAAGTGGCAGCTCTAAATTATTGTTCTAGAGGCTATATTCAATAGCTCTCAGCCTTCATAGTTAGAGAAATCAGGGTGTTACACATTATGACTGTACAATGTCCACATAAAAATAATTACCTTGGAAATTTCAGCTTTTAGGATGAAAACATAACACTGCCATCCTATGTGTGTCTACTCAAAAATAATCCCCTCTGAGTTCAAGAATATTTGATCTTGGGTAAATACAGCTTGCAAGCTCATTAAATTAACAAAAGCATTTACTATGGCATGAAACAAGATGGATCCTGCAATACCTGACAAGTAAGAAAATAGTAGTAGATGAAAGTGATTGAGAGGGAGGCTGCTCTTCAACTCCAAGCTGTCTTGGATGAAACTGATTATCTAGATCCATTTCAAACTGGCGTTAGGACAGGATATGGAGTTGAGACAGCCATGGTTGCTCTGGCTGATGGCCTTCACCTCGGTATCAACAGGGGTAGTGAGACCCTGTTGGTGTTCTTGGAACTCTCAGCAGCTTTTGACACAATATATCATGCCATCCTTTTGGATAGCCTGAGATGGTTAGGAATTTGAGGCACTGCATTGCAATGGTTCTGTTCCTTCCTCTTGGGCAGAGGGTGAGGCTCAGGGACAGCTGCTCTACAAGAATAGAGCGTAATTGTAGCATCTCACAGAGTGCCATCCTGTCCCCGTTGCTATTAAATAGATATATGAAGCCGCTGGGAGAGATCATTCAGAGACATGGGGTATGTTGTTATCAGTATGGGAATACAACTTCCAGTCCTAGATGGGGTCACACTCTCCTATATGGACTGTGTTTGCAGTCTGGGGGTGCTCCTGGATCTGTCACTCCAGATGTCAAATCAGGTAAATACGATGGTTAGGAGTGCCTGTTATCAGCTTCGGCTGATATGCCAGCTGCACCCTTTCCTGGAAACTAAGGATCTTGAAACTGTGGTATGTGCAGTGGTAACCTCCCATCTTGATTTCTGTAACACGCTCTACATGGGGCTACCCTTGTGCTTGACCCGGGAACTTCAATTAGTTCAGAATATGGCAGCCAGGCTGGTCTCGGGAACATCTAGGAGAGACCATATTACACCTGTGCTAAAATCACTCCACTGGCTGCCCAAGAGTTAACTAATTCTTCTCCCCTTCTATGCTGCTGCTGTCATGATGCTGTTGTTTTTATGCTGTGATTTATTTTTAAATGTTTCTAATTGTTTAAGTTTAATAATTTTTAAGGGGTGGGTGGGTTGTATGTATTTTATTGAAGATTTAATTGTTGTAAGTTGCCCCGATTGCACTGCAGAGGGGTGGGATAGAAATAAATTTTATTATTATCACCATCATCATCATCTCTGACATAGGTAAGCCTGGTGGGAATCAGATGTTGTTTTCTGTACCCCTGGACAGGAGGCTGAGCCAGGGTGTGCATGTATGAATTCACATAGTGCCCCATGGTGGACACAGAGCAAGGGGTCATACAAGCTTGTCATGCCCAATGTCAACCACTATAATTTAGTGCAGATATAATTTGTCAATATAGAATTTTGTAAAAAAAAAAAATGCATAGAACTGATTGGCAATGGAATGAAGGTGTTTTTACTCATTTTATCATAGGGATGGGTAACTGTGCAGTATTAGGGACAGCATTGCCTCAACATGATCCCTTGGAGTGTCATATGCCTGTTGCGTCCCAAAACAAGTCATTGTTTGTGCCCATACCCTATAGGGCATTTAGGGAGGTTTTCTCCTTTAAAAAAAATCTATTGTATGTCCAGAAGAGGTCTCCTTTACAACATGAGGTGACCCAGAAGTAACTTCCAGTTAATTTCCTGTTTTCTTTTTTGTTTTGTTTTTGTTTGTTTGTTTGTTTTTTAAGGCCACTGTTGAGTCTAAAATGGCCCACAGGATCAATTCAAAGATATGAATGTCCCTGTTAGTCTTTAGAATCAGTATGTTGAGAGATATTATAACACCTTTGTGACTAACTGAAAGAAAGAAGTTGGCAGCATGAGCTTTCATAGACTTCAGTCTACTTCCTCAGATACTTTTGGTGGAATGAAAGCCAGGGACAGACATATATATGCCCTTGGTATGTGAGAATGTCAATTCAAATTCAAATGAAACAGCAATTCCAGTTTTAACAATGATCATTGTGGACAAAGACATAGCCATTTGGTATGGAAATGGGATGGCAAGACCAGTTTGGCCTTGGAAACCAGCCTGTAGATGGGGAGAATAGATGAGAGTAGGATGCTCCCATGAGGATGAGGGTCAGATAGTGTTGAAATGTGTGCAGTGAGCCAGGAAGAAAAGAAATGAAATAGCAAGTCCAGTTTTAATGATGGTCATTTGTGGATAAAGACATAGCTTCTTGAGTATGGAAATGAGGTGACAAGACTAGTTTGGCCTTGGAAAAAAGCCTGTAGGTGGGGAGAATAGATGAGTGTAGGATGTCCCCATGAGATAGTGTTGAAATGTGTGTAGTGAGCCAGGAAGCCATTGTCCCTGTTCAATCCATTGCTGAGGGACTGCAGTTTATGGATGAATTCCAATGTGCAAGGACCACTGTTCTGAGGTCTCAGATGGAATGCACAGGAAGATTGAAATGTTCAGCCACCGGTTTTTGTGTATTCCCATTCCTAATGTCTGATTTATGTCCATTTATCCTCTGATGGAGGGACTGGTCTGTTTGTCTGATGTAGAGTGTTGATGGGCATTGATGACATAAAATGGCATAATTCACATTGGAGGATGAGCACGTGAAGGTCCCCCTAATATTGTGGGTGATGCCATTAGGTCGTGTGATGACATTTCCTGGATAAATGTGCAGGCAAAGTTGGCATCTTGGTTTGCAGCAAGGTTTAGTACCTGTGTCCCCATCTGTGTCATGTGTCTTCCTGTGGATGAGTACCTTTTTCAGATTTGAAGGCTGTCTGTAGGTGAGTAAAGGTCTGTCACCAAGAGCCCTTGAAAGAGTGGCATTATTGTCCAGAATAGGTTGTCGATTATTGATGATGCACCTGAGAGGTTCCAGTTGGGAGCTGTATGTGACCACCAGTGGGGTTCTGTCATTTTATCTCTTCAAACCATTCTGTAACAGATCAGTCCTGTACAAATTTTGCCCCCCCTTTTTTTTTTTTTTTTTACATCATGTGGTAGGTACTGTAGTTTTAGGAATGCTTGTTGTAATTCCTTGAGTTTTGGCATCCCTGTCTTGTGGATCTGAGCAGATGCCATTGTATCGAGGGGCTTGGCTGTAAACTATGGATCTGGTGGTGTGTTCAGGGTGAAAACTGGAGGCATTTAACTATGGGTAGCAGTCTGTGGATTTGCAATATAGTGTGGTGCTTAGCTATCCATTTCATAGGTCTACTGTGGTGTCCAGATAGTGGACTTGTTCTGTAGATAGTTCCAGGCTGAGGTTGATAGTAGGGTGGAAGTTATTGAAATTCTGTTGGAATGTCTTGAGTGAGTCCTCTTCATGAGTCCAAACTATGAAGATATCATTAATGTACCTCAGGTAGAGGAGTGGTTTCTGGGTGCAGAAGTTAAGGAAGCATTATTCTAGGTCGGCCAGGAAAATATTGGCATATTGTGGTGCCATGCATGTGCCCATGGAGGTGCCATTAACTTGAAGTTATATGTTATTATCAAAGGTAAAGGAATTGTGTGTCAGAACAAAGTGGCAGACCCTGATGGCTAGGTCTGATAAGTTCCCATCAGGAATGATGTTCCTAATTGCTTGTATTCCGTCTTTGTGAGGGATGTTGGTGTACAGGGATTCCACATCCATAGTGGCTAAGATAGTGTTTCCTGGAAGGTTGTGGATGGATTGTATCTTCTGTAGGAAGTCCATGGTGTCTTTCACATAGCTGGGAGTGTTGGTGGCATTGATTTAAGGATATTGTCCATATACTAGGAGGCACCAATAGTAAGTGTTCCAATGCTGGAGATGATAGGTTGTCCAAGGTTTCCCTCTTTAAGTATTTTGGGTAATAGGTAGAATGTGTCAGGTCAGGGCTCCTGGGGTGTGTGAAGAAGGATTTTGTTTTGTACTTCCATGGGAAATTCCCTGAGTGAGCAGCCTGTGTAATTCCTATCTGGGATCAGTAGATAGAATTCTGTAAAATGTGGTGTTTGGCAGTAGCCTCTCAGCCTCCTATATATAGGCAGATCTGTCCATGATGACTACATCTCCTCCTTTATCAGCCTCTTTGATGACAATATTAGGGTTGTTCTTGAGACTGTGTATGGCATCTTGTTCATTGCGGCTGAGATTCTGTTGCAAGTTGCATCTCTTGTTGATTATTTCTGTCTGGGCACAATGGTGGAAACATTTTATGTAGAATTCTAGTTCTGTGCATGCGATCAAGAATAAGATGAAATTGCCTGGAGGACATTACAGAACAAAAAAGTTTTGGGTGAAATGAATCTTGAGTGTTCATGAATTTTGAACACATGGGGCCCACAAAAACAGCACTTGTGGGCTCCACATGGCTCACAGGTTGCCCTTTGACTACTGCATATGGTTCCTTTAAGGGAGTGATGGTAGGCTCAATGGTAGGGCAGGGCCATGTGAGGGGGAAAAAGGAACAGGGCAATATCTAGATGTGTCCTTGATGTCTATGAATGTCAGACTGCTGTAGAATTAATGCAGTTTAATACCACTTTACCTATCATGGCTCCATCCTATGGAACCCTGAGATTTGTAGTTTGTTGTGGCACCAGAGTTCTCTGACAAAGTAGGGTAACTATATAATAAAGCTACGGATCCCCAAATTCCATAGCATTGAGCCATGGCAGTTAAGGTAGTGTCAAACTGCATTAATTATGCAGTGTAGATGTAGCCTCAGACTCTTATGGAAGGAAATTCTTTTAAGGCTTTCTTACAACAAACATTTGAAGTCATGGGGCCTGAGCAAAAATAAGTGATTGCAGTCATCCCTCTATATTTGCAGGGGTTAGTGGCAAAGGACCCCTGGGAATATAAAAAAAAAATCATGAATAAAAAGAGGGCCCATGTGGGTCCCTCCAGACCCCTGCCATGCCTGCATCACCTGATTCAGGCATCAGAGGGGAGAAGGGACTGCACAAGCTCTCTCCTGACCCCTCCGAAGCCTAGATCAACTGTTCCAGGCATGAGAGGGTCGGAGAGACTTCACCAATAACTAAATTTGTGAATTCCAAGTTCATTAATTAGGAGGACAACTGTATTTTGATTCATGTTATGTGTGATTTTTAAAATATAGCAGAAAGTGAACCTGAAAAATATCTGCATCTCTGTGCCTGAAGGAATGGTTAGTTGGAATCAGTACCTTCAACTGAAAGGCAGATGGCCAGACATAAAACAGGTTTCTATTCCCAGTGGGGTGAAACCCTATGGCTTCTTCTCCCCTGTCCAAGTTCAAAAGGATCAAACAAGCAACTCAGCCCCAGTCTAGAAAAAGAGGATCCAGAATCACAATCAGGGATACAATAAAGTCAAAAGCCAAATCCTATCAGTAAGCAAATCCGTTCATACTACAGAACTCTCAGCCAAGGTCAAAACCATTCACAGTCAGCAAGTCAGCAGGGCATAACAATAACAATACAAGGATAATTGTATGGCAACCAATACACAGACCAAGGTCATACACAGCAGAGGAATCACAAGAGGTATCAGGAGTAGAAGGTTTGACAGACAATGGCCAAACAAAGTTAGATTTCCCACCACTAATGAGTTTAGTCGGAACTGAGGTTTCTGTGCTGCTACTGTGACCTAAGATGCCACCTGAGTTCTCCCTATGACAAAAGTCCTGCTCTCTGGAAGCCCCCTTATTCCAAGAAAACTTCTTTTCTCAAGGGGACCTTGAAGGTGGATGTGATGTCAGGGAATTTAAGCAAAAATGATTAATATACTAAAATTAAACAATATATATATATAACCATTAATATATATATTAACCATTCTGTGAAGTCGTAGGCTTTCATGGCCAGCATCCATAGTTTTTTTTTGTGGGTTTTTTTCGGGCTGTGTGGCCATGTTCTGAAAGAGTTTCTTTCTGACGTTTCGCCAGCATCTGTGGCTAGCATCTTCAGAGCAGATGCTGATGCTGTGCAGATGCAGAGCAGATGCTGTGGCTAGCATCTTCAGAGCAGAGCAGAGCATCTGAAGATGCTAGCCACAGATGCTGGCGAAACGTCAGAAAGAAACTCTTTCAGAACATGGCCACACAGCCCGAAAAAAACCCACAAAAAAACTATTAACCATTCTGTTTCTGTGTGTTCTGTTCTGATAGTAGCCTCTGTTCCTGAGTACAGATTCCTCATCAGGACTATCAGATGTATTGGCATTCCAATGTCTTTAAGGGCATTCCATAGCCTTTCATGATCTATGCAATCAAAGGCTTTGCTACAGTCTGTAAAGCACATGCTGATTTTCTTTGGAATTCCCTGGTGCTCTCCATTAGCCACTGTATATTTACAATGTGGTCCCTTGTGTCTTTTCCTTTCCTGAACCCCTCTTGGACCTCTGGGATTTCTCTCTCCATGTATGGTTGGAGTCTATGTTGCAGAATTTTGAACATGATTTTGCTTGTGTGAGAGATCAGTGCTATGGCCCTATAGACGCTGTAGTCTCTTGTGTCTCCCTTTTTGTGGATGGGGATGTATATTGATCACTTCCAGTCTGTGGGTCATGCTTTTGTTTCCCATATCTGTTGACATATGTTGGTTATCTTAAGCTATAATTTAAGATAACCAAGTTACTTTAAGATATATATATATAGATTATTTTATATATATTAAACCCTTCTACAGATGGTCTGAAATCAAACCCTTGTCTTGATCCATCTTCAATGTCATGGACTGAAAGGGGCTCCAGCATTCTCATCAGGGATCTTACCTCCTGCATTCCTGAAGATCCAAGGACTTCTATGCTTACTGAGTCTTCATTTTTCTCTTCCCTTCATCCTCACATGAGAACTCCTCTAGTTAAGTCATGAAGTCATGAAAATGAGTAATATCCTGCTTGTGCTATTTTCTTGATTGGCTTGCCAATAGGACCCTGTTAGGGATTCAGTTGAATGATGTCTCAAGTTTCATTTCATTTTTGTAGAGCTCATTGGCCTGTTGCAAATCTTGTTGAAAAAAAGCTTGCAAAGCAATGTCCAAAATTCCCTAATACTTATCTCTCATTTTTGTATTTCAGAAGAAATGGCATCACTATCACCATTACTCTAGGAAGTGTGCACTGGTAAAAATACAGCTGGAAAAAAATATTTTAATAGAGAATGAACTATAGGTAAGCTTTACTTTCTACAGGGATGGGCCACTGTGAATAGGTAGGGGACCACATCACCACCACTTAGAGGTCTTGGGGGGCCACCCCACCCCCACCACACCAGCTCCTGTAAAAATATTTTTTTTTGCCTCCAAATGTGCTCTATTGGCTAACAGGCCAATTTTGCCATATTTGGGGGGCTTACTGGTCTATTTTAGGCCCAAGAGAGGTTATTTTTAATAAGAAACAGTAGAAGGAACTTCCTGTTCCAAAATAGGCTTCTTTGGGTCTACATAGGCCCATGGTGGGCTTGAAGTGTGATGGAAATGCCTTATACACACCCTAGAGAACATTCTGAGGCAAACAAAATTTTTAAAAATGTACAAATTGTATTTGAGCCCTCAGGCACCCAGGGGCCTCCCAAACTGGTGGAAACACCTCCAGGTGGCTTTTGGCAGAATTCTGGAGCAAAGACAAACTAAAAAAAAATGCATTTTTTAACCCACTGTGGGTTAGTACAAACAGCAGTTCAGAGAAAATGGAGGCAGAGAAAATATATCTGCACTAGAACAAAAAGTCTATCTCTCTATCCTGTTGCTCATCTATAATTTCTGTCTCCTTCATTTCATTCCTGTATCTGAAGTATGGGGGATAATAATAGCCCTGTTCAACCATTATAAAGTAGTTGAACTATTGTTTCCATGTAGAATGCCTGAATACTAAACTGTGCCTAGGTTAGCCACTGAGCTTTTAGGAAACAGGACTGTGGATTAGCAGCAGAGCATCAGCGCTTTGGTTCATAATGTCCTTTGTTCAGTCACTATCTTCAATTATAGGACATAGTCCTATAGATTAAATATGAAATCATCTTCAGATAGGGCCAGAAAAGGGAGCACTAAAGACCCTGGAGAATTACTGCCAGTCAGTCCAGATCAGAAATGGAAAATGTGTGGTTCTTTAGATGTAGTTGGTCTATACCTCCTAGCAGCCTTATCTGATTAACTAATGGTGAGAAATGATGGTAGTTGGTAGACTTATATGTTCCCCATCCAGGAAATACTGAGCTAGGTGGACCGTTAGTTCAATGTGAGGTAAGATGGGTTTCTAAGATACAATAAACTCCTGCTAGTAGTTGATATTATAAACAGAATAAATAGAGTTTGAGGCTCAAAAGTCCCCTTGTATGGGGATGGGGGCATAAAGAAATACATCTAACAGCAGAGAAACATAAGGGTACATATCTTACAGAGTTAATCATTGTTATGGGCACTTCTCAAACAATTCTGTTGTGGGCACCAGATCACTGGTGACTTAGGGTGAGTCACCTCTTCTGTCTGGGTTTTCATTCATTGTCTCAAAAAAGCTGATTGATTGCAAAACAGAGTGAAAGCTGCCAGCCCTGGCTGGATCTCCATCTAAAGTTAATGGCTATCAGGATTATACATTTTGTTGTTCTGCAACATGAGTGCTGCCATATGGCAATGGTGCCATATGGATATTAATTGCTGTTCCTATTCCTCTGTCACATCAACTTGCTGGCAGCTGCCAAGAGTCCCAAAGGCTTTCACAAATATGAAAGCCAAAACACTTTGAGAGGGAAAAAAAAATAAGCTCAAAAAATTTGAGTGAAGAGTAGGTAAAAACTTGATTTCTGAATGACCCCACCCCACACTCAATTATAATTTTAGTACCTTATAATTTTAGTACCTTGAGAAGACTCTATGAAAGAATGGGAGGGACAATTTTTTAATTCTAACATGTATGAATGAAACTTGCAAAAAATTACATACCTAGCATCCCTATCTGCATTATGGACAAACTGTCAATTGTAGTATAAGATGCAGCAGTCTTTTCTAGGGATGGAAAGACTATTAGAAGTTTTTTTAAAAAAATGTTTGAAAAAGGTTTTCTTAAGGGTCCAAAAAAAAAACAAACCAACAACCCCTTATAAGGGCAATCCTGGATTAAGAAAAAGTCTTCACAGTATGTTACTTATTCTGTGCAAAATTTGTAAACAGAAATATTATTTTTGTGCAGAAAATACCTGCTTCTGTTTTCCATGTACAGAATGAAGTTTTCTGTGCACAAACACAAAACCCTGATATATGAATTTAGTGCAGAGCATTTGCCAACCTGCAAATATTATTTGTGTAAATATTAAAGACTTTCATGCAACAGGAGGAAAATTGATAAAATTATTTGTTGTTTCTTTCAAGAACAAAATTACAGTGGTATAAAATTACACTACTATTGACTTCACAAACAGTATGCCATTTCAATGGGGGGACTCTCCTGTTCACCAACTCCAGATCCATAGGACCAGGGCCAATCCAAGATATTTGCTGCCTCATGCTTCTGTCATCTGTGAAATCCTGCTTCCCACACACTCCCCAGAACTGATAAAGCAATGCTGAATATATTGATGATCACACAGTTTCCAGGATTTCACAGATAAAAATAGGGATGAGGAGTAGCTTTTGTAGCCCAATAAAATGATCCTTTTAAAAATATGTCTCAAGTAGATAGTACAGGAACCAAAAGCATGTGAAAAAACTAGTGCAAATGCCTCAAGACAATAACGAAACAAGCTAGGCAATGCACAATTTACAATTTGTGATAATTTTATATACAGCCAAGTTTGTAGTTTACAATTTTGGATTTCATTTGAGCAACTATGAACTGAGGGGCTGTCCACATGGGCGATAAGATAGGGTTTCACCCTGATTTGAAACCTACCTGTTTAAATGATGCATGTGGCCAACACTGGGGGAATCTGGAATGAAGCCATGCTCCAGGGGTAAACACTGGAGCAAAATAACCCCTGGTTTGCTCTAGTTCAAGCCAGAAAGTGTGAACTAATGCACCAGTGTTCCCACTATGCAGCAGTGCAGAGATGGAGGAAGGGGCCAGCAAGTTGCTGGCCTCATAGTTGGACATATTTTTTGTTGCCTGCCTACAAATTAATTGCATATGCACTTCACCATCGACCCAAAACACCATTGACCAACTGCACACCCTATGAAGTGAAATGACAAGCAGCGCAGGAAGTCACCAACACTATAATGGATTTTAAAATAACATTAACAAACTGGCCAGTTCAACAGGAGCTATGGGGGGAGGAGGTAAAGAATAATAATAATAATAA
>JAIPUX010001880.1:35866954-35880537 GCA_020142125.1 Phrynosoma platyrhinos | reverse complement strand
CTAAACAGCTCTGCCGGATGAGACTCTGCAGACACAATATGTGCAGAGGAGAAGACTCTCTTCGCTGCATGTATCGCCTCCCGATAGGAACGAAGAAAATTCCTATGGCAAGTTCTGTCAGACAAGAGTCGAGTCTTCCGCCACCTGCATTCTAGCCGTTGTCCAACCCGCTTCATCTTCCTGAGCTCCGGTGTGTACCAAGGCCTCCAGTTAGAAGCGGGTTTGCAAGGGCGCTTGGGAGCGATCGTGTCGATAGCCCTGGTAAGATTAGAATTCCAAGTATTAACCAGCGCTTCGACAGGATCACCAGCATTCCCAACCATTAAATAAATTAAATAATAAATTTGTTAATCTTAAAGATCTGAAAAGATACAGGGAGATGTATCTTTGAAAATCAAAACCTCCACATGATCATTTCAAATCTATGTACATCTTGTGAGATTCTTAAGCCTTTGCTACCCAACATCTTTTCTTAGTTCATATTTTTCCCCACTACACCAAGAGTTGTTTCCACCATAATGTAAAGTATGTCCTGTAATATTATCTTTGTTCAATCAGAATTTTTCTACACTGAAGGTTCTACCATTGGTGCACTGAAATGGATGGACTTTAAAAGCTAGCAAAATCCTGGAAGAAGGGTTTAGTACAGTTTTCTGGTGGAATCCCTTCTTTAGCACTTCTAATCTCCTGTTCCTATTTAGGTAGGAGACTGGATAGTGCTTGACCACATTTTTAGTCCCTCCTCCAGGAGTACATGAAAGATTTACATCTGCTTCATTTTCAAAAAGGAGCTTAGCTTCCAAACTGCTAGTATGTTACTTTGAATCCTAGAAGACTGTGTAGTCTACAAAACCAATGATGGATTAAGATGATCCTTCAACAATAAAAGGTTGATCCTATGATCCTGCAGAAAGAATCTCGGGGCCATAGAAAAGAATGGAAATCCATTCCATGGCCTTAGACAAACCACAGAAGAACATATCATAGAATGCCTCACTTGGCCTCTCTTAGCTCCCTGGAGTTTTCTGCATTATCTCTACAAATTCAGAATTTCAGCCACTCAAAGCAGGAAAAAGAAACATGTTGGGGTGTAGTGGTGGGCAGAGTTGATGAGGACAAGTATCAATGGGATACAAATCTCTCCCAGCAGCCAGCCATGTGGTATACTAACAACATGAGGAAACATGGGGATTCCACATCTGTCTCTTAAAATCTGTCTACTGTTATCTCCATTCGAATATTAGAGGTAACTCACATTAAAGCTTGGAAATCAGTTACTTAGTACTGAGTTCTGGTCTGTAGCCTGGGAATCTAGAAATGAGCAGTGTTTGTGGCCCAGGACACTATTGCAATATGAAAAGCTGTGGCTTGCTTCTGATAGGCATAAATATTGCTGAGCTGTGTTTTACATGTCTGAAATTTTCTGTACTGGGACTCACACCTGAGTATCAGGCAAACAACTGAGCTATGCACTGTACGCTTGGTAGGGAAGGGTCAACATTGACAAGATCCACCTCTGCCCTTAGCTCTACCTATGACTGCAATGTGGACCCTGAAATCCTTATCAGGGGCACCTGGTTGATCCATTGCCACAGGGGTGGCAAATACATAGTGGACATTACGTGCATTGATCTCACAACTGCTTTAAGTTGAAAGACAGTTGTGCCAGTGCTGAACTAGGGTTTAGAACTGGCAGACCTCACATCCACTTTGGAACAGCTATACACATAATGGTAGTAAAATCTAGAGTGGATTCGCCACCCCTGTGGTAGAAGATCACCAGCTGCTCCTGACCCAATTGGAATTTAGCCCCAAGACTGAAAAAAAAAATTCCCATCTCTGATAGAGACCAACCATGTTTAGATCAGCCCTTTGAGAAGAAGAAAAAACCTTTGAGGAAGTTGAGGAACAAAGATATTCTGCACTTCCATCCTGCTGAATAGAGCCCAGTAAGGCTTTTAGGTAGGGCAGAAGTTGTGACACCTGAACACATCAGCCTCATGATTCATTTGCTATAGTGGGTGTACTAAAATCATGTCCCCTCTCAATTGGCTAATTTTTGCCATTGCCCTCTCCCATTTTTTGAGGGTATACTAAGCCAACCACATCTATTATTCTAAGAAGATAAATAAATAGAAGGATCAAAATGATGCGAATGCAATAACAGATTTTAGCAATTATCTTGTAATATTATCTGGGCATTAACTGAAAAAACTGATGATGATGGAACCTCACTAAGAAATAGACCACAACTCTCTTTCTCATCCACATACACACAACTAACAAATATACATTAACAAACACACATTCATCTTTTATTCATCCATCAGTGAGCTAGTCTATAGCTTGTACAACCCACAGTGGAAGATCCAACAGCATAATATCTGATCAATACTGAATAGCAGCAAGATAATAAGACATCTTTGTATAAAATATTTGAACAGCCATTGGAGTCCATGAATTATCTAACATATTCTGCCTGTACCATTGAAAAGGAGGAACAGCAATAAATAAGTCTTGGTAACTGGCAAGGAACCATGTTTTTCCCAACAATGAATCTCTGTGCTGTATGAGAAAAAAATTATCTCATTTCATTGTGTATAACACTACTCTGAGAAAATGCATGAAAGAAAATTAGATTATCACAATACTGTTTCTAATTAAGAAAAAAGTTGTAAAAATAAGACAGGGCAATTACTATCTGGTTACTGTTTGAAATATAATTGTGGGGTTCTTTTATCTCAGCAAGCAATGAGCCTGTATTTTTTTTTTTTTTAAAAAAAAGCAAGTGGTTTGCTATGCATTAATTCTTCAATTATCTTTATTCAAAAGCTGTTTTTAAGTAGAATCACTGACAATTGGTATTCTTTTGGGATCAATAAAATACTGTATATGTTGAACAACATATTATTTGTTGTTTTTTCTTGACAAAGATTCAGAAACAGCATATAAATAAGCTAATTTCAGCTTGCACTGCCATGTACCATACCTGATATGCAGATTTATGAAATTGATTTCATGCATATTTGTGGCATGTGCATTAGTTTTAATGAAGTGATGGATCAGTTAGTCATCCATATTAATATCTGTCCACACTGGCTAACCTGAATTCTAAAAATAAGCATCTGATATAAATATTATACATAAAATTAGTACTTCAGTTAATTTTGATTTTGATTTTTTTAAATTTTTGGTAGCAAATCAAGCTGTTAAATGGTCCAGTGCAGTGTTGGCCTGATGACAAAATAGCCAGGTTGAATTGCACATGATCCCATTTCATAACACAATATGTACAGCAATATAACAAAATAGTTTATGTGCTATTAGGGAGCAGGGAAAATGGGGCTAAAACCCATTGTTATCGTAACCAGAGAAAACCCAAGCTGACATTTCTGTATGTTCCATTGATTGAATAAAGGCCTAAGCAAACTGCCAGAAATAGTGCACATTAAATTGAGGCACTGCCCTGGCTAAGTGCTAGGGAGTCATGGGAATTGTATTTTTTTTCTGGGACATTGAGCCTTCTCTGTCAGAGAGCTCTGGAGCCACAATAAATTACAGTTCCCATGATTCCCTAGCACTGAGCCAGGGCAGTGCCTCAATTTAATGTGCACTATTTCTGGCAGTCTGCTTAGGCCCTAAGTCTATCCCTGTTGGGTTTAACAACAGGGTTCAGACTTTGAAGCGGTCATGCCCAAAATTCATTATGATCAGACTATGGGACTAAGAGACCGAATCTTGCCAATTAGCAGTTTATTCTAAATTGTTTCTGGATGGTCTGAACATCCCTGTGTTTGCCTCTACTTAACATATGAAATGGCCTTCAAGCATCTGCTCCCAAAATATTGTTCTAAATGGACTGTTATTTACTGTTTCTGCTATTTCCTCTCAGTCAGATGTACTCAGGTCACCAAGACCTGCTCTGGGTTATGCTGTTTAATTCCCACAGGAAACATGTGAGGTAGATTAGTTTAATAGAAAATGCTGTTCCCAAGACAACTTAAAAATATTATGGCTGAGTGTGAATTTTCACATATTTCTCTTGAAGTCTATGAATATTTCTATGAGTTTTTGCAAATATGAATGATAGAATTATGGAGCTGGAAAGCAGTGCAAAATCCACCTAGGCTAACCCCTTGTCATACAGAAATACACAACTACAACACTCCAAGATATGGCCATCCAAGCTCACCAAGCTACCAGAAGTAGATGTTGAGAGCAAAGAAACACAGGAGGCTAGAAGATCTTCATGTTTATGCCTTGCTCTGAATAAACAGCAGATGTATATCATTTAAAAAAAAAACCCGGACTTAGTTGACATATAGTCATAGAAAGTGTCCACACACTGAAATCTATCCCTCCAGTGCAAGTATAGGTGCTTCAGAGATTTCTGCCTGGCCATCTCTCTGATGTACACATTTTACCACATTTGGAAAGAGATTTTGGTGTAGCGTGCATTCAGACAGATATGTGGTACCTCATTTAGAATGACTATCATTCAGTACTTGCATGCTTGCACAATGTCGAATAATACCATCAACTGGGGGAGAAATGTGCAGTTTAAGAACATGTTATTTATTTATAACTAACCTGGAATAGACTGGGGTGTTAACACCACTGCAGGAAGAGGCCTGGGGGCAGTAGCTGGCCTAGATAAAGCCACAGAGACCTGATTGGTCATAACAAGAGGCTTCTCGTGTCCCTGGAAGATTCGTAGTTCCTCAGGATGTATCCATGTTGAATCCAGAGCAAATGCATTGTTTAAATAGATCTGTCCAAGACAGGGGGAGGGGGGAGGAGAAGGAAAGCAAAATAAATTTCTGGTTCATGATATAATGCAACTGATTGCTAGAGCTTCTTATTTTCTCTAACATTCATTGAAACTTCCATTATCGGATTGCCTCTGGCTATCTGGAGACTTTCTAATTATTAGAATTATCTGTGCCTCCCCCAAGTGATCTGATAACACTGTATGCCTTCCTAAATAGCATTGTCAGAACTGGGATACCTTTAAACTTTGAAACAGAAGGTTATTGCATCAATGAGGAAAGGGAAATAATTTCAAGACACTGCTAACACATGGTGTGATCCTATCATTCATTATAGATAGTTAAATCTGATTTCATTTGTCAGGTGAAGCCTGAGGAACCAGGGGCAATAACTTAGCTCAATTAACTATATTACTTCTTCTTAGTCAGAGATGCCAAAAACCTTTAGGTTTCCTCATGTTTTGACTACAGTTCCTACAGTCTTTTAAAATGAGTAAGGCTGACTGGTCTTCTGGTAGTTAAAACCCAAAATGTACAGAGGGCCAATTTTTTTCAACTTTAAGCCATATAAAACTACTCAGCTGTTTTAAATCAAGTGCTAATACAAATATTTAAACATGTTTCTTATGAAGTATTTTGAATTCAAGAATGTTTTATACAATTTATTATTTTGCCAGCAATGAAGTGGGGCTACTAGATAAACACAGATCTAGTAACACTATTTACTAGGACTATTACTTAATTAAAGGCATCTTGATTAATCATCTAAGTGCTAGTTCATCAATCAATGTATTAATCAGTAAAAACTGAACATGGAGAAGAAGCCTGGGATGGTTCTAGTCAGAGCAGACACACTGAAATCAGAAGGCTTTAAGTGTCAATACGCCCTGTGATAAATGGAAGTCCCTCTATTTATCAGGGACCTTTTCCCTGTGGGAGGGGCTACTGGAATCTATGTGATGACATCACTGATGGCAGATAGAAAAGAACCTTCTGGATGGTGGCTGGAAAGTGACCATTATGCAGATAAGAGAACTGAGAGAAGGCCTAAGGAAGAGCAAGACCTCAGCCTGTGGTCCTGCTTCACTACTAGTCAGGGAAGTCAGGTTTGTAGTATGTTACGGTCTGGCAAAACATGATTGTGTTTTGAAACTGATACTTTATGTTTTGTGCCTGGAGGACCAGTTGTCTTCCATGTTTCTTTTCTTTAATGTTCCTTCTTTAAAATAAAACCTTTTTCTTCAGTATTATGCCTCTTCCTTCCTTCCTTCTAACAGCCTTAGCTTGGCTAGTGCCTGCTCTGATTGTAGGTGACCAGTATAAGGCCCAGCAATGTCCCAATGCATTGCTGGGGTGTAACAAGCTAAATCATTGGGTGGTGGCAGTGATTTTTTTTTTGGGGGGGGTTACTAAGGGGTCTCAAGGAATCCCATCCAGCTTAGTAGAATGGTGTGGGACTATAGAGAACCATCACAAACCCACTCTGAGTAAAGAAGCATATTTTACATGTAGATGATGCATGCATATCATAACAGGCCCAAAGAAGAGGCATTCCTGCTCTCTTTGAAAAAAGAGGAAATGCCTCTTTTAAAGATACCACTTGCTGTTTGCAGATTTTATAAGTACATACATTAGAAATACTGGTGTAATTCCTATTAGTCTTGACTATAGTAGGGCCACTGAGGGCCAATACAGATGGCCTGAAAGGGGCAGCACAGAGCCACCCCTGGGGAGTAGGGGATTGGAGCCGTGGCAACCGCATGCCACAGCCCTGATCCTTGTTTTTGCTGCCCCCAAAAGAATGGCAAAATGCCACTCCTTTTGGGGTTGGCAAAAGGCCACCCTTTCAGCCACAGCAGCAGCTTTTTTGCACCCTTTTGGTGCAGCATGTGCACAGGCTGTGCCAAGAGGGCATCCTGATGCTGCACGCCATGTGAGCGTAGCATCAGGACAGGGTTGGGGTGGAGTTGGGGTGGCCGGTGTGCAGCTGCCCCACCTCAACTCCACCCCCAGGCCGGCCCTTTAGGCCAGTCTGCATCGGCCCTGAATCAATTTGATTTACATAGGTGTAGATACCCCATTCAATAATTGATTCAATGGGTTGAATCTAGTTGGAACTAACTAATAAGTTTCCAACCAATGAGTTCTAAAGACCTTATTCCCACAAAATCAATGGGACAAGTTAATTGGTGAAGTAATGGTGAAGGTGAAGAAAAGGGCTGCCAAAATGATCAAAAGAATGGAGCACTCACCTATGATAGGATAGAGTATGTCTAGGGCTCTTTAGTTTAGAAGAATGAGGAGTAACAATAGATATTATAGAAATGAATAGGTGGAGAATGTAGATATTTTTCTCTAATAATACTAAAATCCATGGTCATCAACTGAAGCTGGATGATGGGAACAGACAAATAACAAGTATTGTTATTCTTAGTATGGAAAGGACTATATTATATGTGCCTGCATGTAAATGTTAAAGATGAGGACCCTCTCAGAAATAAAATAAGGTAGAAGCACCAATATAGTTGCATACATAATAATTCATACCCAGACTTTTAAGATCTGAGCACATAAAATTCTGTAACCGGATGGACAAATCTATGCATTTCAGCTTCTCCCATATTTACATTGTTTTAAAAACTCAAAAAAATCCAGTTCTTTTCATCCCAAATATGAACAATTTCTCAAATGGCTGTAACTTCTTATAACAGTGATTCTGTACTGCTGTAACCTTTCCTCCTACAGAAGGTGAAAAACAATTCATTTCTGATCAGAATTGGCTTGAACAGCCCTAGCATAATACGTAAAGTATGGCTTTTGGGTTTTGTGGCAAATAGGAAATCAAACTATCATCATCTTCATTATCGTTACCATAAGGTTCACCAGTACATACTCAGTAGCAAAAACAAAAAACAAAAACAAAAAACAAATAAGTGTTCTAATTTGGTTCCAGTTCATCCAACTAGTAACTAGTAACTAGTTCACTATATTATTAACTAGTTCACTATGCATGAAGCAACTAGTCCAATTCTAATTCACTTGGACATATTCAAATATAATTATAATATGGACAGTGTGATGGAGTCAGGTAATAAATCTGTAATATCTAAAATCCTATTTGGTCATTCCTCTTACTATGTATGTAAACACATCAGCCAGGACTGGGACCATGTCATATACCACACCCTTGTGTCACATGATCTTTCCCATTGATATCCACAAATAAGAGGTGCATATTTGTAGAAAAGAGGCTTCTGAATTTATAAGTGGAAGTCTCAATGAGACCAGGAAACACTATAACAGAGGGTTTCTATTTATGTGGTGTGCACAATGTGCACAAGTAAACACACAGAGACTTACACTGCCATGGGCTATCTATTGCAGACACCAGTGGAAGAGGCCATGTAATATGCATGATGCTGAAAGTAGAGTTGCACAGCATGGTTTCACCCTCAGCTTGCTCTGTATACAGTAAAGTGAATGCCCAAATAAGGTTTACATATTAGTCCCATGACAACTTTAATTTGACATATCTTTTTTCTTGAAATCAAACTTGAAATATCTCTTTTTCAGGGCTGATTTGTTCCCCATGTATGTTGTAAATCAGATGTGATGTTGAGCTGTTATATTTAACCAGAGGAGCCATCACAACACATCCATCACAATGTTAGCCCAATTCACAAAAGGCATCATATTCTTTCCCAGCACAAATCATGCCCACATATTCTGTACCTCTAAAATCAATTTACTAATGATATCATGGGACCAGGAAATACCAATACTATGTTTCCTGACATTCCTCATTCGTACCTCTTGGTATCGACCTCACTGACTTTGCAGCAGTCCCTAAAAACTCTCATTGTCCTGTCGAAGAATTTCATATGGCCTGAAGGCAGAGTTCAGCCTTCAGGTCATATGATCCCCAAGCCTATTTTTTTCTGGGTCATTCACCCCTCCAGGTCACCCTTTTTTCTGACAAAAAAAAAAAAAGAGGGAAATTAGTGTGTTGCTCCCCTAGTGCCTGGAGTGACAATTCACCTTTTAAAGAGAGTGTCTCTGCAATGTTTTATATTTTTAAAAATCTCAAATAAAAAGCAAGAAGTAGAATTTTACCCACTCCTGGGTGCTTTTTGGGGGGAGTTGTTTTTGGCAGAGGGTCCTAGGGATACGCTGAACAGGCTCTCTTATCCTAACAGTGTAACACCCTTGACTACAGATCAGGCATTCACTATATTTTGAATCTCTGGGAAGCTAGAATTCCCCAGAGGATTTTTGTCACCAATGTGCCTTCTCCCAATGGACTCTGCTCTCCACTGTCCTGCACTGCATTCCTTAAAGCTTCCTGGACATGTGAGAGGTGGCCTATTCTCCTAAGTCTTAACAGAAGGTCAACAGACAACAGCATTATGCTTTATCTGGAAGCCTACAGGCCCATCCAGCTTTATCCAGCTTTAAAGCTTAAGGTGAGAGGGGAGAGATTTCACTTCAAGTCAGCAACAACTTACCCTTTAGCATCTTTCAAGGACTATCTTTACCATTAGATAAAGTAAGTCAACAGGTGGAAAAATGGATTCGGATGAGAAGTGCCAGACTTGTGGCTATTCTTCCTGAGACTCTTTTGGCTCTTTTCTACAGATAAGAGGATACAATAGGATATCTAGTCTGTGCAACAACCAGTGGTGCCTGGTCATTTCCGTGTCATTGGGGCACTGAATCTGAGTTTGCATCTGAATTTTTAATGAACTGAAATCCCTCAAACAGGTTCAGCAACCTGAGCAGATCCTCTAAATTTGGAATGGATTCAGCATCCCAATGATATGGAGACACTCACCACTACCATCACCTTCAGCTCCTAAAATGGTCTGTTGTAGCTCATTATTAGTATTGAAGTAAGATTTCTCTGGCACTCCAATCAGCTTGTGCATGTGTGTGTGTGTGTGTCTGTCTCTGTTTGTGCATATATATATATATATATATATATATATATATATATATATTAATTATTTTCCCCTTTGCTTCAGGGAGCAAAATATCCTGAGACATATGAAAAACCAAAATCTTAGTTTGCTATCATTTAACTCTAATCAATTATTATAATTCATGCACTATAAGAGTAACTGTTAATAATCAGCATTTCTCATAATAATGAAAAGTGGCATAATTATATTTTAAATATTTTCAAATTGAATATATTTAAAATCAAAGTGTTGGTGCAACCACTTGTCAGTACTCCTGTAGCAAATTAATGTTGCCAGCCTTTTTAAAAAATCGGTGCATATATATATATATATATATATATATATATATATATATATATATATATGTGTGTGTGTGTGACTGTTAAACTTACCTTACAATTTGGTAGTCTCTTTTCTATCCAGCTTTTTGCAGAATGGGGAGGAGCAGTAGTTGTGTATACATGAGGAAAAAGTGGAACAAACTCCACATTCGAAGAAGGTGAAAATCCTATCACAGGAGAATGAGCTCCAAACATCCACTAAAAGAAAATGTTTAAAAAGATGAGAGTACTCTAAAATAAATCATTTGCTACATTTCATTATTCAGATTTTTTTTTAAAAAAAAGTCTAATATATGTTCATGTTCGCAAGCACATACTATGTCAACATCTTCCAACTTTTTCTTCAAAATATGGAGAACTGTTTTTTAAAAATGTAGAGTTCAATTATTAGTACAGCTACTACTACCAAGACTTTTTGCTTATGCAGCAATGGTATATAGTATTAATGATGCAAAGTAACTGTGAACCAAATGCAGGTACACAAAAAGCTTCTATGCAATTTAAATTTAACAAACCTATCAAATAAATGGAGAGCAACTGGAATCTAACTAAAGCAATGGAAATATGAATATGTTTGGCTATAGTTTTGCAAAAATGCCCTGACTAATTGGAATTCTATGTTAGATGGAATTTGATAGAAATCTTACTACAGGATGAATCATCTTAATTCACTTCTCCATCATACTTTTCAAAGGTAGCCCATTTCATCCACATTCTATATTGCCCAACACTTTTTCTTGATGCTGCATGAATCTGGCAACATTGGCCATCATGGCTATACCCATAACAAACCACAGGATTTCTGGGCTTTGAGATCCTGGGCTAGTTCTCAGTGCTAGCATCATGCTACAGGTGGTGCTTCTGCAGAGGTGTACCAGTGACTGCTTTGCATCCTAAGCTTCTATTTTTTAACACAGAGGCATCCATGATGAGGATGTTAGCAATCAAGCCAAGAGTTTTCAAACCAAACCATGTTAGACACAAACAGCATAAATACACTATCTCTTTAAGAATAAAGATTCCAAGAAATTTCATTTGCAACAGCCTTCAGCCAGTGAAGGGTGTATGTATGTGTGTGTGTGGTTTTTCTGGGATTTTTCTGTTTTTGTTCCTGGACTGTTTTAGCATATTCTTTTGAATATACACATGGGCAAATGAAAGAGAAGGTACTATAGAGATGTTTTTCTCAGCCTTCTCACACTTGGTTTCTTGCAGTCATTTGAACTGGTATATTCATAATAAAGAAGTGTATCTATATTTCAGTGTAAAGTCATGATTCTCCAAGTCAATACATTTTCATCCAGTCCTTGAGTCTGGCCTTCAGCCATCACAATGCTCTATTTTTATTTACTAATACAAAATACTAGGGTATGTTTCCAGTGATTTTACTGAAAAACCACTAATTAGTCAAAGAATGCCAAGCCTAGAAGTTTTAAATGAAATGGCATTAAATCTATGTCAGAAACATTAAATGCCATAATTCCATAATTAGCATAGTCAATGAAATTTAAAGCACGTGTTAAAATACTTAAGGCTTCTGAAATCCATAGCTATTTTAAAATATGCATTACCACCCAGATAAATAATTGAAAAATTCATAGGAGAAATGCTGATGAGATTTATTACTCAAATTAATATGTGATCAAGAGCAGTTAATGTCTCTCAGAGAACAGCAAAGAACATCATAGCAGAAGATACCTAATTTAATTGCTTATGCCAGCATTTTTTTTAAAAAAGATATGCCTAGCCCACGTTGTCATAATAAACTCAAAATGATTGAGGAGGGTTAATCCTAATGAACAGAAATCCGAGCTGCCACCCACTCTCTTCCATTATTAAAATAAATATTTTGCAGATTTCTAAACATGATGGGAAACACAAGTTCCTAGACATTAAATACCTCTAGTGGCCAGATTCTGACATAACAACTGGGTGGGGAAAAATATTGCAACACATCTTTTAAATCACCTCCTTCCTACACCTTGAGAGAGCCCTACTGAGTAATCACGAATATTGTGAAAACATCACATTGTGTTTAATGGGCCGACTAGTTGTTTCAGTATGCTGGTCCAATGTGCTAGAATTTTAAAAGGGAAGGGCAGCTTAATTTGAACCTGGTAGGAAAACAACCTTTGCCCTATCAGAACAACTTTTGTGCAGCTTTTATACAGAGGGGTTTAATCCAACATTACAAAATAAATGGAAGGTTGTTTGCCAGGTGAGCTAAATGTTCAGAACGGATTAAAATAGCCTTCTATCTTATTCCCAGTTTGTGGACTAGGATTCATCTGCACTTCATGTAACTCAACCTCTTCAATTGAGTTTCCCACCATAAACACTTCTACATTCAGTTCGCCTGCTGCAAAACCAAACTACTCCTGATGAGTATGCTATCCCCAGGAACTAATATTAAAGAAGTAGAAAGGCACTCCTCACTACTGTAGTCCTAACGAAGCAAAGAGATCTCCATTAGCAGAGAACAGCCCTTAAATATTAGAAGGCTGCTATTTTGGTTCAGAAAGCTGATACGTTTGGAGTGGTCCTTTTCCTAAAACGTATGACAGAAGTGGAAGGGCACTCCTTACTACTAAAGTCCCCATGAAACAAAGAGATCTGCGAGAGCAGAGCATAACCCCTAAATATCATAAGGCTGCAATTTTGGCTCAGAAAGCTTACACACTTGGAGTGATCCTTTTCCTAATCATGTCAATTAAAGAAGTAGAAGAGCACTACTGTCCTCCCAACGAAACAAAGAGATCGACACGATTAGAGAGCAGCCTCGAAAGACCAGAAGGCTGCGATTTGGGGGGTTCAGAAAGCTGAGGCATTTGCAGCGCAATCCTTTTCCTAATAATGATGATGTTTTCAAGAAGTAAGAAGGGTACTCCTGTCGTCCCAAAAGAAGCAAAGGAATCGACGTGAGTAGAGAGCAGCCTGTAAAGAGCAGAAGGCTGCAATTTTGGCTCAGAGAGCTTACTCATTTTGGAGTGGTTTCTTTTTTTCTTTTTGCAGCAAAAAAAAAAAAAAAAAGTGTCCTCTGTGTGCCGGTTGAAGATAAAAAGGGACGAGCTCAGCATGAGCAAGAGATGGGTATTAATACTTAATGTGGTCTCCCTCTCCGTCTTTTTCTTTCTAGCTTTGGCTGCGTCCACACTGAGGAAATAATCCGATTTGACACTGCTTTAACTGCCATGGCTCAATACGATGGAATTGGCTCAATACGATGGAATTCTGAGAAATGCATTTCCCAGAATTCCATCGCATTGAGCCATGGCAGTTAAAGCGGTGACAAATCGGATTATTTCCTCAGTGTGGACGCAGCCAAAGTCTTTCCAGTAGAGGCGATGCGGGGATGGAAGCGCAAGAAGGCACCCGATTGTCTGGCGCTCAATGGAGGGACTCCCTTCAGCACCAAAGAGAGCGGACAGCGACTCAAGTTGCAGCTCGCCTCCGCCTTTCTTTCCTTCCCTTTGCAAAGATGGGGCTCCAGGAGGGACCAAGACCCTCACCGCCAA
>JAIPUX010001880.1:35795806-35819478 GCA_020142125.1 Phrynosoma platyrhinos | reverse complement strand
GCCAGAGGTGAAGAGCTACAACTCCCATCATCCCTGACATGGCACACATGTCAAAAAAGGTGTAAAGGCAAAAGTTAAGGTAAATATTAACTCACATCAAAAAAAGGAACAATCCCTTCTCTGAGTGATAAACTGAGAACGCTTCATCCATTCTAAGGGAACCTGAAAGACAAAGTGAACCCCCCCCTTTCTTGGCACTCCTTTGAGGGAAGTGTCAAAGAGCTGCTGCTGCTGCTTTTTCCCCATCCAAGCCTTCAAAAAGGCCAGAAGTGGTGCTGCCATGGATAGAGTTGGGGGGGGAGTGTTGATGCCTCTTTCAAATTCTCCCAGAATGGACTAAGCTCTTGCTTTTCACCAGTAGCATCAATTGGGTGTGTGTGGAGGATTTGATCCACACTGGGTAACACCCCAGAAGAGGGTGACACCTGGTCACACACCCTCTTGATGCTGCTGCCTCATTCTCCTCATGAAGAGAATGAGGCAGCCATACTGAGGAAGGCCGAGCATGCCCTCCACCACCTCGGTGCTGTTGCCTTATTCTTCTCATGAGGAGAATGACATGGCCACACCAAGGAAGGCTGAGTGCACCCCTCCCTGCCACCTCAGTGCCACTGTCTTGTTCGCCTCATGAGAAGAATGACAGTGACACTAAGAAGGGTGTTGCCTCCAGAAGCCCTGCCCCTCCACATCAGAAACCTGCTCCCCTCACTGGGTGACACGAGGGGCAGGGCAGCACCACTTTTCATAACTCTGCCTAGAAAAGGGGTTGATAGGAATTACAGTACTTACATTGGTCCATGAATAAGTCAACCCAAATTTTTGGATTTATTTTTTGACTAAATTTCTAGACTTATGCATGAGTATATACAATAAACCAAAGGATTCCATAGAAGTAGTCCTGGCATTAAAGTGGAAACATAGTACTATAATTGTGTAATGTGTAAGATTCCTGGGATGCCACCTCTATCTGCAGTGTTGTCATCACACTGGGCACACCCTGAATGCAGGACTGTTCCTAGGGACCAATTCTTACCCTTCCTAGTTTCAGTGTAACTTCTATTAGTCCCCCTTTGGTGAAGCTAATCTGCTAATTTATTCATTGCACCTCATGGGGACTGAATAGGAGTCTGTCCTATCTTGGATGCCAGCCAGGAGCAAAGTATTAGGCAAAGTATGTTAGAGATGAGACAGCAGCATCCCCAGTCATGTACAGAAGCTTACCAGCCAGGTAGAGTTCTCAGAATCAAGCAGTCCAAATTAATAGGGTACAGCAAGAAAGCCAACACATCAGTCCAAGGGAATGTGGTCAATTTATGATGCAGTGTCGAAGGATCTTCAGAAAGATGACCCAGGAATCAAGAGACAATAGTATTGCTTCCTCTTGACTAGTCAATTGGCAGCAATGACTTCCCAAGGGAGTTGCTAGATTATTTATAGCCTGACAACCTCTTGTAGTTATTGCCTGATTAATGATCACTTCCTGTATAAATGCTTTGAGTGTATCAAACCCTCTCACACACATCTACATTCATTATGGTAGGTATTATTGGGTCTCTATGTGTTGTGGTTGCTGGAGAGTTTTACTGTCTGTCTCAAGCACTGGCATGTCCCCATGTCCTCCTCTTTCCCTGTCTGTGTCATATTCTGAACCAGTATATGCCTTTGTCCTTCTGCTTCACTATCTGTATCAGAGTCTGAACCTGGTTCCTGAGAACAAGGCATGACAGAGTCCCGATGAGAAGTACACATGTATATGTGTACATGCATGTATGTATGTGTGCACACTCCTTGGTGCTTGCGAACATCTTTTCCATTTACTCCATACTGTATAGAGCAGGTTGTTGCAATTTTTTCACATCATACTTCAGCCTTTTAACTTAAAATATCAAGATGGTCTTAAGGGAGTTTTCAATTCAGGGAGTTTTCAATTCAGTATTTCAACCTAACCAGTTTTTACAGTTTAGAAGTTAACTGCATAAGCTATTCAAGCACCATACTTCTTTAAACTTTAACAATATGTGCAGTGGTTTATTAATTGAAGTCATATTATCAATCTTTTATTTCTGTGCAAATAAAAGGTTTTAAAGAGTACCTTTAAAAGTATTTTCAAATAAAAGTTTTAGGAAGATTTGCATTTCAAATTAGTCAAACATTCTATGTTTTCTTACACAGGTCTTTAGTCTTTAATAAGGAACATATATTCTACATTTTGTTGGAAACAAATGAGATTTGAAGACAACCAGAGTGGTGTAGTAGTTTGAACACTGGGCTACCACTCTGGAGACCAGGGTTTTCTCACCCATTGCAATCCACTGGCCACTGGGTAACCTTGGGCAAGCTACGCTCTCTCAGCCCAGAGGGATGCAAATCTCTGGACAAATATTGTCAATAAAAGTTCATGATAGATTGGCTTTAGGGTCGCCATAATTCAGAAATTTCTTGGAGGCACACAACACACAAATGTGATTTAAATCAGACATTCTTATGATCTCCTCCTATGATTAGCTGTGAATGTCAAAGGAGACAGAATCAATGCTAGCTTTATATGTTAGTCCTAACATATAGCATAATGAACCCACATGTGCAGAGGAACAAGATGTGTGTGGGGGTAAATTTCTAAACCTATCAATGAGCAAAATTATGTGAACATAATGCATCATTATTATATGGAAAATTACAATGCTCATACATATCACACACATTGACTGTGTGTACCTGAGTCTGAAAACCAGAGATAGACTGGGGATTCTGTTAGTATACCGTCCACCCTGCTGTCTAACAGACTCCCTGGATGAGCTCACGGAACTGGTCCCAGAGGTGTTGTTGGAGTCGACCAGACTTTTGCTTCTGGGTGACCTCAATATACCACTGGAAGCCAGTTTGTCAGGTGCAGCTCAGGAGTTTATTGTATCCATGACAAACATGAACCTATCCCTATTGTTTCTGGACCAATGCATTCAGCAGGTCATGCCCTTGATGTGATTTTCAGCTTGGAACATATGGATCTGTGGGTAGAGGTGATCGATACCTCTGAATTGTCATGAACAGATCATTTTCTGGTCAAGGCCAGCATCACAGCTACAACCTACCTCTGCAGGGATGGTGGACCTATTAAAATGGTCCTCCCTCAAAGGCTAATAGATCCTTTGTGATTCCAGGAGGTCTTAGAGAGTATTATGGATGGCATCACCAACAGTCTTGTTGAATCCCTGGTCAAAAAGTGGAATCAAAATTTGACCAGGAATATTGACATGATCACCCCGAAATGTCCTCTCCACCCATTACAAATCAGGCTCCCTGGTATACAGAGACCGTCAGGGAAATGAAAGGGGAAGGATGATGACTAAAATGTAGATTAAGGAAAACTCGACTTTTATGCAACAAGACATTATTATTATTATTATTATTATTATTATTATTATTATTATTATTATTATTAATAATAATAATATCCCGTCCCTCTGCAGAGCAATCGGGGCGGCTTACAACATTAAATTTACATAAAGATATGTTAATACAATGTAAACAGAACCTAAAAATCCAGAAACCCACCCGCCCCTTAAAAGGTAAGTTTTAAAAGGTAGTCTAGGCCCATTGGTGCTGGGCCTGTTGCCTCTCCCCCAGATGGATGGAATAGAGGGAAGGCTCTTCTTCTTATCCTAGGCCCGATGGTGCTGGGACTGGTGTCTCTCTCCCAGATGACATTGGATGGAATGGAGGGAGGGCTCTTCTTCTTATCCTAGGCCCGATGGTGCTGGGCCTGGTGTCTCTCTCTCCCAGATGACATCGGATGGAATGGAGGGAGGACTCTTCTTCTTGATATAGAGGACATCTTTGTTCCTATAAGATGGCAGTGTGTGAAGCAAAGAAAGCTTTCTTCTCTGCATGCATTGTGTCTGCAGATTCATATCTAGTTGAGCTGTTCAGAGTGGTGAGAGGTTTAACTCAGGTTTACTCCCCTCCAAACCCATTATTAGAACCTTCATCACTGTGATGCTTTTAACAACCATTTTGCAGATAAAATCTCTTGCATAAGAGCTGACTTAGATGCTGTGATTGGAGCAGAGACCAACAATGAGGTGTCCAGCAACTCTGTAAGTGGGATTATACTGGATCAGTTTCAACTGAATACTGCTGATGTGGACAAGCTGCTGGGACAAGTAAGGAGGACAACCTGCTCTCTTGATCCCTGTCCCTCTTGGCTGGTCATGCAGGGAGGAGATGCTATTAGACCTCAAATACAACAAATTATTAATGCATCTCTCAGGGAGGGAAATTTTCCCTCCTGTTTAAAAGAAGCAGTGGTTAGACCAGGGGTGGGCAACTTTTCCCTTTTAAGAGCCGAGGGACTTCAGCTCCCAGAAGCCTCAGCCATGTTGGCTAATAGTCCCATGTTGGCCAATAGCTCCTGGGATTCTGGGAGCTGAAGTCCCTCGGCACTTAAAGGGGAAAGGTTGCCTACCTCTGGGTTAGACCACTGCTGAAAAAGCCTTCCCTGGATCCCCTAGACCAGGGGTAGGCAACCTTTCCCCTTTAAGGGCCAAGGGACTTCAGCTTCCAGAATCTCAGGAGCTATTGGCCAACATGAGACTATTGGCCAACATGGCTGAGGCTTCTGGGAGCTGAAGTCCCTCGGCCTTAAAGGGGAAAGATTGCCTACCCCTGCCCTAGACCTTAATAACTACAGGCCAGTCTCTAATCTTCCTTTTTTGGGCAAGGTGACTAAGAAGGTAGTTACCCTCCAAGTCCAGTCAGTCTTGGATGACAAATGAGATTTGATCCATTTCAAACCAGCTTCAGGGCAGGATATGGAGCTGAGACTGCTATAGTCGCCTTAGTGGGTGAACTTCATCTCAACATCAACAGGGGGAGCGTGTCCCTGTTGGTGCTTTTAGATCTCTCAGTGGCTTTCGATACCATTAACCATGGTATCCTTCTGGAATGCTTGGGGGGGTTGGGAATTGGCGGTACTGTGTTGCAGTGGTTCCAGTCGTACCTCTCAGGCAGGTTCCAGATGGTGGTGCTTGGGGACAGCAGCTCCTCAAAAAAGGAGCTGTTATATGGCATCCCACAAGGTGCCATTCTATCCCCAATGCTTTTTAACATTTGCACAAAGCCACTAGGAGAGATCATCCAGAGGCATGCGGTGCGGTGTTATCAATATGCTGATGACACTCAAATACATTGATGACACTCCATGCCTTCCAAAATAGCCTCAGCTAAAGATGGCATGTCTCCTCTGAATGAATGCCTGAAGGAGGTAATGGACTGGATGAGGAAAAACAAATTGAAACTGAATCCAGACAAAACATAAGGTCCGAATTTGGGGATGGAGGTGTGTCTGGATGAGGTTACACTCTCCCTGAAGGACTGTGTCCACAGCTTGGGAGTGCTCCTGGATCTGTCTCTCCAAATGTCAGCCCAGGTAAATGCAACGGTCAGGAGTGCTTACTATCAGCTTCAACCCATACGCCAGCTGCACCCCTTCCTAGATTTGGAGGACCTAAAAATAGTGGTGCACACACTGGTAACTTCAAGGTTGGACTTCTACAATGTGCTCTACATTGGGCTATCTTTGTGCCAAGTTCAGAAACTCAGGGCCTTTGCAGACTGCCAGAAATAGTCCACATTAAATTGAGGCACTGCCCTGGCTTAGTGCTAGGGAGTCATGGGAATTGTATTTTTTCTGAGACATTGAGCCTTTTCTGTCAGAGAGCTCTGGTGCCACAATAAATTACAGTTCCCATGATTCCCTAGCACTGACCCAGGGCAGTGCCTTAATTTAATGTGCACTATTTCTGGCAGTCTGCAAAGGCCCTCAGTTGATTCAAAATATGGCAACCAGATTGGTTACAGGAACATCCAGGAGTGAACATATTACAGCAATACTCAGATCACTCCATTGGCTGCCAATTAGTTTCCTGGCAATTTACAAAGTGTTGGTCTTGACCTTTAAAGCCCTACATGGTTTGGGTCCAGGCTACCTACAGGATCACCTTCTCCTGTACAATCTGCCCCAAACACTGAGGTCCTCTGAGGGGCGGCTGCTATAGCCTGCAAGAACTCATCTTGCAGTCATCACGCAGAGGACCTTTTCATCAGCTGGTCCAAGACTGTGGAATGACCAGCCGGAAGAGATCTGACAGCCAGACCAGCTGTCAGAATATAAAACACATTTGAAGACCTATTTCTTCCAGCAGGCCTACCCAGGCATTTTTAATCATGAATTTTATAATTAATCATTATTTTATGTATTTTAATATAAATATTGTGTATTGTGTGCTACATATGTATATTTTATGTAGCAATTGTGTTTTTAACTATGTTGTAACTCACCTTGAGCCACGAAGAGACTTGGGAAAGAAATACAAATTATTATTATTATTATATTATTATTATTTCTCAAATAATATTCACAGAACTCTGAAAGACAAACAAATGCATCCTAGGACCAGTTTTAGAACAGGCTAAAAGCATGGGCCCTTTCCCACTACATAATTATACCACTTTGATTCCACCTTAACTGCATTTTTAATTTAGAGATGGGTATTTAGAATGATCAGACAGAGAATGCTAGTGCCTCCCCAAACTACAAACCCCTATAATTGCTATAATTGTCTAGTGTGATAGGGTCTTATGAGACTACCAAAGCATAGCCAATCCATACCTACAGGAGCTTAGGAAGAAACAGAAGACAGGAGCTAAGGTTTGTTTTATATCAAGAAATGGTAGCTAGGGTAAAAATATGCATGTGAAGAATTATGCATTTTTGATTCTTGTTTTGGTTTTGTGAGTGACTCAATGTGAATCAGAGACATACCTGGCAAAGAATGTGTTCCTCATCCCAGATACTGGGGAAATCAGAGATCAGGAGCAGGTGTAGCTACCATTCTTATTATACCTATTTCCCTTTGGGATATTACTTTGGGAGTGGGATAATTTATGTTTATAACACATAACAATAACTTTTATCACATAAATATAGCAGTTGGACTTGAAGACAACCTTATACTGGGTAGCTTCAACAAACAGGAGGTCCATTTTAATATACAAACCACCAACAACCATAATGATGGACATTATAGCATTAAATATTTAGATAAGGACAGTGAATAGAAATAATATATCAACAGGAAATAGTACAGTAAATGCCAGGCTATCACAGCCTACAGAACAGCAGTGTGCCTGAACTGATGTAAATCCTGATGAAGATTCCCCTTATTCCCATCCCTATAGGATCAGATAGCAGTATAAATATAACAACTCTGCACAAGTCCCCCTCCCTAATGTCAGTATTTATGACTGTACAAATGAAGTGCTGTCATATACTTCAAATTTGCAAATGTCATCCATATTGGTTTTCATATTAAATTGCTAACAAGTGTTGTTCTTGCCTTTCAGCCCACTCTAAGGAAAGGACAGGGCATTGAACAGCTAATATTGCAACCATTACTTAAAGTTACTGCTTTTAATAAGACTAGCATTTTCCCCACAAGATCTATTTATTGGGTTTTGCTAATGTAATTTTAGAATCTGAAGGGGAGGAGGAGATTAACTGATCTTCACAATGTATACACCAGTTGTGAATTACACTGAAAATTAGAAGAGGTCATGGGAAAAGATGGAATGTTATAGTTGCTGATGTACTGCCAGTCCTTGTGCCATAGAGTCCATAGCATTCAGTTTTGATGGCAAATAGCATCATTGCCCAATCACACCACTGAATTCTGATGTGGTCCCTTTTCAATTTTATTTGGAGGTTTAGAGCTCCTTTTTTTTTTTTTTTTTTTTTTGGAGTGGGGGGAGGATCTGGGAGGCCATGAAGTTCACTTTCCCCACTACTGTCAGTTCATACTGTCAGTTTAGACCAGGACCAGAAAAGGACTGGAAACAAACTACAAATGTAAGAGGGGTCTAATTTGCATTGCTGAAATAATGCAGTTTGACATGAATCAATGCTATGGAATACTGAGATTTGTAATTTGTTGCGGCACCAGAGCTCTCTGACAGAAAAATCTAAATATCTCTCAAAACTACAATTCTCAGACTTCCATAGCATTAACCATGGTAATCAAACTGGTGTTAAAGTGCATTATTTCTGCAGTGCAGATTAGAACATGGTCAGTATGGCCAGTTTTTATTAGCAGTCTTATTAGCCAGTTTTCAAGTTGCTGAAGTTGCTGGGCTCTTTTCAAGGGCAGTTCCATGTATAATTTATTGCCGCAATCCAAATCAGAGTTATCCAGTGGCAGCATTGCTTCAAAGTGATGAATCCACAATAGGTTTTATGGGCAATTTCAGAGTTTTATAGGATATACTCTGGGTTTCATGGGAACTATCTGATGTAGTGAACCCTCTTCTCAGAATTGGATCACAGTACCTTGGATACATTCTGTACAACCTAGAAGATTTATAATATTAGTTGTAATATTCACTCTGTTCCCAAAGGGGAAGGCAACTTTCTCCAGAGATGTGTCCAGAAACCAGGGTGGCAGTGGTTAAGGGTTCTCATCTCCAAGAAAATATTGAAAATGGAAGATTGCTCTGAAATGTAGGATCGGATAGGAATACAGTAGGGTGTTCATAAAGATACTGATATAGATACAGATAGACAGAGACAGCATTTTCTGCTTTTAAATGGATAGGTAAATTTCTCCCAGAAAACCAGTCTGTCAGGAAGAAAAGTTGGGATGGAACTTAGAAATGCCTTCACTCTCAGACAAACAGGACACCAACTGGTATAATAATTGTTTTCTTTTTGTTTAATTGATTGATTTAAATAATTTATGTATGTATTCTGGTCCAAAAAGAAAAACAAAGGCAGATTCCTGGAAGCCAGGCTTGCAGCAAGCATGTTTAGAAGGATGGAACTTGTGCTAGAAGTATATGTATGCTAATATAAAAAGCACAATACCCAGGGCTTGGTCCTCATGACACGGTATCAATGCTATTCACTAGTTTCTAACATTTATATCCCATTATTCTTCATGTAGTTCAAGGCAATGGTGGACAATGCTACATCACTATATTAACATATCTGCAGGTTCAATATTTTTTTCTTCAAAAAAAAAATAGATTTTGAGGATTAAGTGGGCTTAGAAACATACCATTAGGTTCTCTACTTTACAAGGCCTACCTTTTTTACTTGTCAGGCTTTGGGCCTTTAGTTACCCAGAAATGCAGAATTCTGTTATCCATTCACAGACACAAACACTTCTTAACTTCTTGTAGTGCATTTATGAAAATACAGCTTGAGTCTCCTTTATCCAAAATTCTTGGGACCAGAATGTTTTTTGAATTTGGAATATTTACATATACATATGCATATACTACAAATTATGGAACACTCTAAAAGTTATGGGAGTCCCACTACATTTGATAGTTCTGATGAAAAATCTATACACAGGACAAGAACAGGGTATAGAGAAACAGAATAGTTCCCAATTGGCAAGGGGATCAGGCAAGACTGCATTCTATCTGCATGTTTAGAAGAGGGTGACTAAAAAGGAGCGTGTCCAGAGGAGGGTGACCAAAATGGTGAAGGGTCTGGAAACCATGTCTTATGAGGAGAGACTTAGGGAGCTGGGTATGTTTAGTCTGGGGGAGAAATGGTTAAGAGGTGATATGATAGTCCTGTTTAAGTATTTGAAGGGGTGTCACATTGAGGATGGAGCAAGCTTGTTTTCTGCTGCTCCAAAATTAGGACACAGAACAATGGATGAAAACTACAGGGAAAGAGTTTCACCTCAACATTAGGAAGAACTTCCTGACAGTGAGAGCTATTTGATAATGGAATACGTTGTCTCAGACAAAGATGGAATTTCTTTCTATGGAGGTTTTTCAACAGAGGCTGGATGGCAATCTGTTACAGGGAGTGCTTTGATTGTGTATACCTGCATGGCAGAGGGTTGGACTAGACAGCCCTTGTGGTCTACTCCAACTCTATGATTTTATGGGGCTCTACAGACCTTCACAATAGAGTGGTGTCCCACCACTCCTTTCAGCATTAGATTGGGGCCACAGCAACCACACGCTGCAGCCCTGATCTGGTAGATTGCCACTCTAAAAAGGATACAGGATCCTGGATACAGGATACTCAACCAGTGAATACAAAGACTACAAGTAGTACAAAACCAAATCTGGCTGCAGCTGTGCTGGTGCAGCTACATTACATCAAGGTGATTTAGGTGCATTGGAGAAAGAAGATGGAAAGTGATAATGTTCACACTAAATGAAGCCCTTTAAGCAACCCCCCCCCCTCAAACTTTGCCCTCCAGATAGGCTGGATTGCAATTCCAACCACTCCAGTCCAGTATGATCAATACATCTGGAGAAAAACACTTTGGGAAAGACTGAAACAAATGTGAGTGAGGATATAAGAAAATAAAAGAACATGAGACAAACAAAGAAAAGTTTTGCTTTATTGAGGCCAATCTGCCCCAGCATTCTTTTTCTTGCATCAGTTAGTTGGTGACAATTTCTCTCTCTATTTATATATAACATCTGTTATGCAGAATTATATCACCTTTCTACTTGGAAGTTCTATGTAGTGCTCATTATAGCTAATAATATTGATAAACCTATTCATGTCATTTTATCTTTTTATTTTTATTTTTTTAAAAAAAGCTATCTAAGCTAGCCTTATCAAGTGCTAATGAATTCCATTAGTTATGTGATACATGATGTTTATACCTTCATCATCTTTGGGTGCACACCCCAGGAGTCTCACAGAGCAAGGTTCAGATTTCAGTCTTTAATAATAGGATGTCATAAAATTTGCTCAAGTGTAAGTGCCAGTTCATAAGCACATTTCCCCCAGTGTCCACAGCACCTGCATGTTTTCTTTCATACTTGTTATTAAGGTAAAATTCCTTAATCTCAAATATGGAAATTTTCCATCTTCACTTTATTCATGTGAACACTGTTCTTTTAGAGGAGAAAAGCAAAGTAAGTAATCACCTCCCATTTTTAGCTACCTAGATGACAAATGGGGCACTAGTGTAATGTAATAATGTTACAATACCAGCTGAAGTGGAGAAGGTGTATATCAGTCACATACCTACAGCTGCAGAACCAGATGAAGTGCTGGAGGGACCAAGACTCAGTTGCGAGCACACATGTCAAATGCCAAAGGTACCTGTTCAATTTTTGCATTTTTTGTAAATAAAAAAAAATGATGTGCAAGTGATAAGAAATATTTCTGTCTGAGATGAGACTCTACAGTCAGATTAAGCAATTCTAGGGGTGACAAAGAAATAGTCTGAGATGGCTGTACTGCCATAGACCACTTTTTCATAACAGTTGCTTTTATTTCCAAAATGTTTAACTTTACACTAGTTATGGCCTGATACAAAGTGAACATTTTCAAATATTGGGGCATGTACAATTGCACATGTATGCAAATGGCAGCTGGTGGAGTATATCACAAAACAACATATACATATTTAACAAGATGACATGGTCATAGTTCATCAAATCATGAAAAGCCCTTATGTTTGCATAAAATAATGTTGATTGTATATTTAAATTATATGTCTGCAGTCGTTTCTATGCTAAAAGCCCTTCAGGGCTACAATCCAAATGGCTAATTGGCATTTAAATGATTGTCAACTGTGGTCATATCATCTTGTTAGATATTTATATGGCACCATGTGTTATACGAAGCTCAAAACAGAAACATATTCACTTTGAGCGCAGATGCACTTGTACAATAGTGTATGTCCCAATGTCTGCAAATGATAATTATATATTAGTCTGTATAAAAAAAGAAGATAGTTACATGTATCATTGTGTCACATCCTATTCCATCAAGTGACATGTGCACATATGTTCAATAGAATATGCTTCAGTTTCTTGAAATGATCTCTATATTATTAGCCCATGAGTGATACAACTTTGGTGCTTTCATGAAAAAGTCCACGAGTCACTGTGTGATGTATCATATTTGAAGAGAAAGATTTCACACAACTATGTATGCACCCACATGCTATACCTCCATATGCCTCCATGTATGAAAATTATAACTATGTACAGAATAGCTCCCTAAAAAAATAGACAATGTTGGTGCTTGAAAGAAATGCTGTAAATTCAGTAGTAAATTGAAGGGGGAAAAAAGATAATTTCTATACGGGGCAGTATATTTTATACCATGAGCCGTCACATGCATCTACATGCATATAGCTTCTATGTTTGGAAACTGCCACTCTTCATAATCTGGTATACATTTGATTTTTTTCCAATTGGTCAGTTATGCCATTGCAGTAATGGCATAAAGTTGGTTTCTACACCTTCAAGCTCTACCCATATGGCATGCTTGGGTGATTCTGTGGTTTACTATACAAGAAAATGAGGGGTGGGGAAAACAACAACATGGCAATTACCTTCATGATTTTCTCTTGGTTTTTGTTGTGATGCCACTCATGTTCCAATCAAAACAATACTTCCTTGTTTAGATTGTATTTCTGTTTGATGTTACTTTTCCAACATCATAAGGCTCAGTTTATAATTTTGCTGCCATAATATCCAGTTATAGGATAATCACAAGAAGCTCTAAACATGTGAACAATTCTTTTCAAAGATCCTTGTGAAGCAGCTCTTCTCTTAATGAGCCTTCCTACAGGCTATTAACTGACACCAGGAACCTTCTTCTGTTTTCTTCTTTCACAGAAGAATCGATTTTTAAAGGCTAATGTCAGCTGTCAGGTATTGAAAGAAGCAAAGCTCCTTCTGTTAGACAACATTAAAAGGTGAACATAATGAAAGCATATTGTGAGTTCATACAGTAGAATCCTCTTAAAGGAGTTTTTTCCCCCCACCATTCTAGAGGAAAAAATCATTCTAGGAAGAGCTTTTCCAAATCCGGTATTACATTTTTTTTCCATATTTCTATGTACTGAAATATCGATTCTAAATCTTGCTGTATGTTCACAGCTTTTGAGGCTATAAAGAGCCTTTAGAGATGTCACCATTTCCTGTTATATACTAGTTTACTCTAAATGTAACACAACCCTTTTGTGCTACAAAACAGTAAAGCAGGTGAAGAGGCTAGCACAAATAAGGACCATCACACTGAACCTTAAGTTTTGTTTATTGAAAACAAAAAGTGAACATGATAGAATGTGATATTTCATGTTTGTTTTCACACACACAATACAATACAATTCTCAGGATTCTGGCCAAGTCAGACCTTTAGACCCTCCCCCAGTCATGGCATACCTTCGCCTCCACTGTGAAAGAGACCAAAGTTAAATATAATTAATGCAGGGCCAACTCTACCATTGGGCATATGTTGCAGGGTTCTACTGTTCTGAAAAGGGAAATAATAGTAGCCTCCCAGTTATTCCTCTTGAACTCCCCAGCTACTCTGTTGACATCTTTGTGCCAAACAACCTTCCATGTTGTTCTACACTAGTTTCAGCAGAGGTGGATTCATTTGTTAGTTAAGTCAGTTTCTGTATATGGCCTGCGGAGGAAGTGTCAACTTGTCCTTTGCCTCAGCTAGCAAATTATCTAGACTGGCCATATGTTAGTGCTGAACCAAAATGGCGTAAGGACATTTTGTAACTTTCCCAGCTATAAAATTAGCTTCCCCAGGCAGGCAGTTGTTTGTTCTTCATCATAAAAATAATGTGTGGGACGTCCTTAATCTTTTGTGTACTTGGGAAACATAGTTATCCACCAAGATGTTTGTGCTTTTGCCTACTCAGAGGCACAGTAAATTCTAACCACTATGGTTCTCAACCTGACAACAATAAATGTGACCAGAACAATCCCTGCTTGTAGCCCTTATTTAAGAGCAGTTTGGGCTTGATGAGAACAATTAGAAAAATGGTAGCAATCAAGGGCATAGGTAGGATGATATGATGCAGCCTTGTCTGATTCCTTTGCCAATTGGGAACCATTGTGTTTCTCTGTGTTCTGTTCTGACAGTAGCCTCTTGTACAGTACAGATTTCTCATCAGGTCTATCAGATGTGTTGGCACTCCCATGTCTTTAAGGGTGTTCCATAACCTTTTATGATCTATGCTAGGGGTAGGCAACCTTTCCCCTTAAGGGCCGAGGGACTTCAGCTCCCAGAATCCCAGGAGCTATTGACCAACATGGGACTATTGGTCAACATGGCTGAGGCTTCTGGGAGCTGAAGTCCCTCGGCCCTTAAAGGGGAAAGGTTGCCTACCCCTGATCTATGCAGTCAAAAGCTTTCCTATAGTCTATAAAGCACATGCTGATTTTCTTTTGGAATTCCCTGCTATGCTCCATGAGCCATTGTATATTTGCAGTGTGGTCCTTGGTGCCTCTTCCTTTCCTGAACCCTACTTGGAACTCTGGAATTTCTCTCTCCATGTGTGCTTTGAATCAGCAGTATTTTGAGCATAATTTTGCTTGCATGGGAGATTAGTGCAATGGTTCCATAGTTGATGCAGTCTCTTGTGTCTCCTTTTTTTGTGGATGGGGATGTTTCCAATCTGTTGGCCATTGTTTTGTTTTCCATATCTGTTGACATATGTTGGTTAGCACTAGAGTTGACTCTATTATTGTGGATTGCAACAGTTCTATTGGTATATTATCTGTTCCTGGAGTCTTGTTTTTCACCATTTCTTTTATTGCAGTGTCCACCTCAGTTTTTAGAATTTGGGGTTCATCTTCATATGGCTCTTCTCTTCACCTGTCCTTCATTTTGTCATCTCTTTTATATAGTGTATTGAATCCAACATCTTTTTATTCCTTCCTGGTCTTGAATCCAACATCTTTTTATTCCTTCCTGGTCTTGGATTATGTTATTTTTATTGTTGTTCAGTGTCCTGGTCCTTGGTTTGAACTTTCCCTTTATTTCTCAAATCTTGTGGAATAGATCTCTTGTTTTTCACTTTTTGTTGTTGTCTTCTAATTCTCTAAATTCATTGTAATAATTTCCCTGATTTTTGTGCACGAGCTGTTGTACTGTTGCATTCATATTTCTTAGATTATTCCTATCTCCTTTTTGTTTGGACATGGCTTGGACATGGAAGAGGGAGGAGTGAAAATAGGAGGAAGAAATACTAACAATCTGAGATATGCTATCGACACCATAATACTAGCAGAAAACCTCACAGACCTGGAATAACTACCAAGAAAGATCAAAGAAGAAAGTGCAAAGGCAGATTACTGTTTAACATAAAGAAAACAAAAATAGTGACCACAGATAACTTACACACATTCAAACCAGACAATGATGAAATAGAAATAGTAAAAGAGTGCTCATATCTGGGATCAAACATTGAACAGAAAGGGGACTGCAGCCAGGAAATCAGGAGAAGATTAAGAATGGGGAGGGTGGCTATGAAAGAACTAGAAAAAATCCTAAAATGCAAAGGCATACAACTCAGCACAAAAGTGAGAAACATACAAGCCATTGTATTCCCTATTACCATGTATGGATGTGAGAGCTTGACAGTCAAGAAAGAAAATAGGAGGAAAATCAACGCATTTGAGATGTGGTGCTGAAGAAGAGTGCTGAGGATCCCATGGACTGCCAAAAGGACAAACAAATGGGTTCTAGAGCAGATCAAGCCAGAGAAATCCCTAGAAGGCAAGGTGACAAGACTTAGACTGTTGTACTTTGGACACATCATGAGAAGGCATGAATTGTTGGAAAAGACAATAATGTTAGGAAAGGTGGAGGGAAGTAGAAAGAGAAGAAGGCCACATGCTAGATGGATGGACTTTATTAAAGGGACCACAAATAAGAGTTTGCAGGAGCTGGGCAGAGCAGTAGAGGATGGGTGGTGGTGGAGATGTCTCATCCATAGGGTCGAGACCAACACAAAGGCAGTTAACAACAACACAACAACAACAATCAATAGAACACCCACTCTTTAGACTCAAACAGGATGTAGTGGATACCATGTTAGGGGCTCTTTGAGTGGGGAGGAGCAGTTTTAAATGCCATTAATAACAAAGTTGTAGCTAACAAATTGGGATTAGTGGGTTCAAATATGAGATTTGGGAGTTTCAGTTGCTACTGGGTTTACTAATCTGGCACAGGGAATAGATCTAATAGGTCACGTGTTGCCACAGTGAGTTGGCATAAAAAAGAAATTATTTTGGATCTGGGGCACTCTTTACAAAACAGTAGTTATAATTTCTCTATTGCTATTCAATGTACTCAAATTCAAAGCAGTCTGATTGTATTTGCCTCCCAACTCCCAAAGCCACTTTAATGAAACTGATACACTCAGAGGTTTGGAGACCGTTCAGAGATAGATATCCAGACTCTCTAGAATATCCTATGGATCTAATGAGAATAACGGGACCTCAGTGGCTTAATATGACTTTAAAAATTGGAATTTACCATGAGAGAATATGGGATTTAAAAGCAGTCCACCCCTTAGCCAAAGCAAACACAACTATTTTACTTGATCAGTTGTTTCATTGGAGTAATGGTTCACATCTATTTAATCTGTCACAGTGCATTAAAATAAATCAGTGGATGCATTGTTATGATGCTCTGGAAGACACTTCTATTGAAAATATACATGAACACATGGTAATTCCAGTTCAAAGAACTGTTCTAATACAACCTGCCCATGATTGCTTCTGCTTCAAACTCCATGTGAACATGTGTCTATTCTGCCTCTGGAATATTCACTATCCTTAGACAGGAGTTTGGGTAATCCTTGTTTTTTGCCTGTTACATTTAATTGATTGCTTTGGAAAGGAGTTTTATTTACATGGGATAGTTAAATATTTTGCAATAGATTCCCCTTATCAAATAAATGCTGATGAGATTCAGGGATTTAATTTGGAGAATGAACTTGCATCTCCTCACTAATTTGAGTGAGACTGTAAAGAGAATAAAAAAAGCAGAAGAGAGAATCAGACTGACAGTAGATCTTAGAGCTCAATGAATTGTTAAAATAACACAAGACATCAAAAAATCCACTAAAAAATCTTGGTGGGGAAATTTGGACTGGTCAGCAGCTGACCAAGCAATTTTATACACAATTTCTAATTCAATTCCCATAATTCTGTTTTTTTCAAATTGTCACTGTTGTGGGCTCAGTAAGTCTCCCATGCTGGATCAGAAAACAGATGGAAGAGCTCCGTTTAAATAAACCAGAAGCCTACCTCCTTCATTAGAGTCTGCTCCCCTTCTCAAGCTGCTCTGGCAGCCAATAAGAGGAAGAAAAGGTTAATTATGTTATTTAAACCATATAGGGGGGAGCATTGGGGAGTTCCAGCATTGGAGCCCCTGTAATCCAAAAGGTTGCAGGTGTTTTTGATGCCTTGGTCAAGGCACCTTCTCCAATGTGGAGTGAAGATCTGGCTTGGATGTGTGTCCTATCCTCTTGAGAATAGGGTAAACATCTGAAAGGGCCCCCTTTTACACTTATGTGCCAGGAGCTGAGTCCGATGAAGTGCTCCAATCCTGAAGCTTCCTCCAATGAAACACAGTCCCATAGGGACTGCTGCAGGATTAATTTTAGGTGATTTTCCAAGCCTTCCCCACTCTTTTCAGTGCTTTCTCAATTTACGGTGACTTTGATCTAACTGAGACAAGCCAGTTTTGAGATCCTTGATAATAAGACATCCTAGATATTGGGATCTCATGGTTTAAAAGGTTCTAATTTGGCTGCTTTTGAGGGGGGGTGTTGCCAAAAAATTATCCTAATTTACATAACTTCCCAACATCCTTGGTTTAACCAGGAAACTGACCATAGCCTAAAATGGATATTGCCCACCTTTTAAAGATACCTCTCTTCTATTACTAAAAACTTAACTAACCAAACTTTCTTTTCAAGATGTTCACACACACACAGAGCAGACTCTCCTCCAATCCATGCACTCATGCTGCACATTGTCCCTCACATTGCATACACACATGCTTACTCTATGACTGCTAGTCTTGCTTACTTGCTGTACCTTTAATAGATCTCGATTTGATGATGTGCTTTTGGAGAAATTTTTCTTAAAGCTAATCCAGTCCCTGTGGAAGGCTGGGGATGGGGGTAGGGGTGGGGGACTGTCCTCTTTAACCCCTAAGGCATGTAAATATAGTTAGGAGCTCTAGCCTTTCTTCCTTTCCCCATCACATCTATGTGTCTGTTCCTGGTTCCTGTAAATCCTGATGCTACAGAACATCTCCATTTTCGTGGGGGAGGGTGACAGTCTCCCAGATATATGCTGCTTCCATGCAGCTGTCCAGCCTCGCAAATGTCTCGGCTGGATACCCATTGCCAAAATGCCATTCCTGTACATCAGCTATGCTGCACAGCTACATTTTGAGTGCCAGGGCAGATGTTCTCCAAAGCTGTCCTCCACGGTCCTGCTTTTTCAGATGACATCCCGGTTTAACTTTTTGTTCCTGTTTGCAAGTGCTCCTGTGATTTCCCCCCCAAAAACTGAATACATACATCCCAAATTGTTCCATCTATGGAACTACCTAACACTGGACCTCCTATTTCTGCTCAAAATAGCCCCTGATGGACATTGCTTATACTTCCTAGACAGTGTATAAGCACAACTCAGCCTATATGGACATTGCTTTTGTCATTGTTGCACAAGTCCTCCTTAGTCCTCCAAGGTCCAGAATTGCCATGTGAGGGCCTTAGACATGTTCCAGTGATGGCTACAATCCCACTGATGGCATACTAAGTTGCCATTTTCAAATATTTGTTCTGTTTGTTAGTAGTCTGAACTTTTTACAAAGCTTGCACCAATCTTGCTCAAAGTTGCTGGACAGTTTATTATGAACTTTTTTAACCACTACACAAGTTGCCAAATGTTTCTAGACATTATTTCACTTTGATCATGGACAACAATTTCTGGACTTTGCCTTGGCTATTGTGGCCAATACGGACTCAATTTGATTCACCAATACATCTGTTGGACTTACCTTTGACTACCTCATATTTATGATGCTTTAATGAATTGCTTTCTTTGATATTATTTATTGAATGCTTTTCTTTGAGATTGTGTTTTGGTGAATGAATTCTGGAAGACTGCTTAATGTCCCTTCCCCCAAAAGAAGTTTCACTGGCTGTGATGCTTCCTAGAGCCACGGTTAGACTCTACAATTCACACCCTAAATTTTCCCTTGGCAACAGTTAATTATAAAACATCCAGTCATGTGGGCACTTGACTTGGATGTTTTTGGAGGGGGGGGAGGGAATCTGTTACCCTCAGTGAAATCTTCCAGTTTTGTGGTGTGATTCTTTTCCATGGCCCCAAATGGACTTTGGACTGGGAATCACCATAATCCTCAAGATGGAGAGTCACATAGTCATAGCACCCCAAAACACATCAAAAAGATTAGTTTGGGAGTTGTAAATGAAGAGACATTCACACTTCACAGACAGGAAGATAGGTGATTTACAAGCAGGATGCTCTGCCAGACAAGCCAGATAAGTCTAATTTGCAACTTCATTCTCACCCCAGAACTACCAGACTGAGTGATCCTCCCTCATGTAGATTTGGTTCCCTTTGATGTAGGCCAAACACCTTTGCCCTCATGCTAGTTTTGGCTTATAAAAGATCTCTAAAATCTATTGTTAGTAGGCTAGCTAGAATGCATGAGGACACTCTGTCACTGTGAATTCTGACTAGTTCTGATATACCCGTTCCCCACCACTCACCAGAATGGCTTTGTTTGACACCACACAAACCAATTGGAACTTAGAGCCAAGCCTCATCTTGTATAAGTATCGTCATTAGTTCTAACTATTCCAACACTGATTTCCTTAGTCCTCATCTGTGTGTGAGTGAAAGTGCTGGCTATGTGATTTCCCCCTTTAATAAAAGATACAATTCATTTAGAGAATTCTGCCTCTGTGAGATTCTTTAAGTCTCCTTTCCCTTTGTAAACATATGGGAATGACCCCAATGGGTTTCTTGTAGCACAACCTAGTAATTAATTGAGCTAATTAAAAATCCCCCTAGAGAGATCCATTGCTACATATAGGAAAGTAATAATTTGTATTTCTCCACAGTCAGAAGTGGCAAAGGCTATATCACAACTCTGTTGTCAAAGTGTTATCAGTTGATGGGCAACCTCAAGGGCCTTGTTCCTCGCTTTTACAGTTTTTTATCCTTAACTGGACTTAGACTAATCAGCCCTTCAAACAGAAGACATATTCATATAGAGAACTGTCTACCAATAGTTTTTGAAACAGGAGTTGTTCTTTTTAGCTATTGTCAGTGGTCTCTCCATTAAGGACGAAGCTGCATGTCACATTAAAACAGTCTGTTTATTTATGCTGCAAATATTCTTTAAAAAAAAAAAAACTACAAATGAATATCATCTGAAGAAGAGGATTACAGCAGTGAAGTATATTTTGGATGCCAGCAGTGAAGATTGTGGGTTCTGCTTGCTAACATAAACCAAGCATCATTTGTTGGAAGTGAAAACAGGCCTTTATTATTAGTTATTACTGAAGAGCCTCGGCCCAGCATGGGGCCACATTCAATGGCTGACTGTTCTGTCAACTAATGGAGATTGCTCCACCCAACCTGCCTATTGGATAGACTGGGATAGCAGTCATGAGAATGCACAAGGGCAAAACCATTGCATGGTTATTATTATTATTATTATTATTATTATTATTATTATTATTATTATTATTATTATTTATTTCCCACATTTCTCCCAACATAGGGACTCAAAGCAGTTCAAATCTAGTTCTCTCCACACACAAGGTCTCTTAAAGGAACCATAGTATGTTTGTATATTATTTTCAGTCATATGCAGATGAGCCAGAACCCAACTTTATTAGGGGTTTTGATCATGAGAGTTCTATATTGTAACTGCATTCAGCCAAATATGATTGCAGAACCCTCTAAAGTAGTGATTCTCAAACTTTTTACCCCTGTGACCCTCTTTATGGATGTTGAGCCCCACTTGGACATAGTATGTGAATAAAAATATTTTGTTTGTTTAGCATGCACATTATCATAATTCACAGTCTTATTAGTGAGCTCTTGCACTCTCCACCTTTTCTTTTCACTTCCTTTCTCTCCACCCAAGAAAGTGCCTCATGGTCAATAAGGGGCATGCACCTGCTGTGTCAACACTCAGAGAAGCATAAAAAAGGGGAAGCCATTTTTTGCTATGTCTGAGGTTGAAGGAAGGCTTAATAGCCGGGGGGTGGGGGGTGGGCATGCAGAGATAGCTATAGGGTTTTTTCAACAGCCTTTTCTTCCTCCTTCCTTCTCCTTAGTGTGTCCCAAGCCAGGATGAGTTTGCTGGGTTGCTTTTGGACAATCTGCTCCCTCATTCCCTCAGTGGCCCAAACTGGGGTGATTATTTTGTCTGGATGGTTTTCCTGGGAGTGCATGCTGCTGAGGGATGCAGTTGACAAGTGAGCAGATTGTCTAAAAGCTACTCAGTGAATTCCTCTTGGTTTGAGGTATGAAGAGGCAGCTTTTGGGCCTTTTTAGAAAGCTCTTCTTCCTTCCTTCCTTCCTTCCTTCCTTCCTTCCTTCCTTCCTTCCTTCCTTCCTTCTTCACTGAGCTGGGCAGGCTGGCCTCATCACATCTCATGATCTCTAAGGAGGCTGTGCCTGCTGCACCGATAGCAGGGCATACTGGGAAGCTGAATGGAAAATGCCAACAAGGAAGTTTTTGCTGTCGGCAGTTAGAGAAAGTCATACCCAAGAAAGACAGTTAGTGCCACTCTTCTACAGGGACAAGTTAATCCTAAATGGTACCCACACATACAAATATACACATACATACAGAGGCTAGCCCTTTTAAACATTTGCTGTACTTGCAGACTGGCTTTTCTTGTACCCCCCACCCTTAAGCAACTATTATGTCCCACAGTTTGAGAACTATTGCTGTAGAGAAGGTCACATGCAATGAACATGCAATGAACAAAGATCTCTATCAGTTCAAGGTTCAAGGTTCAATTGGGCCTTGCATATAATCTGTCGTGTTTTCCCCAGGTGTTGAAACAAATGGCTGAAAAGAGCTTCACTATTACCACACATAAATCAATTGCTTCAAGGAAAAATCACTAGTCTTTTTCAGAGCAATTCATCTGTCGACAAAAGCAAAAGAAACAAAATTCTTCTTCTGGCTCAGTTTTCTGTTATTCTGAGTTGCAGTCTGCAAGGCTTGGCTTTGCATTGTCTCTTCTCTTCATCCATATCATTTATTTTAATTTGACCTGCTTTAGCTTCCACTCATCTTTCTTCTACAGTTAAGTATTGATCTCCTGAGTTTATTAATTTGCAGTTCAAGATCTGTTATCAATAAAGTTGAACATGGATTTAAATGAAAGTATGCTTCAGGGATCTGTTTAGGTTCCTGGACAGATGCACAGTGCAATGTTTGTTGAGGAACAATAAAAGGAGCAGCATTTTTTTTTAAAAAAAAAAAAAGTGGGTGATGGACAAAATGCTTCATAAGGGAGAAGAAGAAGGGGAACTGGGTTACTAGGCTATACCAAACTTAGAGAGAATAAAGCTCAGGAAATTGGTGGATAATACCTTGCCCTTCTATTACACATTTAAGGAGTTGTTAGGGAGCATTTTCAGCTATTCATTTTTTTAGCATGAGTGTTTCTACGGGGGTACAATAGTCAAATGTGAACAGAAGAAGAAAGCCATCATAGCCATTTGTTTAGATCAGGGGTTCATCATAGAGAAATCTGTATATAGTCCATGGGAGCATACATCCCTTTAAGAGATCATTGTGGAACTTGGGACATCCTCTTTGCAAGCCCAGGGCTGCAGCACACTCAAAAAGTGTTGGCTTCCAGAAGCTGTTTTTTCAGCCAAAATACAAATGTTTTTGTTTGGCTGTTTCAAGGCATTTCTTATCTATGAACAACCAGAACTTCAAGGCGGAAAAAGTGAAGTTGTCACTTTTGTTTGCTAAAATGACAGCCCCAAAGACATGGCTGTGGCCTTCTGAAGGTCTGGAGGAACCAAATCCAGCAGTTTGTCCTTCGGGACTCCAGAGTCCAGAGCATACCCTCCATCTCAAACACAGATCTGGAGTTCTTGTTCAACATCCCCTTTTGCAATAATGTCATGTAGTTCCTTCGTTGAACGTTTCATTTCATTGCATCATCTTTTACTGCACTGCCTTTCATTGTATCTATTAATTCACTATAAGGTCAACATTACAAAGTCTGCTTATTAATATCAACCATTTGACATTAACAGTGTTTGATACATACCACTTGCTCATAGTGAACCTGTTTCTTTTGTACTGTATATTATTAATGCACTGTACACTGGTGCACCTGTAGAGAAAGGGAAAATCTGGTTACCAGCAACATGCCTTCTATATCATTTGCATTTTCTGTATTCTGTATTCTGCTTTCTGCTTTGGTCAGGCCCCACCTGGAATACTGTGTCCAGTTCTGGGCACCACAATTCAAAAAGGACATTGAGAAACTGGAGCATGTCCAAAGGAGGGTGACTAAAATGGTGAAGGATCTGGAAATCATGTCCTATGAGAAATGACTTGAGGAACTGGGTATGTTTAGCTTGGAGAAGAGATGGTTAAGAGGTGATATGATAGCCCTGTTTAAATATTTGAAGGGATTTCATATTGAAGAGGGAGAAAGCTTGTTTTCTGCTGCTCCAGAGAACAGGACCCGGAACAATGGATGCACACTACGGCAAAAGAGATTCTACCTAAACATTAGGTAGTAAGGGCTGTTTGACAGTGGAACACACTCCAT
>JAIPUX010001880.1:35784318-35795706 GCA_020142125.1 Phrynosoma platyrhinos | reverse complement strand
GGGTTGGACTGGATGACCCTTGTGGTCTCTTCCAACTCTATGATTCTTCTCTTATACTCCCTTAATGCAAGAACTGACTGTCAGAGCATTCAGGTACAATTTCCCGGTTCATAATCTCAGCTGGAGCACTTTAACAAAAATAAAATAATTTTAAAATCATGAAACGGAATGTTCAGGAAACAAAGTGCTGAGGTTAAGGTTACAGGCACAGAGTCTAAAATTAATTTTGGGAAATTGCTCATTTCTTTGCAAAAGGCTATCAAAAGGAAACCAGAAGAGTAGAGACAACAAGTAGTACCTAATTCCTGAGGCAAACCAGAGGAAATTTCAGCAAGAATAAATTATCATACAAGTTATGCCCCTCTTCTACAGAAATATTACAGATGAAGACATTCTCTCCTCCACTGCTTTGTGTCATCCTTTAATAATGAGGAAACACAGTGTATGTGCTTGGTTCATATTGAGTAATAGGTCTGAGAAAAAGTCCACTAGTAGATCACATTACTTTGGATGTGAGTGGTTGCAAACATGGAAAGAACCAAGTTATTACTCCTGTCCATGCATCATACCCTAGATGACAAGATTCCTCTCACATCTGTCTATTCTGTAGTTGTATAATCACTCCCTCCTCTTTTGAATAGAGAAAACCAGAGTGTGCAGCTGGATATTGCTCAAGGTAAAGCATCTCAAATGCATTCTAGAATTTGTAAACTGTTCAAAGGGAAAGACAATCTGAAAGCATGTGCATAAAGTGACTTAGAAATTTGCTTGCTGTACGTACCTTGTTTGTGCACATTTCTATGAACATTAAACATAGCAGTGCCCCAAGAAGCATAAGGGGACATTTCTTTTGTAGATAATTGCAAAAAAATATTTCACACACTTCAGATACAAATAAATGTTTTTACTTTATTTTTGAAAGTCTGTAAAATAATAAAGTTTTTCTAGTAGAAAATTCTTGGGAAGAAGATCTTTTGCATCATTTTGAATTACCAGTTATACCATTCAGTGAATCAAGCTGTCGAATGTGTACCTAAAATAACCAATTCTTACTTTTATTCTTGCTGCTGTTGTGTGTGTCTTCACGTCATTTCTAACTTCTGGCAACTCTAAGATAAAACTATTGTGGGGTTTTCTTGGCAAATTTCTTCAGAGGAAGTTTGCCATTACCATCCTTTGAGTCTGAGACAGTGTGACCTGACCAAGGTCACTCAGGAGGTTAATATGGCTGAACTGAGAGTCAAACCCTAGTCTCCCAGTGTCCTAGTCCAACACTCAAACAACTACACCACTGTGGTGTATTAAAGTATAGTTTATTCACTGCAAAGAATTTACCAAGTCAAAGTAAAGACTCCTGCCCTGCAAAAATCCATTTCACTCAGTGTGACCAGCCCTGAGGTTATGGAACATTTTTTTTACTTCTCCTGGACCTTGATGGGCTGCATTCTCTGCCCAAATTCCTCCATTCTCCACCCACTTAAATTGACAAATGCAGTTGTAGCATTTTCCCTAGACCTTTTCCCAGCATTTAGAACCCTTCTTTCAAACATAGGAGATGGTCAGCCAGCTCTTTCTAGTTTCTAAATAAAGTCCCTTAAATGTTCAAATGGTGGGGCGGGGAGGGGGAATTATATTCAAATAGCAAATTGTAGCTCAAGAGATTTTTGGGAACCCCATCTGCCATAGGGAGGGTCATTTGGGTACATGTGGGGCACTCTGGGCTCCCACTATCACTGCCTCAGACCCACTTAAAATACCACTTTGGATTCTGGACTACATTAACAAATGAGGAAAAAACTTTACATTTAAATTGACCATGTCCTAACCTCTCTAGAGGTTTGTTATACATTTTCTGAATTTTCATAATGCCATATATATATATATATATATGGCATTATGAAAATGCAGAAAGTGCAAATAATTAGATATAAAGCAAAAGTAAAGCAGCTTCATTTATATACCGCTTCATATCATGCTATGGGATGTCAAAGCGGTTTACAACTGTGAGCTGATTGCCCCCCAACAATCTGGGTACTCATTTTAGCGACCTCGGAAGGATGCAGGCCTGAGTCAAGCCTCAGCCCTGGCTGGTATTGAACTCGCAACCTTGTGGTCTATGAGTGAGTGGCTGCAGTACAGGCATTTAACCACTGCGCCACTAGGGCTAATTAAAAATATGTATATTTATATCTATATATCATTAGATATATAAATTTACATATTTCTATTATACAGAACAGAACATAAAATCTACAGACAAAAGAAAGAAAAGAAACCTCTATGGATTAGATATTTCTGTCATCACTAGTATAGGTGGGTCTACACTGGTCAGAATATTCCGGAATGCTCCTGGAGTATTCTGGCCCCAAAACTGCTCCAAATCCCCCCCATGACCTGGGCACTCTAAAGCGACATGGGGTAGTTGTCTACACATGTGACAGATGTCACTCCTTCTGAATTCAAAAACAAGGTCCCAGCATTGATCACATGTCTGGGCACCTTGTTTAACCTCAGAGGAGTGACATGAGCCAATGGCACCAGCAATGGGTGACACAGTGGGATGCTATGTAAGCATCCCACAGCCAGTGAGAATCAGTCTGCAGTACTCCAGATTTTCTAGGAAGATCCAGAGGAAATTGTGAGTTTTTTAAAATTTACTTTAATAGAGGGATGTCCTGTATTTGCTATGGAACTGTCCTTCTCACATGAAGACAGTCCACAGTCAAATTGGGCCCTGAACTGCGTGAACAGGGCAACATGAGAGTGGGGGGAAAGTGATGCAAATGGTCCATGTGGACTTGAATCAGGCTCAGGTTTTCTCCCCTTTGGCCTTGTACAGCCCCAGCCTCACACTCATTTCACTGTTCTATATTTTATATAGTAGAAGGTCTTCTAGTTCATTAATTTTAAATAATTTGGCTCTGCCCTGGAGCAAATCTGATATGACTGATTGATTGCAAGGTCACTTCTGCAACAGTTTTGTTGTTTTAAAGAGCTTTCTTTTTCATATTCATCACTTAAAACTAATAATCCAACAAAATTGCCTCTTCTGTCCTTTAAGATAGACCACAATATGAAACTATAACCCCAACATAAAAACAGCCTTACTGAAAGAAGAAAAGAACGTTAGAATTGAGTGGTGCCTATCTGATGTATTATTCTTATTTATCAGCATCTCTTTTACAGTCTTCTGTTTTAGCAAGATGAAAGGTTGGCAAAGAACTCACAAGAAGATTACTAATGGTCTCTCCAACTTTTCTTTTTCAAAAAAGTATTTTTATTAACACATAACTTTTAATAATATAAGAGAATTTATATGTAAAACTATACGTACAAACTACACATCCAACTACACAAAATAACTTGGTACACAAAATAACAATATAACAAAGAAACTTACTAGCTGATGGCTATAATTTTCAATTGGTTCTACTTCTGTTAAGTATACATAGAGTACACTTCTGCATGTTATTCCATTCTACTATCCTTCAAATCCTAAAATTGCTTTTCCTCCCCCCCCCAATTAATTCTCAAAACATCAAGTACCAGTTCCCCCTCCTTTAAAAAGTTATTAGCAGACCTCTCTCTAATCAAATTTGTCACTCTAGCTATCTCAGCACGGGCACACAGTTTGGTCACCCTGTCTTCCTGTGAAGGTATATTCACATCCTTCCACTTCTACAGGTAGAGTATTCAAGCATCTGTAGCCATACCCTAGACAATTCTTCCATATTTCTTTTCCATCAGTCCATCCATCAACCCCAATAAGAAATGTTCTGGAACTTAAACTTTAAAATGTCTTTTACATCGGAGTATATCTGAGTCCAATATTTTGTTACCGTAGAACAAGTCCACTGCATATGACAAGAAGTTCCCTCTTTTTGATTACATTTTCAACATGTCAGTAGAACCTTTACACATCTTCAAAAATATTTCTCATGTCATATACATTGTTATATCAAGAAAATCCCCTTTATATCATATCTGAAAATAAACATTTCATTCTTTGTCCACATTCTCTCCCATTGGTCCATCTGTATACTATGACCTATATTCTGGGCCCATTTTATCATAAAGTCTTTAGCCTGTTTTTCGTCCATTTCCTCAATAGTAGCTTATACATTTTAGCAATTAAATGGCCATCATCTGTACACAATTGGATCTCAAATTCTGATTTTACTGCTACTATACCATACACATTCCTGTAGAAATCTTGAGAAATCTTAAATTTCTCAAATATCTGACTGCAAAAGTACAAATGAAATTCATATCCCTCCAACTCAACTTGTTTTCATTCTATAATGCCTCCCTTCACTTTAAGAGATCTCTGTAAGTTATGAATTATCCATAAAGGCATTTTAAAACATATTCCTGTTTTATATTTTTCCACATTCTTAGCAAAGATTTTCTAATGTAATGACTATTAAAATCTGCATTTACCTTAATTTTATCATACCAGAAAAAAAATAATGTAAAACAAATTCCATGCCAAACTCTTCTAATTGTATTAATCTCTTTTTCTCCAACTTTATCCAACCCTTTGGCCAAACTAAGCAACAGGCAGAAAAATCAAACTTCAAATCTGGGAGACCAAGGTCACCTCTCTGTTTTGCATCTTGTAAAATTTTTAATCTAATTCTTTGGCAATCTTTGCTTGCCAAACAAATTTTTCATTAGTAATTCTGTGTGTATATACATATACAACCTCTGATTAATTTTTGTTAGCACTAAAATTCTGCTGCTGGTAAGGATTCTTGATCTGTTTATAAACACAATATATTTACACACTGTTATGTAAAACACTTTCTATCATTTTGTGAATAATTACACAAATCACCAGGGGAATGTCAAGGGACTATCTTAACCTCTTTTTTTTTTAACCTTACACTAAACTCTAGGACTGGGTGAATGAATCTGTTTCCATTTCTCTCATAATTGTTTGTTTGTTTGTTTTTAAGCTCAAGTTCTTTTCATCGTAATATGAAGAAATGTGTAATTCTTTAAATAAGTTCCTTTAAAAATACATACACACACTCACACACACTAAAATATCTCTCTCCTGGAATCCAAGCATTTATATCTTTCTCTAAATCCAGAAAAAATGTAATTTTCAGCTCTCCTTATATATTATATTCTCCTGCAATGCAACTTACTCAGGACAGCAGAATATATTGAGCCTGTCCTATCTTGACAGTGAACTACAAGGTGTACTGGATGAGCTTCTCTAAACTTTCTCTCTCTCTCTCTCTCTCTCTCTCTCTCTCTCTATATATATATATATATATATATATATATATATTAGATAAAATCATTTCAGATATAGGCTCTGCTAACATCTCCTAGACTTTCACTTACTCATAGAGAGGTGAGTTTATGTTTAAAAAAATCTAATAACTATTGCCTATTAGAGAATATTTCAATTTTATGGAAATATTATTTGTACGTAGGCTGAGTGGAATTATAACCTACCAGCAAAATTGACAGATTAACACAAATTGAACCTGGATTCAGGCAGAATATATACCTCAGGGATCTGCTTTGCAATCACAAATCAATCTGAAAACATCAGATTGAACTATAGCTTAGTCTTAGAAGGATGGCTGATCTTACTTTATCAGCTTCAAGTGACATAATGTCAATTAGATCTTGGGCTAACTTGTTTCTGTATTTAATTATTACAACAGATTGAACAAGTATGCTTTGTTTCAACTCCAGACTTGATTTGCTTGGGTTCTTGACTCTTTCAAAAAAAATTACCTAGCTGAATTTGTAAAAGCTAAGCATCAGCAGAAATGTGGTCATCCACTGATTTTTAGGTAGTTGTGAAACACATTAAAAATTGTGATGTTGGAGAACACACTTAGAGAAGAAATGCTTTGCTAAGAGAAATTGTTTTTACTGTCCAAAGAACTCAGCCAACACATAGAAGTGCTTTCACATGCTAGTATGGGTTTTTGGATTCTTGGTTACAGTTTGCCCACCACCACCACCACCACCACCACCAAGAGAGACTAGTCTTGTAGGACTTTGCCTAACTTGACTGGATCTGACTTAAGGCCTAAGCAGACTGCCTGAAATAGTGCACATTAAATTGAGGCACTGCCCTGGCTCAGTGCTAGGGAGTCATGGGAATTGTATTTTTTTGGGGGGGGACATTGAGCCTTCTCTGTCAGAGAGCTCTGGTGCCACAATAAATTACAGTTCCCATGATTCTCTAGCACTGAGCCAGGGCAGTGCCTCAATTTAATGTGCACTATTTCTGGTAGTGTGCTTAGGCCCTTAGCCATGATGAACTCAAACCCCAGCAAAACAAGAAACCATGAAAAGGACATTCCACAGGGGAAAAAACATACCTCAAAAGAACTGGTTGGGCCACGATTTGCTAGGTTAAGGTAATGTAGCTTACCTTTCTCTGATAACATATTTCAGTAGTGCAAATGCCTCTTGGTACCCAGTTTCTTGTATGTTTTTGATTCATAGGCATCTATTCAGGAGAAAGAATATGGTATTAAAAGTGATTGTGTCTAATCCCATTCATCAGCATCTATGAAGCCTATTATTTGTGCCACTCACATTGAATGACACTACAAGTTCTGGGAAAATTCAGTGGACTCAACAATGCTCATTCACAGCTGAACAAAATTCTCTGTAAATTATGTGTGTGTGTGTGTGTGTGTGTGTGTGTGTGTGTGTGTGTGTGTGACAAATTATCCTGCATGACAGCTTTGTTTCACTTGATTGCCTACATCACTTGCTCATAAACAGAACTACATCTGGACTGTAGCTTCAAAAGCTATGTAACTTAAGGCTGCAATCCACAAAACATAGATACATCAGTGAAAATGACCCAGATTTTAGAGCAGCAGTCTATACCGAGGGGAGAAACCACCCATCTTTCAATCAAAATTGTGTTCTCACATATAACAGTAGTTAAATTTTAGTTTCAAAGCAGATTGCAAATGCAGGAGGATTGGGTTGTTCCTCATCTCAAGATACCCCCCTTCTCTTTTTAATATAGCAAAGTCACAGTGTGATTTTGAGATGCATAGAAACTGCTGCAACAACTTGCTCATGCTGTAAATTCTGCTTGGAGAAGATACAGGTCAACTCACAGGAGGATTCCTCTAGCAACCGAGAAAGGCTCAGCTGTTTCATAAGCCAGTATATGACCAGGACAATGTGGGGCAGAAGTGGGAGGAATTAGGCACACCTTTCTGAACTTCTGCCTTTGTAATATAAACTTTGTTGCACAATATAGGATGGTATGTAATAGTGCATACACGGGCATAGTTCCCTTGCTCCTATCCCAGTCCTATATGTATAATCAAGGTGAAATGGATTCCAGACTAGAATAAATCAAGATGACCCCTCCATGTTTACACAGCCTTTTCATGGCATTAGTTTCAAGGGTGAGAGACGTTGATACAATTCCTGTAATACTTTATCATTTGATTATGCTGAATGGAAAGGATGGGAGGTGTCAGCTAATACATATGGTAAGTCAAAATTATCTACACATATATTGACTGGCTCTAGGACACAGGTATGAAGCCTGCCATGTACTGAACACAATCATAAATCAGTTGTGTATCTGTATAATGCAAACACATAGCTACCATCAGTCTGCCTGAGAAGATTGTTCCACTGGACTTTGCCTCTTTCCAGATGTCATTCAGTAAGCTATGGGACCCTGTGACATTATGGAGCTAAGTTTGAGTTTTCTTGTATGCTTTACCTTTCCACTTTCCATTTTCTGTAATAGTATGAATGCATAGATTGTTAATTCAGGTACAGATAACTCTCTGTCTCACTCTCTCTCTCAAAAATTGAATGCAATACACTCCAAGAGCCATTCCAGTGGAACAACATCATACAGACAAATATTTATTGAAGGCAAGTGCTGAAAGCACATTGTGTTAGCAGCCTTTGCACTATCTCTGTCAGGTTCCAACAATCACCACAGACACATAGCTAACAAACAAGTGGTTTAATGGGGTGAATAAACAGGGAAGGTCATCACCACCTGTGGGGATGGAAGAAAAAAAAACAAATTCAAAACTCAAACAGTTCAAGTTTCAGTATTTCCTATTTTGCAGCTTCAGCAAAAGTGTATCAGACTTTCCTTTTTCAGGGCTTTCCCCCTCAATGCCTACTTGTATGGCAAGCAGTATTCTCAGAATTAGTTTTGTTTCCAGACTACTAAGAAGGACAACCTATTCCTCCTCTGAATCCCCCACTGGTATTTCATCAATTCTTACAGACTTGATCTCAAGATGTAATCTCTTCTCTCAGTTCCATTTTTTTTGCTTCCCTATCATCAGAGGGCAATTCTCACTCTAAACTCAAAGATACTGGAGATGATCACAGTACTAATTAAAGTAGCTTACCTGAGCCAGCTTAACATTTAAAATGGGTGACATCCTGTTGTTATCACAAGGATTTTGCCACCAAAATCACCACCTGGGTGCAGCCTGGCCCCTCTCCCAGGGCCACTCCAGTGGCCATTCCTTTAAAGCAGAAAACTCCTGGCTTTGAAAAAAGCCATGCTGAGCAGCCCTGGGAGCAGGGATGGACCGGGGCTGCACCCAGGTGGCGATTTCAGTGGCAAAATCCTTGTGATAATATCAGGATGCTGCCCATTTTAAAGTTTAAACTAGCTCAGGTAAGCCCCTTTAATGAGTGCTGTGACAATCTCCACATATAACAACATGGGTTGTTGGGAAATATAGTCCTAATACTCCATATGATATTACTGCTACAGTACCCCTACAGTGTTTCCAATATACATAAGTATAAGTTCCTCTATGATATCTGGAATAGAATCCCATATGACCCTCAGGAACTGCCATAGGAAGTGCTGATGGAGGGAGAGAACTACAGCACCTCACAATGCTGTGTTCTCAATATGTGTAGCAATATGTAAATATTCATGAAATTTAACATGAACTAAAGAAACAAGTACTGCACATAGAATCCCCTAGATTCATTCAGAAATATGCAACCCCTCTTGAAATACTGGGGTATTGCCAGCATTCTAGCTTCAGAATGAAAGTAAGCATGCATTATAGAAATTTGTCATCCATTGCTGGCAGAAAAATCTTAAAAACTGTTGAACCACAGTTCTGAATTTCACCAAAACAATGAATGGCACCTTGTGATGACCTTTTTATATATGAAAGATGTCTGCAGTTTTCACCCAAGTCTGAAATAAGTATGATAAATGTGATTGAGCAAAATTTGGTATAAAGGGGGCAAGTGTGCCAAATTTCAGCACTTCTTAACTTGCCTTATCTGAGACATTGTATATGCATAGCTTTGAAATCTGATACATTTGTAGACCTCATCAAATTAATTGTGGAGTCAGACATATAAGTTATTATCTCATCATTCTTATAAGGTATAGTGCTTTAAGGCTTCTAATTTTATTATTGTTGCAATTCACTTTAATTAAAGGGCACTCTTGTGCCCCTTTTAATCAGTATTTTATGGACAAAATTACCACTGTGTACACTTTAAATGTACAATTGTTCATGAATGAGCTCGTACTTCAAAAATATATCTACTGTTTTCTACCAGATGTTAGCTATAATTTTACCATAAAGCCAGCTTTTCCTTGCCCAAAAGACAAATAGACTTCCTGTGGTTTACAACCCTTGTTGTTAGCCAAGTTTTTCAAAGAGAACACAGAGATAAGATTTCTAATCAAGAAGGTTGGATTACTATTAGTTTCACTTGGATAGATCCTCCAAGCAGGAAGGATGTAGATCACTTATTGCATGACAGACTCTAATGTGTTTTGCTTATGGTTTACATCTCACAATTGAACTGGTATGGTGACAGAATGGTTATATGTATAGGGTGGTTTTTAGTGTAAAAAAAGTTGTTGAGGCATGCATGGAGACAAGTAGAGAGCAGGGGGTAGAACCAGCATGCCAGAGTGCTGACCTTATTATCCTGTACCCTGCAACCCCTATCCCAGTAGTTATTAGTCTGAGAATATACCTCTTACTGGAATCTCTGGGGTTGCATCTGCACTGTGTAAATAATGTAGTTTGACACCACTTTAACTGTCATGGCTCAATGCTATGGAATTCTGAGTTTAGTAGTTTTGTGAGATATTTAGCCTTCTCTGCCAGAGTTCTGGTGCTAAAACAAACTACAAATCCCAGGATTGCATAGTATTTAACTGCAACTGTTAAAGCAGTATCAAACTGCTTTGGGCAGTGCAGAAACAGCCTAGGAGGCTTTCTTCTAAGCCTAATAACAAACCTAATCCCAATGGATGTTGGGTAGAGGGGGATTGGGTGGGATACTGTGAATTCAGTCTGTGCATTGAACAGTTATTCTGTGCTACTGTGGTTTAATAGTTAGAGTGTCAGATCCAGGTCCAAGTTTCTACTGTGACACAAAATGATCAAGATGACCAATCAGCCTGACATTTCTCACAAAGTTTGTAGGCAGATACATTGGAGAGGAGAAGAGCCATATACATCACCACTAAACAAAAAAATAAAAAATAAGATAGAAATGAGCTGATGAATAAATTAGGCTTGCAAAAGCCTCCCCTTGATAACAAGCGGATGGGACTAAAGAAATCTTTTCAGGAAGGCTGATGGGATCCATGGAAGCTCCAGGTTTCAATTTAAATTCTAAGGGTGCTGTCCAAGGTGTTGAGTCTAATTATCCCAGATAGGTCATACAACTTGAACAGCACCTTTTTTAGTTTGGATTAAACCCCATGAAAAGTTCACTAGTACAATGGCATCAAAGCCAGAAGCTGCCCCTGGATCTTTGTGTATATTCATTAGCTTACCCAGTCTTGGCTTTCGTCTCTTCCATCACTGACATATGACTACTGGAGGATTACTCATAGCTGAGATAGAATCCTTATTGTGAAAAAGTATTTTTTTAAAGAAAATAAAGAAATCCTAATACTGGAGAGTATTGATAGCAAAGAGCTGCATGGCTAAAAGTAAAGCCCTATACAAAATTATGCCAATCATAAAAGTTTAACCAAACAATCTATGAATGGCTATTCATTTACTGACATCAGTCTATGCCTCTGTAAATTTTGCACTGAGGGGAATTAATCTTTCTACTATAAATGTGTAGTTATGGATTGTTTAGAGCAGAGCTCAGAATTATGCATCCCTTCCATTATAGTTAGACTGTAAGTCTCAGCATCCCTGGTCAATATAACCAATGGTGATGATTCATAGAATCATAGAATTGGAAGAGTCTTCAAGGGCTATCCAATCCAACCCTCTGCCATGCAAGAATACACAGTCAAAGCACTCCTGACAGATAGTCATCCAGTCTCTAGTTGAAAACCTCAAAAGCAGGGAACTCAACAACTGTCTGAGGCAGAGGCAATAGCATCACGGGGGG
>JAIPUX010001880.1:35716671-35730112 GCA_020142125.1 Phrynosoma platyrhinos | reverse complement strand
CATCATGCTGGCTCCTATTCCCATGTACTACCTATGAAACAACTGCAAGCTTTTTTATTGTTCTTATGTGTCTTCAAGTCCTTTCCGTCTTATGGCAACCCTAAGGCAACCTTATCATGGGGTTTTCTTGGCATGTTTCTTGAAATGGGGGTTGCCATTACCATCCTCTGAGGCTGAGAGTGTGTAACATGCCCAGAGCCATTTACTTGGCTGCAAATTGTACATAACCCAGAATGCATTACCTAGTATATTAGCAGTCCTTCCCCCCAACACTTCCCCCCTGTTGGAAGAGGGGTAGTCTTATACAGCAAGTATATCCCAAACTCTATATTTTAACTGGAAAAGTTGGGGTCATCTTATATGCCCAGACGTGTTATACACCGAAAAATACGGGTATATATTCAAGCCATGGATGGTTGAATCCATGGATATTGAGGGCCAAGTGTAATTAAATACAATATGGCTCTAGTTTACTGCATAACTTGGTCTCATCTTTGTTCTTAGTTGGGGTGCAATAGAATATTAGCTATGAATGTTTTCACCTGAAATTTACATAGTCACAATTTTCAGGTGGTCTTACATCTCTACACACATCACTGAAGGTAAAGTACAATTTGTGGTGAGACAGAAAATACTTTTGGATAGCCAATGCAATTGTCTGAGTTCATAGATATTTCCATTATACATCTCTGATACATCTTGCCTCATCCTAAGATGATCCATTTGAACAAGCAGTACCTGTGACAATAAATTTATCACTCAGTATTGCTTGCATTTACCTCAGGGATAGACTTATTACCAATAGGTCAAATCTGATAGTGCAGTTTATAGATGAGCTTTCTATTAAGTCCCATGGATTTTGTTTTTATAAAGAAAGCTATTTTTATGTTAATTATGGTCACGAAGCCCGATTATAATCACTATCATCCACAAGTTAATTAGCTAGTAAAATATTCACTGTACATAAAAATCATTTAACATAATTGCTACCTTAGTCATCAGACAAGGAATAACTCACTAGTAAGACAGTTTATTGTCTCCTTTTGCCAACTGGGTCATTGTAAAGATGTGTAAAAAACCCTGTAGGCACAATTATTAATAGGACATGACTTTTGAGAAGAACAGTTTTGAGTTGCAGATATTTGTGCTTAACAGGATAGCCATTTACTGTGGTAAAATCTAAATTATGGTCTTTATGATAATGATCATTTACCAAAAGAAAGAGGAGAGGAAGTTGGGGAAACTTTGATTATCCAGCTGGAAATGTTGTTTTCTATCCTTCCAGTTCTCAAATCAGAATTTGACAAGGTCATATTTATATTGACTTGGAACTTGACAACACAAATATTTCAGAATCTGGGAGAGTGTCCAGTGTGTCAGCTGGTAAAGTTTCTTAGGGCCTGTTCCCTCTATGATTTGAAGCAAATTGCTGATCGCTTAATTTATGCCTCATTCCCATTGGAAGCAATTTCAAATGCTACTCCAATTGTTTAGAATTGCTTGGGAGTGAGGCAAATACAAAAGTATTACATTATTCGGAGAGTATTTTTCTGGTGGTACTTTTCTAGTAAGTGGGAATGAGTTTTAGACTTGCATTCTACTTGTGGGGAGGGACTAATGACAGATTGGTGGGAAGAGAAGATTCACCCATCCTTTTCCTTAATCATTTCCTTAATCTGCCATTTTTCCTCCATTTGTGATGCAAGAGGTAAGACTACTGTGGGATGTATTTTCTCTTTCTTTTCAATTTTTTTTTATTCCAATAAGAATATGTGATACATCACACTTATATAGTATCAGTTAGGTGAAAATTATCCTGTCTGCATTTCTGCTATCTTTTGGTGGGGTTTGTGTGTGGGGTTCCTATGGCAGAAAGTTGCAAGGATTTGACAATGAAATTTGCAAAGCAGAATGAGTACAATATTTTTCTCTCTTTTTTTTTTAAATAACCGAAAATGTAATATGTTGGATTTGAGGAAATTGAAGGACAGTTCTGGGGAATTCCCTGTCACTTTCTCCACTCTTGTTGGGAGATACTAGCTGCTCCAGAGCTTGTTGAAGGGGGGGTGTTATGTGGGTTGCCGTCACCATAGGTGCAATTTGGTCATCTCTTGCTGGAGTGCACAGATAGAGGGCATTCCTAAAGTTGCCTTGGGGCACAGGTGTCCGCCTTTCCCTCCCTCTTTATTGCCCTTTGTGCATCGTTTGTGCCCACCCCTGATTACCTGGCACAGTACCATTTTTTAAAATCCCTCACATGGGCTTGCTCCATTCGATACCCTTTAGGGTCCCTTTAAAAATATCCACCAGCCATTTTTTCTTTAAAAAAAACTACTTTTACCTATGACAGATTCATCAAATAAAGGTAGGAGAGGGATAGTTTGGAAAAGGGAAGAGACGATAGATTTAATAGCTTTTTGGGGCAAGAGACTATATAATTGCAACTCAACTGCAGTCACCAGAATATAGACATTTATGACAATATTGCTACAAAGATGATGGAGAAAGGGCATGACAGAACAGGATCAGAGTGCAGAGCAGTCCTAGCTAACAGAAGTGGAATGGGTGCTGTAACTGTGCCCTTTTTCCAAGAGCTAAAGGATATTTTTGCAGGAAATGCCAGCATAGAAGTAAAACGGGTGACGTCAACCTCAGAGGTGGTGTTCATTCAAGGAGGCAATAATCAGCTGGAAATTAGCATGGCACGGCAACAGCAACAGCAGTAGCAGACCATGAAGGGCTCTGAAGAGCTGTTTTCACAAGGTAAATTTGTATGTATTGCTTTGCAAAATATGATACTATTGGACACATCAATACTTTTTTTAATATAGTGCTCTTAAGAAGGCCATGTATGTGATACGTTGTATTTGTGGAAATGTGAATGGATATGCTTTCTTAAAATCCCTGGAACAGCTGCTATGTTGCCTGGGGAAGCCTACAGAATTTCAGGGATGGGTATTGGAATAAAAAAGGCTTTATGCTGGATGCTTCCCCCCCCCCCAGCTTAAATAAACAGGAAGAGAGGGTGTTTCTTATCTGTTAAAGGGAGTGTTTCATCCACCAGTGTCCTCCCATTCTTGTGTGTTTATTGCCCACCCCAACCCCAACACAAAGCCATGTCGTATTGGTAAGTAATTCCTTCTTTGAGCTTCAGTTTTCCTTCTCCCCCTTTCCAAATCAAAGGAATATGAACATTGGAGGCAGTTCTGTTTTTAACTCTAAATAATTACACATTCCTTTTCATCAGGGATACAACAGAAAATAGAAATAATACTATGAGATGTGCTATTTTTTTACATGCTTTCATGTAAGTGAACAATACTTTGAATTATGTATGCATTTCTAATTTTGTTTATTGGTAGTGCGAATTGTGTGCTGCTATTTGCTTTTTGAAATTTTCTGGGTGAAACAATGTTCTTCTTGATATGGGAAAACATTTCAATGATGGTCACTGAGCCACATTTTCTATTCCATCTGTATGCAGACTTTCTTGGAGATGGAGAGGAAACAGTAGTTATGACATTATCATCTGTTGAAGAAGAGGATGATAGCCCCCAGGTTGCAGATACTCAAGCTGTAGTTCCTCAAATGGAGGACCATACTGGTGGACCTATTTATGAAACATGGCAGGGGCCTGGTAGTACCCATCCCCCAGCTGCAATTGGTATGTATTCCAAAATGCTGTTGTTTCTAGAAGGGCAACAGGAAGGTACTGGTGCTATGCACATATTTCTTAAATCTCCAAGGAGCATCACCCATTTCAATCATTTAAGTTTCCTTTTTAATACTGTGATATCTTTGCCACTGTGCCATTCAAGGTATATATTTCCACATTTCAAGTGGAATATATCCATCAAGCCTTTGTATGTGATTGAGACTGAATGTTTACCTCAGTCATTATATATTCCCTTCTTTAGTGAGCAATACATGCAGGGCAACTCTAACCCCAGCAGAACAACTAGCAATAATCAACAGAAACAGGAGCACAGCAGAAAAGATGGCAGAAAAGCTAATGGAGCACTCCTCAAGTCAACTGAACCTTCTCCTTGAACACATGAAGGAGCAAGCTGCAAGAACTGAGGCCAGGGATACCCAATTTAGGGAGAGAGAGTTCCAGTTTAGAAAAACAGACAAAGAGATCAGGAAAATGGAAAAGGACTGACAAAGTAGAGATATGTACCTTCAACAAGCTAAACAGACTTCCATGATCTTCTCAATGTTATAAAGAAACAAACTCATGTTATGAGGGATCTCACTGGCTTCATAATGGCCAACAATGCAACAGGCGGGGGGGGGGGGCAGAGTTTTAAAAAGGAAAAAGATTTTTTTCCCAGCTTACCATTAATGATGGTGCCTCCACCCAGTGGTGCTATAAGCAAAATTGTGTTGCAGCCTGCTCATACACTGCTGGCTCTACAGCTCCTCAAACAACAGGTCCCGGTGTTAATGAAATTAAAAATAAAGCTCATGTCTTGGCTGCAACACAGCAGCAGCCCTCCATCCACTCCCCCCAATGTCTTCCACAGTAGACCAGCTAGTAAGATCAAGAAGCCAGTTACCTTGTCCACATAACACCTCATGGAGCACTAGGTTAGGTGTATTAACAAAAAAAGAATCAAACACTAATTTGTATTAACAATAAACTTTTACTTTTACAGTTTAAGAAAACATTTTTCAATAAAATGAAGCAAAATTGTTACATTGCTTTGTAATTTTTTAGCAAATATTACATTAAAAGAACATCAAAAAATTAAGGAAAAAATAAATAAAATAAATAAAGGCAGCAGACTTTGAAAGAATATTACAAAACTCTTACATTTTTCCCTGTCCAAAAGATCCTTCCACCTCTCTAGTCTGTCCAGTCTTTCCAGGACATTGTTCCCTGCAAAAAAGAACAGAGAGAGAATCTACACTGAATATTAGGCAGCATACGACATATTTAAATATCAAGGTTTGGCAGCTGCACAACATATCTAATGATCAAGTGTTTAGTTTTTACAACACTTACAAAATCCTGGAGGTGCAGTGTTTACTGGGGGGGGGGCAGGCTAGCAGACATGGATTGCTCTAGCCTGTCCACCCTTTCACTAAGAGTTTACCTCTGCAACAAAGAAAAAGTGAAATGAAAATTAATAATTACTAAATTATTTTTATTACGATACTATACATACTGTACAAACAATGTGAACAGCAACCTGCACACTGGATGGCCTCAGCTGCTCTTCAAGATATTGAACTGGGTTGTTTTGAGTACATAAAAATAATTTGGTTAATAAAACTGGTATTGAAATGTTTTGCAGAGCCTGTATGTATGGATATGCTAATACTTATACATACATGCATACATATATGCATTGATTACCAAAGAAAGGTACATCTGTACCAAAGCATTTCAAGGCATGCATATGAGATCACGCCTGTGTGTATCTAAATCTAAATATTTATTCAGATTTATAATGTGTGTATATGTATGTATATATCTATATATACCTACCTCTAAGTGTGCAGTGAAATATCAATATATATATTTATGTATAGGTGTATATAACATTATATATATATATATATATATATATATATATATATATATATATATATATATATATGAAGTTTTGTTACAATATATATGTTATGTGTGTGTATGGGTGTGTGTTTCCTTATATAATAACTTTATATATTATTAATAAAATATGTAAAAATTTAAATCCAGATATGTAAATGAATACATATACAAAGAGAGAAAGAGAGAATATTTTCTGCTTTTTTAGTAAGTAAGCGGCATTGTAAACTGGCTTAAATGGCTGGCCTGGGGCTGGAGTTGGGGCAGGGCTGCCGCACACCGGCTACCCTGACACCACATGGCCGTTTGCACATCGTGTGGTGTCAGGACACCCTCCCGGCACAGCATGTAGATATGCTGCACCAAAAGGGCATGGAAGAGTGGGGCACCAGCTCTTAGGGCAGCCTTTTGCCGCCCCTAAAAGGAGCGGCATTTTGCCACTCTTTTAGGGGTGGCAAAAGGAAGGATTGGGGCTGCAGCAACCCCTCACTGGGGCCCCAATCCTTCCTTTTGCCACCCCTAAAAGAGTGGCAAAATGCTAGCAGAGGTGGGCCAGAGCCACCCATCTGCATAACCCCTAAGTCTGACTTACCTGTCAGAGGTATTCCTTGGGTTCTTTGGGGTGAGCTTCCAACTCTTACCTCAACAGCTGAGGGAAAAAAGAATAGGAAGATATTATTTAAACTAGCTAACAATCAATGAGAATATTGTTATCTATGAAAACACACTCACACACACACATTGATTACTGTGTAGCTCACTATTACTAAACACGATGGTGTATGTAAAGTGCATGTGAATAGATACATACTCACACATGCATATACTACCTTGCTGGTAAACAGTGAGGCACCTGTGCTGCAAACCCTCAATCTATCCTCCTTCATCTGCAGGAGAGGATGAGGATGAAGATGAGGAGTTCTCCTCTCTCCTCTTCCTAAATCTGGCTTCTTGAATTGAAGTAAGAGGATTTTATTTATTTCAGTACATATTTACAAGTTAGATGTTAATGCTGATTCTTCAGCACTGGAATCTTAAATTAAAAATATGGAAACAAAGTAAACACATACAAAAACTCCAATCATACACCTGTTTTTCTACATACATATGTATGTGTGTGTTTATACACACACATTGTGGAATGAATTGTTTGTATGCAGTAATTAACAAAAATATGTGGTTATAACTTGGAAAATTTAAAAATAAATTTTAAAAAAAACTTTTATTTACCTCCAGGTCTCCTCTCTCTCCAGGATAGTTTCCCTGCTAGTCCCAGAGAGCTGGTTTTTTTTTTTTTTTTTTGGTTTTTTTTGGACGGTAGAAGGTTGCCATTAAAATTTTGCATGGTGGCATAAAATGTGCGTTTGAGGGTTTTAAACTTGTTATGGCACTGCTTAGCCATACGAGCATATCCCCGAAGGCCCAGTTACCTTGAAGCGACTTGATAAAGGCTTATGTTCTGCCTATTTCTGGAACACATTAGCCTCCCAGCGGCACCACACTGTGCTTTCTAGCCGGAGACGAATTTCATGAATCCACCAATACTCAGTTCTTGCAACTCTCCATCCCACCATGATTCCCAACTGGGCTGCTATATTTTATGTTTTGAGCATTTTTTAAAAAATGTACTAAACCAATTTTGACCAATATAAAGCAAGTGTGCACTTGACAGCAATTTTGATACTTTGTGTAAAAAAATTCAACTTTAGGTGCCATGCTAACAGGGGGAATAATTGCAGGAATTTCTTTGGTTAGGAAGGAGAAGTATGGTGGCTGCAGAGGGTAAATTTGCTAGATCAATTTTGCAAATCATCAATTTACTGGGGAAAGCAGTAGTACTGGTGTTCCTAAAGATAACTATTAAAGTTATCTACAATTAAGTGGCTATTGAATAACTGAATTTATTTTTTGTTATAGTTGTGCACTGACATCTTCGTTGCCACGTATGTATGCCAAAAATGATGGCAACAGATTGGGCTGAATCAGTTTAACGGATTTGTGGAGTATTGTTATGTGGAAAAGGCTGGAGGGGTCTTAACATGATGCTGTGTGAAGGAGACAAGAAACTGGAGATCCACATGTATATGTATGTTAATTTCTGGATTGATGTGATCTGAAGAATGTGTATGTTACAGCTGGAATTGAAACACCATTTTTCAGAACTAATTGTTAAGGCACATGTCCTGCTCTGTTGTGAAGAACAGCAGACAAAAGGTATCCCAGCTTTTATTTTTTGTCTTCCTTTCTTTGACCATAACTAAATCCAAATAAAAAATTCCAAGTTGTATTGTTGCATCAATGCAGGGGGTGTCAGGAATGGAGATATTTGCACTATCAAAACTCATAATAAAAAAAATAATGAAATGGAATAGCACAGCAACCTTGGGTACATGCATTGAACCTTAATCTTCAGAAAGCAATTACATGTATACATGTTGTATCAATACTCTATAAGAAATATACAGTCACATGATTAAAAATGTTTAGAATGATCTGTTTATATTTGAAAAGGGAGAAAGTGGAATTACACCAAGGAACATACACATATATTTAATATTGTTTTTTCCCTTCAAAAACAAACATATTGTCTATTCAGGGAAATATTATTCTTCTTTTTGTGATCAAGAACAATTGAAAGTTATCAACAAAGATCAAGTGAATTATCAACTTGTGGAGCTAAGGAATAGGCCAGAATATTTTTTAAGAGTTATAAAGGTATGTCAGTAATTTTTTAGGAAACGGTAATACAATACAATTAGTATTACAACATGAAGGTTCTAATTGAGATAGAGCATGACTTGTTCTGAACTCTGGGAAGTAGGTGGCAATGATACTTGAGCATAGAACTAGGCAGTGATGCTTCTTACCTTCCAAGCAGCTGCCAGAATAGAAAGGAGTACCTTTTATCCTAGAAGCTACTTGGGTGGGTGCTTCCTGCCACTCTTCTCTATTGGTTTTTTTTTTTAAAGAACACACCATTATCAGGACCCCCTATTTATATTTGTACTTGCATGGGACTGTCACCAACTACAAATGCAATAACACAATGCTAATTTTGAAAATGGATGTGGGGGAGGGGCCTGGGGGTATTAGAATATAACTCAACTAGTATTACAGCATGAAGACAGCATTAGTATTTCTATGCTAATCAGTGAACACAGGTTAAATATTAACACTAATAAAATCATTTAGATGTAATAATCAGATATTTCTCATTGGAATATAAAAACTGACATGGCATAGTAATATAGTTATGACACTTGGGCCTATTAATATTGCTGGTGGCAAAGGAAATCAATAAATGCTTCTCTACAGCTTTGCTCTGCCTTGTTTCCTGGTTTTCATTTAGGAATTCAGTGTTGGCAGTATTCACTGTAAAGACTGGGGGTTGAGCTGGGTGGGATGACAGGACCTCACCATCAGTCTCCACAATGTTGTGCAGTATCACACATGCAGCAATGACAGAGTTCACATTTTCCTCTGAGGGGCTGTAAGGCATCTCCACATTGCCTTAAGGCATTCAAACTTGTTTGTCAAATATTGTAACTATTGGGTTACCAGGAACATAAACACCTTCTTTCATGGCTTCATGGATTGGTGAGTGCTGAAAGACAAAACTGTCATGATTGCTTCCTGATCATCCTGTCACAAGGGCTATAAATCTTCCCATGTGGTCACATGTCCCCTGCAGCAGCATGGAGTATCTATTTTTCCTGTTAATGAAATTGCTACCTTGACACACTGGTGCAATGATATGGCAGTGGCAGCCCTTCACAGTACCAATCACTTGTGGAAATCCCATTGCCTCAAATCCTGCCATGACCTAGGGGGACAGTAAAAATGATTAAGTAGATTTAAATGGATTTAAATGGAAAAGCACAAAATGTTTGCACAAAAAATGCATATAAAGAAGAAAACCCATCAAGCTTGGAATTCTCACTTTTCTATGGTCTCCTATGTACACAGCCTTCCGCATCAGGACCAGTTCCATGGCAATAACATCTTGGATAAAAACTTTGCAAAGTGTAGATTTCTCAACACCAAAAAGCATAGCAACAGTTGAATAGGGACTTTGGTAAGCCAGCATATATAAATAGCAATAGCAGCTCGTTGCTTTACAGTAGGGGTAGGCAACCTTTCCTCTTTAAGGGCTGAGGGAATTCAGGTCCCAGAAGCCTCAGCCATGTTGGCCAATAATCCCATGTTGGCCAATAGCTCCTGGGATTCTGGGAGCTAAAGTCCCTCAACCCTTAAAGGGGAAAGGTTGCCTACCCCTGCTCTACAGGAAATGCCCAGCGTAAACAGGTGTCCTGTCTTCTTAGATGTGGGTGCAGTTCTTCCACTATCATATTGAAAACTCTGTGTGACATGCAATACTGCTTCTTTCACATCTCATCAGACCACACAGTATAGGAATAAATGTCCCATATCACTTTTGTTTTGGGGTAAACCCACCACCTTCTTGGTATAGGTTCATAGAAGCGATGCAAAGTGCTGTTTCCAGTTGTGGCCTGACCAACATAGGGGAAAACAATTCCGCGATCCAGTTGCTCATTGTTCAAGTCACCAGTTGGCCTCCCAAGAAGATTATTTGTATGATTATTTTCATCATCACTTTCATCATCATCAGCCATTTATTTCCACTAAACTTCATACCTAAGCAGTAAAACTGTCTTCATCCAAATATAGATGAAAATACTGGATTGAAGACATGAAATCATAGCTTGCAGAATGGCTAGGGATCCATGGCTCCCACCAGCAGAATGTGAGACAAAGCAAAATCTGTGCAACTACAACTGCAACTTGGTGCCACAATGACGCATCGTCGCATCATCAATGACATGGTAATGCAATAAGTTGATTGACATTTTTTTAAAAAAACAACAGGACAGGTTGATCACAATCGATGCTAGCAAGATATTCTACAGTGGCACAAGTCCAATGGTAACGACAATCATGTTAAATTAATATGAATTCATGGGAAAAGGAAATAACACACTTCACATAGTGGGAACAGTGCATCTCTCTGAATCGATTTTATGATTTGATGTCAAAGCAGTTTGAAAAACGATTCAAATGTAAGTGGGAATGTCCCCTTAGGAACACTTTCAGTTGTGTGGCCTGATGAATTGGACAAAGCATTTGAATCAGCTTGTCCTGCAACATGTAAGCTTGAATATTGCACATTTTTTACTTATGTCATGAAATGCAGTAGTGGCCATTTGGCTGGATGGGTCCAGGGGATAGTAGATTTCTTTCTATGTGAGGGGAAAGTGTTGGCTGCTTTAAAGGATGTATAGAGCCCCCTCTCCTGAAGAGGTCTTTCTGGATCAAACATATGTGAGAACTACTGAGCTATCAATAATATCCCCCTAGGGGAAGAGGTGGCTGAACAGAGAGGAAAAAGGTTATCTGAACTTATTTCAGTCTGATTTCAGGGAAGAGTGCAGTATCTACACAGCCTTTGTTGCCCTAACTGGCAGCCGCTTGGCAAAAGGAAATGTTTCTATACAGATGAAATGTGGCATATAAGTGAAATAAATTTTAAAAAATAAATAAAATAAATTATATCAATGTTTCTGTACCTTTCATCTGCTTTTGATAACATTGGTCATCTTATCTGCAAAATGGGCATAGGATACTCTGTGTTACAGCGGTTCCTTTCCTACCTACAGATGTCCAGACAGTAAGGGGCTTCCTGTTTAACCCCATGGCTATTACACTGTTGGGTGCAACAGGGTTCCATGTTATCCTTCACATTTTTAATATGTCTGTGAAGCTGCTGGCAGAGATTATTAGGGGTTTGATTCTGATTCTGAGCTGTTCTTTTCTTTGTTGTTGGAATCAGTTGAGACTATGCAGGTACTGCTAATGCTTGAGAAATAGTGCTTGCACTGAATGAAATCCAGTAAATTGAAGCTGTATCCTGGTTAAGTCAGAGGCTCTGTGGACTGGCAGTTTCTTGTTGTGGAAATTGATAAGTGACCAGCTCTGAATGGATTTTCCCCTCTCTTTGAGGGAGCAGATGCATAATAACCTTATACAGTCTACCTTCTGTATCCACAAATTCTGCATCTACAACATGAAAATATCACACACACACACACACACACACATCCAAAATGCAAACCTTCTTTTTGTCATTTTATATAAGGGACACTTTTTACTATGCCATTATATTGAATGGATCTTGAGCATCCACAAATTTTGATATCTATGGGGGGGGGGGAATGGTCTTGGAACCAGATCCCCATGGATACTCAGGGCCTGCTGTATACATTTCTCTGACTAGAGGAAAAATGGACTCTCATTTGGAGTGCATGGAGTCAACTTTGACTCCTCTTCCAGCTACAATCTTTTACCTGGCCACAGTAATTCATGCTCTGGTAACACACTGATTAGATTACTGCAATGGCACAGCTTGAGACTGCCCTTGAAGATGACACTTAAACCGCAGCTAACACAAAACACTGCAGCTAGCCTGACAACCAGACGATCAAATAGAAACAATTTAATACTACTTTTAACGGCATTCTATTGGCTGACATTACACTTCCAATCTGAATTTTGAGGTGTTCATAATGACATTTAAAATCCTAAACATTCTGGGAATTCATACTTGGAGGAGTACCTCGGTTTTTACACATACACACACACACAAATATACACATGCAGTGGTTGAGATCTGCTGGAAATGTTAAATTTAAAATAGTTAAAGTGTTTATTATGTTTTTTTGGAATGTTTAACTTTGTTTTACTATTTTAAATTCTTTATAAACTGTTTCGGATCTCTCTATTGCAAGCTAGTTCTTATGATATATGCTGAGGTATACATATTTTGATCAATAAAAATAATAACATGCTAAAGATTGCAGGTAAACCCTAAGATCTGCTTGAGGCCTGATAATGGGAAAGGACTGATGAACAACATTGATGATGAAAAATTAGTTAAGTATTTGCATGGTAGCTAACAGTGGTATAGACAACCCATGCATTATCTTAGATTAAAAAGGGGTGTGTTTAAAGTAGCCTTCAAAAGAGATGGAAAATTAGTCTCTAAATGCTGACAGCCTTTGGTGATTTGATAACATGGTGAAGCTTGTTCAAGTGTGTCCTGATAATGGGTGTCATTAAAGTGGTTTTGTAAACTAAGGGGTGAAGCAAACCACCCCAAAGGAGTGGCATCACACCACCCTTTGATTTCCAGGTTGAGGCCATGGCAACTGCATGCCACACTCCCAACCCAGCTTTTTGCCAGCACAAAAAGAAGCGGCAAAAACCCACTCCTTTTTGAGCAGGCAAAAAGCCAGCTTTTCTGTCAGGGTAGAAGCTTTTTGGTGCTCCTGCCACCAGAGTGCTGCAAAGCTGCCCACTGTATGAGGAGGAGGGTGGCAAGCCACTGGCTTGGGGGTGGTGTTAGGGCATGCATCATCTGAAGGCCATGCTCCCAAGCTGCCCCAAAGCTGGTGCAAAGGGGAGGTCAGTTTCCCTCCTGAGTCTTCCTCCCTCATATCTTCAGTAGTTTGGCAAACCATTCATTGAGAAGATCATATATAATTGATCACTGCAGATTTTGAAAAATATGAAACTATATGGTTGTTGTTATTGCTGCTGCTGTGTGACTTCAAGTTATTTCTGACTTATGGTGACCATAAGGCAAGCCTATTGCAGGGCTTTATTGGCAAGATTTGTTCAGAGGTTTTTTTGCCAGTGCAAAAGTGGAACTTGTCAGACTAAGGTCCTGTGGGTTTCCATGGCCAAGTGGAGATTTGAACCCCGGTATTCAAAGTCATAGTCCGACACTCAAACCACTATACCACACACAAACACACACACACACTTACAATTTCTGATTTCATAGAATCATAGAATCATAGAATC
>JAIPUX010001880.1:35706476-35716571 GCA_020142125.1 Phrynosoma platyrhinos | reverse complement strand
CTCATCCCACCAGGTTTCAGTGATGCCTATTATATCATATTTGCTAGGCAAATATGTCTGTGTATGTGTTTTATTTTGTATTGCACCAGTTGACATTCTGGTGAGCAGCTATGAGAGAGTAACCATAGCATGATTCTACCTGTGGAACTTTATACTACACTTGTTGTCACAAATAAAACAGTCAGGAGAAACAAAGATTACAACTAATCTGTTAATTTTTACTATTAAGTTAAAAAGAAAAGTTCCATGATGCTTTTGGCGAACCAGGTTACAATAAAGCAAAACTGGCATGCTCTGGTTGTCATGAAATGGATCCCATTCAGGGAAAAGTTACGTTTCTTCCATCACTGGAATACTGGAATTTACAAGAGCAGTAAATACCCTACAATACAATACAATAAGGATAGAATTGGCAAAGGACTCAAACAAGGCTGCATCCTATCACCCTACCTATTCAACCTATATTCAGAAATTATTGTAAGACAAGCAGGCTTGGACATGGAAGAAGGAGGAGTGAAAATAGGAGGAAGAAATGTCAACAATCTGAGATATGCTGATGATACCATAATATTAGCAGAAAACCTCATGGACCTAGAACAACTACAGTACTAACGAAGATAAAAGAAGAAAGTGCAAAAGCAGGCTTACTGTTGAACATAAAGAAATCAAAAATAATGACCACAGAGAACTTACACACATTCAAACTAGAATATGAGGAAATAAAATAGTAAAAGAGTTCTCATATCTGGGATCAAACATTGATCGCAATGGGGACTGCAGCCAGGAAATAAAAAGAAGATCTCTAGGCTCACTAGAAGATCTCTAGAATGTGGAGGGTGGCTATGAAAGAACTAGAAAAGATCCTAAAATGCAAAGACATACAACTCAGCACAGAAATCAGAATTATACAAGCCATTGTATTCCCTATTACCATGTATGGATGTGAGAGCTGGACAATCAAGAAAGAAGATAGGAGGGAAATCAACACTTTGGACACATCATGAGAAGGCATGAATTGTTGGAAAAGACAATAATGTTAGGAAAGGTGGAGGGAATTAGAAAGAGAGGAAGGCCATATGCTAGATGGATGGACTTTATTAAAGAGACCATGAACATGAGTTTGCAGGAGCTGGGCAAAGCAGTAGAGCACGGGGGGGGGGGGGGGGGGGGGGGGGGGGGGGGGGGGGGGGCTGGAGATGTCTCATCCATAAGGTTGCCATGGGTTGAGATCGATGCAAAACCAGTTAACACCAACAAACAACAAAGGACAGAATCCTGGTGGAGACTTATGTCTGTGAGAATTAGAACCTGGAAGTTCTGTAAGTCCATTATTAATGTGGGGGAGCCAATGAAGTGAATAGTGCACAATTAAGACCGATGCCCATTAATCCTGATGAGCATCACTTCCATTGTGCACCATGACTCTAGCTAGGGTGTGCCAATACATATTGGAACACTGTTGCTGCTGTCTTGTTACACATCTTCACAATTCACTAATAGGGTATCTTACTGTCTCTGCTATGTAGCTAAGTATACATAAACTTATGTAATGTACACCATGATAGAACATTCTAGCCCAAGTCTAAATTTTATATTATTTTTTATGAAACCTGTGTTCTCTAGTTCTGGGTGTTTGGCTGGAACATACTTGATTCTACATATACATAAACATTATTTTGTCCCTTGGGCATTTTTTTACTCTGCAATATCTTGAAATTCTCATTGGGTTCAGAAAAACAGAAAGTTTTCTCATTCATCCATTCATCCCAAAAGTTTACAGACCCATCTTTTGGGACAGCACAGAGCTGCTGCCTCTGGAAGCGGTGGATCAGAGCCATAGCAACCACACACTGCTGCCTCAATCCTCCCTTTTGCCGCCCCCAAAAGAGCAGCAAAATGCAACTCCTTTTAGGGGTGGCAAAAGGCCACCCTAAGAGCTGGTGCTGTGACTCTTCCATGTTCTTTTGGAGCAGTGTGTGTACACACTGCGCCAGGAGCATATCCTGATGCCATGCGCAGTGAAGATGGGTGTGCAGCATTAGGACAGCATTGGGGTGGAGTTAGGGTGGCTAGCATGCAGCTGCCCCATCCCAACTCCATCTCCAGGCTGGCCCTTTAGGCCAGTCTGCAAAGACCCTAAGGGCCTATATGCATGGGCTAAAAGGCCTGTGTTCCTTCCAGCCTATCATCATCCTGTATGGACAATGCAGGTAATTAGCCCTAGGCCAAAGGGGCTTTAATCCAGTCTAAAAAGACCAGCTGTTTGCCATGGAGTTTCTTGGAAACTCTATAGCAATAACCAAAAGACCTTATAGTTCTGTGTATACCTCACCTGCCAACCCCATCACATCCACTCTGACGGTCATGACCATGGCCTGTGATAGCAGAAAGGGGTGCCTGCCCATGTAGATATAGCCACATATCCCATTTCTACCCTTAAAAGCTGTAGACTTTTACTGCTGTGTAAGGGCAAAAGCAGCAGGTAAGGGGTGTTAGGAGGCAGTGAATCCATGGTGCAACAGTGGGCAGGCATGTGAACACCCTCCCATCACCATGCCAGCCCAGGAACTGATTCACGTAGAATCCATGGCCAGGATACCATGTGACTGATCTGTAGTATCCTGCCCATCTATTTAGGCACTAGGATAAGCATTATGAGAGGATAGGGTGGAAGGAAGCCACTGATGGTATCTTTCTTGGTGTCTACAGGGGAGGACACAGTTCCCTAAAGAGACTATTTTCCAACCCATTGACAAGTGGAGAGTATGAAGAAATATGAACAAATCATACACATTGATTTTTATCAGAAACTGCCTGATTATTTTTTTACTATATTTGCATTATCTTGAAAGGATTTCTGCTCATCTGCCTCTGTGTCACACAACTAAATCTGAGAAATTTATTTTGATAAAATGTTTTCCTCTGTGGTAAGATTCATGTGTGTCAAATTGTGATTTTATTTATGTATTTAAGTGAAATCTCTTAGCATCGTATATAGTGATGTGTTACATCAGAATGCATAATGACTTGTTGACTAGAGCCCAGGGAAAATTTAGCATCAGGAGACTATTCAGATTGCATTTGCTGCCTTCAGATAACATAATCAACCAGGGCACTGGAAGACATTCTTTCCCTGGACAGCCTAAAGATCAACTGATAGGGATCATTTTGTCATTCTTTAAATTACCAAACTGAAGTCATCTTTAATTAGAGATGATGGTTCAGAACCTCCCTGTTATCATAATATGATCTGTTAATTCTCTGGGGGCAAAGGTGGACTAACATGACAGTTAGAACAGAATAATGTGAAGGCCAACCATAAGGATTTTATGGGAGTTTATAAGGATAACCACAGGGGACTCTGCCATCAGGACACAGAGAATGACTCAAAGCTCATTAAAGCCACCTGCTTTGAGTGGAGTTAAATGTGAAGCTGCAGGAAATCATAAATCATGCTCAAGGATGGAGACACAGACAAAATCAAAGACAAGGACCTAGAAGGTAAAGTAAACCAGAGGCCAAATGGAATATCTGCTGCAATAACTTAAACAAGCTTTAGCCTTCAAAGCTGAAGCCACCCCAAGTCTGTTTTTGAGGCCCTGGTACCTCAGTCTATTTTATTTCATTATTTCAAGTTAAGAATTCCCTGGTTGAAAAAGGGTCTTTCTGGGGCTTAAACAGGTTAAAAATATGGGGAAATTGATCATAGGGTGTACGAGAGTCCTTCTAATGAATTAAAATCAAAATCAAAATCAGGGCACACAGGAGAGCATGCAATCCTTCATGGTCTCATGGAAGGCCAATGCAGTCCCCCAACCCTTAGAAGTTGTCCATCTTTATAAACAGTACTGTTTAGGAGCCAGAGCTCACAGAGGTGGCATACTAGAACATTTTGTTTAAGTAGGAGAATGGCATCATCTGCCACTTCTCTCAAGCTTCCTGGTTCCCTCTGAATTTATTGGAAACCTTTAACAGTATGGTGTGTATGTTTATGTGAACTTTATCATCAATAAAATATTAGGCTCTTTCAGACTACACAACTATAACACTAAGCCTCTACTTTAACTGCCATGGTAACATCCTATGGAACCTAGGGTTTGTAGTCTGTTGATGTGCTAACACCTTCTGTCTGAAAACATTAAATACTGCTCCCTAAACTGCTGTCCCAGGATTTCAAAGGATGCAGCCATAACATTTAGAGTGGAATCATAGTGCCTTAAATGTATTGGGAGAAAGCATGCCTGTCAACATTTCACAGCTGAAAAATGTGACATATATGGCCAAGAAATATCAGAGTGTGTTGAAGATAGCAAATATATATCAGTGAGGAAAAACACACAAGCTAGGAGAGGCTGCAACAGTTTGCTTTTGCCTGAGCCTACTCAGAAGGACAAGACTCTGGAGCTTATTGCAAGAGCGTTTAAACTGGCAGCTGCCCAACGGGATACAGCCAGGATCCCAGGATGGAGGTGGGAATTATCGCATTCTAATTCACTGCCGAGTCAGACCAGCAGCTCCAACCTGGGTCCCAGCTGTGCTCAGCCAGCCAGTTTACAGAGTCAAGAGCTTTTGTTTTTGAAAAAGGACTGGCTGAGTGTGGCTGGGATCCAGGCTGCAGTCCCCCAGCAGATTCAGTAGTGAATTACAATGTGATAATTCCTGCCTCCATCCTGGGTCCTGGCTGCATCCTGTTAGACTGCTGTCAACTTTAAAGCTCATGCGATAAGCTCCTCTGTCTGCTCCTGTTCTCTTCTCTTTCTGAGATAACTGAATGCAACCTACTTTTGCCATTTTAATGGTTTTCAACAATTGATATAAGCTGAGGGCAAAGATGGAAAGTGAGAGGAGATAAATGGACAATTTTAAAGCAGTTGAAAAAAGTGAGGATTTCCCCGTTCTTGAAAAAGCAGTGGGAAAAGTCTGTATTGTATACGGGCTTCCTGGGTGGGCCTTCCTATAGCCAGGTATGGGTAAATGCGATAAGACCCATTTTTGTCTTTTAGATCCCACATCTCTCCTGCTGGTCTTTCTGTGTGCGATAATCTCCAAAGAGTAAACAGCATCCCCTACCAGCAATGTGGACTCTCTAGGCTTATCAATTTTATTTATTTATTTATTTATTTATTTATTGTTAATTTAATTTCTGTCCCACCTTTTCCCAATGCAAGATCCAGAGCATACGACATATAAAAGCACAATACAATCAATACCTGTTCATATGAAAGTTAAGATACAATTAAATTACACTTCTAACTTAAAAAACAAGTTAAAAACAGTGTTAAAAATGGTAACATTTTTTAAAAGCATTAAAAGATACTTTAAAACATAAAAACACTACAGCCCCTATCCCTGTTAAAAGCTTTATCTGTCACATACACTAAAAACTAAATGCTTCCTAAAATAAAAAGGTCCTTAATAGCCAAGAGAAAAGGTTTCACATGCTTACTATCTAGAATACCAAATGTATACTTACTAACTTTAGCTCTCAAACTCTCCTGACAATCCTGCTTTGTCCTTGGGAAGCAAACCCAAAGGCTCAGCATCACAGACATTTAAAGAAGAGTGAGTGTTTCTGAGCTCACCAAAACATCAAATGAGAAACAGAGTTGAACAACTCTAGCTGGTAAGGTCCAAGTTGTTTACGAGACAGTCTTCAATTCAAACAAGCAGACCAAGGGTTATCCAGAAGATCAGTCAGAAGTCCAAGCAGAGTTCAAATCAAACAGGCAACCACTCACAGTATTATAGCTTTGTCCCAAACTAAAGATTAGTTATCAGCCACACTTCTCCAAGGGAGGAACTGGGTTATTTATAGCCTACTTAGGTCTCTCAGGTGTTCCCTAGTTCTAGCACGTTTCCTATATAAATACTGTGAGCATCTGCATCTTTTTCTGTCCTGACATTTCTTCACTGAGGTAGATATTGGTATTTTCTGAGGGTGGTGACTACTGGAAACTCTGCTCCTGTGGTTGCTGTAGGTTCTGCTCCTGTGGCTGCTGTTTCTTGCCTTTTGTGGCTGAAGATCTGGCATGTCCTCTGGGCTCTCCGGTGCTATATCAGTTCCTATATTCTGAGACTCAGAGTCCATCCCAGGTCCTGGAAACAGGGCTTGACACTGATAGCCAAAATTAATGTGGGCTCTTGACAAATAGAGATGTGACTATAATTCATTGTTGTTTGCTAAACAGAGATTTTTGTTGTATAAGTCCCATTACATTTTTCTTTATGAACCAAGAAATTTGCCAGCTGCACACCCTATAGCAATGGGTCCTTCCAGGGGAATTTTAATTAGCTCAATTAATTATTGGACTGCACTACAAAACAGTCCTCTGAGACTGTTTCCCACCTGTATACCAAGAGTCAGGAGATAAGAATCCACAAAGGCAGAATTCTCTAAATGAATTGTACTTTTATTTGGGGGAATCACACAACACAGAAAGCATTCACTCATTCACACACACAAAAGCTAAGGAATACAGGAATTATCATTGGAATAGGAAGAGGCTCCATGAATGGTGATATTCACTCTAAACATGGTTGCTCCAGATGACTCAAATGGGTTGCACTGGTGTTGGACTCTGCTGTGGAAGTGCTGAAATGGACAGTCACAAGTTGAACTAAGAATTTACAGTGACAAAGTGTCCCCATGCATTCTATCTAGACCACTAAACAAAGGAATTTGGGGTACTTAAACAGCTTGAGGCAAAGGCCAAATCTGCATTGGAAAGGATTACTCGAGACAGGCCTTCAAAGATGGAGAACAGAGTTATAAATTAGCCCTTTCTGGCTTGGATGCAGAAAACATCCTGCTGTAAATTATCCTAGACTTCCTATCTCAGAGGTGTGAATGTTTCCTCAGTTGCAGCTTCCAAAACCTGATTTTCTCTTCCTTGTACATGGTTTCTTTCCTCTGGGTCTATGGTTGCCTTAGCTATGTGACTGGGTAGGGTAAATTCCATGGCTATATGCAGACAAAGTACGTTTGGGCCATAGATGGGACACACATTTACACACCAAAATTAGGAAAATGTTCATTATTGGTAACAACCCAGGTGTGAAAGTTTTCAGATCCTTCATTTGCAAATGAAGCAATAAGCCAGGCACTTTCATGGAAAATTTGACATTCAGGTGGTTTGTTGCTTATGTACCTTATGTAAACAGTGCCTCTAATTAGGCAGCAACCATATAGACAGGATATTAGATTAAACAGTCAACACCACAAGGTGCTGCTACAATTCATTTTTCTTCTGTATAAATAACATCAAGATGTGTTTGGTTTAAAGCAGCGGTTCTCAGACAGTGAGGTGGGATGCCCATGTTGGCAAGAGTTGGGGGGTGCTTTGAAGCTCTGATCCCTCCTCCTCCCAAACTTTTTATATGTAAAATTTACACATACATTCAGTTAAATATTGAATTTACCCAAATAAACCTGTTCTAATTTGAATGATGTTATTTCCTTATAAAATGTTAAAATATAAATATATATGAATGTATGAATGATAATATTCACACTAAATAAACTATTTTTATTCCTAAACTACATCAAGTGGGAGGAGGTATGATATCTGTATGTAGATGGAAGGGGGGAGTCCCAAGGATAAAAAGTTTGAGTACCACTGGTTTAAAGCTTTTCATGTTACCCTTTTTCATGCAAACACTTTAAGGGGGCATCACACTCATCTATTCCTCCCTGCCAAAAAACTCTTTTTGCAATTAGTAATGTCTATGAATCATAAAACTCTCAATTTGCTTACACTGTCTTAGTCAAGGACGGCCTGTGTTTATTCATTTTGCTGCTGCCACCACCATACTTCTTCACTGCTGCTTCCAGGCAGCCATTCTTTCTGTTTACTGGTCTCTTGTGCTGTGTGCCTTCAAGTAGTTTCTGACTTTATGGCAACACTAACATGAACCTATCATGGGGTTTTCTTGGCAAGATTTGTTCAGAGGAAGTTTGCCACTGCCTTCCACTGAGGCTGAGAGCATGTAACTTGTCCAAGGTCACTAGTGGGTTTCATGGATGAATGCATACTGAACCCTGATCTCCAGAGTCATAGTCCAGAGTTGAAATCACTATGCCACACTGGTTCTCCCGTTCACTGGGAGGTGTTGTTTATATAAAAACTTATCATTACATTGTATTCCTTTATATGGTATGTCACTTTAAGAATGTAGTTTATCTATTAGATTATAGATAAACAAAATCCAGTTTGCCCATCAACAGCAACAGGAAAATCTCAGAAATTCAGAAGGTCTGGAGGGGTAGTATTCTTTCATTAGGAAAAGAGTATGGGGTTTGTGCCCTGGGATGCAGCTGAAATCTATCCATATTTGCCTCCTCTTTCCAGTACAGGGCACAGTAGTGCCACAACCAAGCCTTCCTTTGAAGATTTAGCGGTATTGCAGACTGGTTTAAAGGGCTTGCCTGGGGGTGGAGGTGGGGTGGGGCAGCTGCACACCAGCTGCCCCAACTCCATTCTGATGCTGTCCTGATGCTGCGCACCCATTTGCATGCCACGTGGCATCAGGACGCCCTCCTGGTGTGGCAAAAAAGGAGGATCGGGGCTGTGCCGTGGGATTGCAGTGACACCTGATCCACCACTAGTAGAGGCGGCCCAGAGCCACTCCAAACAGGCCATCTGTAGAGGCCCTTAATCCCTTTCATGTTTGTGAAGGTGTAGGCACTCAACACCCACCTCCTTTCTCTTATGTCTATTAGAAACAATTATAGGGTTCCTGGTAGTCCTGTTCATGGAGATGTGTGACATGAGCTTCCTCTTTATTACTCCTTAAAGAATAAATCGGGCATTTAAAAAGTGAACTCTGTTTTTTAAAAATAAGAAAATTGCATTGTAAAAGGAAACTAGTTATAACAAGAAAGCTCAAGTGGTTTAAAGCAGAAGTTTTCCCATTACCTTTCCCTCTGGTTGCCAAAAATTAAAATACAAAAAAGCTTAATAGATTTACATATTAAAAAAACAACAACAATGCTCTCCAACTCCACTTGTCGCCAACACTGTTTTCCAATCCTTTTCCAAAGAACTAGAAACCTAACCTATCTAACTAGAACAGGGGTAGGCAACCTTTCCCCTTTAAGAACCGAGGGATTTCAGCTCCCAGAAGCCTCAGCCATCTTGGCCAATAGTCCCATGTTGGCCAATAGCTCCTGGGATTATGGGAGCTGAAGTCCCTCGGCCCTTAAAGGGGAAAGGTTGTCTACCCCTGAACTAGAGGGTTCATGGCTTCCTGTGATTTTTACTCAGGATTTGTATCCCTTGCCCAGATCTGAACAATTAGTAACTGTTTACATTACAGTCCTCTCTTTCCTTCTAATCCCAATACCAAATCCTCTCCTCTTTTCCATTTCTCCTCTCCCATTGGCTAACATAACTCAAATAGGCGTCAGAGTCAATCAGGTCTCCACCTTCTCACCTTACATTGGCTAACCTGAACATCTCCCCTGAGTTAGCCCTTGCTAGAACCTAGACCCAGTGTCCTTGCAGGGTCATTACAGGGTTAAAATCCAGTTTTTCTATCAAAGGCAACAGGAAAATCTCAGAGCTTCAGGGGGTAGCTGGGGATAATGGGAGTTGTAGTCTACTCCACAATATGTCTCCTAAGCAGCTCCTTTCTTCCATAGTTATGGCACCATCTAGGGAATCTAGTCATCAGTAGCTTAACATAACACACTATGCAATTTGCATTAGGAACATAATTTATGCATATGTTCCAATTATTTGAGAATTTGACAGAAATGTGTCACCTTCACTGTGAGGGAGGAGACACTTGAAATATCTCACTTTTCACACAGTAGCGAGAAGAGGGGGAAAAAACCTCACCCCCTTCAGGCACAGGAAGAATACAGGGATAAATTTACATCACTATTGACAAGTGGTTTCCTCTGGGATAATTCAATGGATTTGAACTACCATGTGCTTTCTTATACAATCTGTGAATGTTCCTTTGTTCATGTAGCCTGATTTGCCTTCTGTTTGAAGGAGGCCAGCACAAAAATGAGCTACCCACATAGACTAACCAGTTCCATAGAACTTGCTATTGAGAAAGTTATGTATTAATGGTACTGCTGCTGCTGCT
>JAIPUX010001880.1:35692545-35705114 GCA_020142125.1 Phrynosoma platyrhinos | reverse complement strand
TGGTAAGAGGGAGGACAGGATTGAAGAGGCTCTGCCCAACCTCCTGGCCTCTCAGCAGTGTTATTCCACCAACAGTATTGGTGAAGACATTAACCTGTCTGGAGCTTCAAGGCTCCGTACGGCCTCCCCGGCTCAATCGCTACAGCTGCTGCTGCTCCGCAGGGAATGGATGTTTCTCTGGAGCTTCAGGGCTCCGCACGGCCTCCCTGGCTCTCCCCAGATGTCTGTGGTGGATGATTAAAGCTCCACTTGAGCCTTTAAGAGAACCCTCCTCACCACCGCAGCTGCTCTGCTGCCCCAGATGGTAAAGGCAGCCTTTTTGAAGGGTCCCTCCTCACTGCCCCAGGTGGTAAAGGCAGCCTTTTTGAAGGGTCCCTCCTTGCTGCCCCAGGTGGTAAAGGCAGGCTTTTTAAAGGATCCCTCCTCGCTGCCCCAGGTGGTAAAGGCAGCCTTTTTGCAGCGTCCCTCCTCGCTGCCCCAGGTGGAAAAAGCAGCCTTTTTAAAGGGTCCGTCCTCGCTGCCCCAGGTGGTAAAGGCAGCCTTTTTGAAGGGTCCATCCTCGCTGCCCCAGGTGGTAAAGGCAGCCTTTTTAAAGGGTTCCTCCTCGCTGCCCCAGGTGGTAAAGGCAGCCTTTTTAAAGGGTCCCTCCTCGCTGCCCCAGGTGGTAAAGGCAGCCTTTTTGAAGGGTCCCTCCTCGCTTCCCCAGGTGGAAAAAGCAGCCTTTTTAAAGGGTCCCTCCTCGCTGCCCCAGGTGGAAAAAGCAGCCTTTTTAAAGGGTCCCTCCTCACTTATAATACATGTATAAGGTGCCACTGCCCTTTCTATCTTTTTTACAAGTGACGGGAGGTGAACTATTCATGATGAGGACCAAGTGCAGCCAACATGTATCACTCCAGCTGTTGTTAGACTGCAGCTCTCATCATTCCTATCCATTAGTAATGAGAAAGCTGACTGGAGTTGTAGTTGGCCAAGCTCCTGGTTTAAACACATATTTTTCAATAAAGACATTTTGGTTTAAAATGAAAATTTAGCTCAGGAAAACACTTGATTTCTTTGGCAGCAAATAATAAAACCCACAGCACAACATAGTCAAAGTGTAAAATAAGAGTCAGTCAAATGTCTGCCAGAGCTCTCTCATGTTTTCTTAACAACTGGGTGTCAGTGTTAACTGAAGCAATAGTGCACAGCAGGAAAAGTGTAATTTTTCTCAGCTTACTATGCTAACACTCATTGCTCACAAAGGAGGTGTATTTGAAAGGAGGAGGGAATGACAGTGGGGAAAGGGATCAAGCCCAGCAGATTCTGGTGGTTCTCTGACTCCAAGGCCAGGGTAGTGACAGCTGGAGTGGAGGGAGGGCCTTTCATCCTGCTTAGAGCAGGAGATTCTAACCTGGAATTCCTGGATGGATTTCAGGGGAGTTCATGAAATTGGACCCCCTGAAATCCATATTGGGGAAAATTACATCTTTATTTTCAGTCTGATTTATTTATAAACCTGTCTACACTCATCTCTCAACATTTGCAGATTTGACTTTTGATTATTCATAGGTTTTATTAATATGTTCTCTCTCGAAATATCTAGGCCCTCCAGCGCAACTCTATGGTCAACTTTAACCAAGAGTGGCACTGAAGGACCTAGAGATTCCTAGAGAGAACATATTAATAGAGAGAGAACACTCCACTAGACACTTGTAGCTCCACCAGCACAATTCTATGTCCAATATTTGGCAGATGTTAACCACAGAGTTTCACTGGAGGACCTAGAGATTCCTAGAGAGGTGTTCTCTCAGATAAAAACCATAATGTTTTTGTTATTTGTGGTTTTTCCACATTCACAGGGGTCCTGTGCCCCTAACCCAGTGAATGTGGAGGGACGAGTGTATTTCATTTTTTATACAAGTTTTTATACAACTGTGCAGAAAGTCACTAAACCAAAGAAACATTGCTTTCCCTCTTAAGCATGAATAACAGACATAATTAAATTTTTCAGGAAAAAATACAGAAAATATGCTACATGCTAAATGGAGCAAAAGAGTAAATTTATCAATTCTGAGCACTTTTTAATTTGCTGAAACATTGACATTTTGTATTAGATTAGTGTGATGTTTACAGAAGTTTAGAATTCACCAGCATACTCATTGATCCCATTTTTGATACCAAGAACTCAACATGATGTCCCCTTGATATGCAGTAATATTTTGAGACTTAGAATGACAGAGCATTTTTGAGACTCAAACTGAAAGGGCATCTCAGTACCCCTTCAGAATGAAAGTGTGGGTAAATTCACACCTACATTCTTACATTATAGTAGTTTATGCAAACAGTGACCTTAGCAGTATAATGTAGCTGTGGAAATGCCAAAGTAAAGATAGCTTAGTCCTCACTGTGTTGGCAAAGGGGACAATGCAGAAATTATTTACTGTTACATCACAACCAATGATGATTGAGTCTATGGAGTTTATTGCTATTTTTCCTCATATAACTGCAGATTATTCCAGATGTAACATTGCCATATGAAAAAAGGAAAAGGATTCCTGGATTCTGTAGAAAAGGAAATTGTTGGCATGTGTCACTTGCTATGTACAAAAATGCAATAGTTTTGCACCAAAAATTGTCTTTTGCACAAAATATAGTGATTTATATTCAAACAAGTTTTTGTCTGAAACGTTGCCTTCAGCACAATTTTTTTTGTGCAGGAAGGGCATTTTCCTTTCCTTTCCTTTTTTCCCCCACAAAGTAGTCTAGAAATGGTGCCAGTTCACCATTTTCTTGACAAGATGCCCTGATGTGTTGAGGCATCCTTTCTTTTCAGGGATGAGAAACTTCTGCAAGACTTTCTTATTTCCCTACCTGCACACATGAATAAACCTTTAATGCAGGTTTCCCCTTTAAGGGCCTAGGGACTTCAGCTCCCAGAAGCCTCAGCCAGGTTGGCCAATAGTCCCATGTTGTCCAATAGCTCCTGGGATTCTGGGAGCTGAAGTCCCTCGGCCCTTAAAGGGGAAAGGTTGCCTACCCCTGCTTTAATGTATGCAATTATTTAAAAATATGCACAAATTCTTGACCATTTAAGGTCAATGAGATTTCCAGTATATATTTGAGTAAGAGTGAGAATGGCAGATGGTTATTTTATTCCATGTATAAAGTTATTTTGAAATCATAGAGTTGGAAGAGAACAATAGTCTCATGAATACAGACCAGTTATGGATCCATAACTCTAGGCCGTGAATCAGTAGCTATTAATAAATCAGCCAATCAACCAATATTAATAAAATATTTCAAACAGAATACACAAGATCCTAAATTAAAATGGGCAGGGTATAACACTTTGCATGTCTAGTTTCTTGCCCTTCCCTACAAGGCAGCCATCAGGCTCTGGGGGCATGGCTCCTGTTCATTATATTGGTTACAGAACTGGAGCCAGGACAGTTCTGCTTGGTCACCTACCCTCATTCCCTTGCCAGCAAGTGCCCAAAGCAGCACCCAATGGTCTGACAGCTGCCTGAAGGAAGTACTCTTGGGCATTGCACAAGAAGCAAATGAACAGCCCTTTGCAAAACATATTTATAAATAGACATGCATATGTTTTATTCTGATCTACATCCATGTACCTCACCATCTGGGTTCCGGCTTGGAATAGTAATATAATTGAAGCCATATATTTAGATGTGAATAAATTTAATTACAAAGCCATGTTTTTGTAGGGAAAACTGATCAACAGTTTTACTCTGTAAAAGGAATGAAAAAGAACTTAACAGACACAGACTCTTCTTTAACAGCTGCCTAAATTGCAGCAAACATTTATGTATGGCAATCATACTTTAAAGTACAGTAATTGAAATAGACTTTCTGAACCATGATATTCACTGGTTCATGAACACAAAGGGCAATTTGATTTGTTCAACTTCAATCTCCCATAATAAATTCAAATTCAGTATCTACCATACATGTGCCAAACCAGTTCAAGCAGTCAATTTGGTGTGGCTGAATTTTAATGGGCAATTTGGGCAGTCTGCTACTGTTACCATGACAGGTGTTAATTTGTTTTTTAAAAAAAACCACCAACAACTGATGTTGCTGAACCCAAATCTCCCTCATTATAATAAGGGCTAAATCCAATTGTTACTCCAAAGTAGAGTAGATCGATTCAATAAATGGGACTTGTTAATCAATATTTACAGAAGGTAAGTCTCATTGATTTGACAGGGATGTTCTAAGTGGAACTAAAAGCTGGATTTAGCCACAGAAATATCAGTCACTCAATAAAATCTAATGCTCCAGATATGTCATGACACCTAATAGTTCTCGCCATCCTGTATTGGCCAGCTCACTTCTGGATTAGTTTGTTCAGTTCTAGGCATCTACATACTGTCAGGGGTCATGTTGCTGTATCCTACAGTGTAAATCCTGATGATAAGATGGCTTCTGAAGTCCCATTCAATTATATGATTCTATACAAGAGGGTGGAGCATGAGAATGGAGTATTCAAAAATTTCCTGACATTTCATCTGGTTTGACTTACCATGAGATGTCTCTATTCAGGCATGATCAAACACTATAGTTGGTGCTGTATTAGAATAAACCTGGAAAGGATTTTATCCATCTAGCAAGCTATAGTTTGTGCTCCCTCTACACAAGACTAAACATGAGGATCACAGTGGTTTGCATGCCAAGGCAAATATACAGAATTATTTGCTGATTCTCTTAAAATGTTTTGCCTCAAACTATGAGAGTGGAAAAATCACTGGATGAGATCATATATTGGGATTGCACTACATAGCTCTCCATCTGGGGAGTTATGCATAAATTGTGTTACACATTCCTTGTTTGATGGCAGTGTTGTGCAAATGTACCTCTGGATGTACAACTGACTGCAAACTGAATGTACCTTTTACATCAGCATGTGAAATAATACTAACTTTATGGGGGTTGAAGACTGCCAGAAATAGTGCAAATTGAGTCCATTTTTAGGGTTAGGGTTAGGGAATCATGGGGATTGTTTTTTGTTTTTTTTCTGAGGCATTGAGCCTTCTCTGTCAGAGAGCTCTGGTGCCACAATAAAATACAGTTCCCATGATTCCCTAGCACTAACCCTAACTCTAAAAGTGGACTCAATTTGCACTATTTCTGGCAGTCCGCAACCCCACTTCCTTCACTTTGAACTATATGTGAGCATTCTTCAATGGGCAAAAATCCCCAGATGCTTCCATAAAGGAACTTATGCATATGTAAAAAAAACAACAGGATTCTGGTCACAGTGTCAGGAAACAGAAAGATGGTAAGTTGAAGACTCATCATATAATACCATTAAATGTAAAAGAATCTCTTATTTTGGTTCTTTTAAGAATTTAACTTCAGTGTTAGCTTTCATTTATATTATGTGAAGTACCAGAAATTCATTTTAAACACAGATATAAACCATAGCGAGGCTACCATCATAGGAGACATGATTAGCTGTAAGACTTTGGTTCATTGTTCGCTTCTGTTTTATGTAATTGACACAACCCTCAAGGACACTTAGATTAAGAAATCATTAAAGGGGAACTTCATTGTAAAATATGAGTCTTGTTTTCTAGTGCTTTGAACCTCTGTCCATATAATGTGACTCATTTGAATCTCAAATGTGTCTGGCATGATTCATATTCTGCTGAATTATGTGTATCCAATAATGAAGGGTGAAAGCTACAAATGACTATGACAGAATATTTCTCTGGGCTTTCTAAAAATAAATGACTGTTATGAAAGAACACTTATGGTTTTTATTTATGCCTGCCAAAGCAACTTATTATTTGCTATAAAATCAACTTATTATTTCTCAGAACTTTTAAATAGCCCATCTCTCAGGTTGGTATGATCACAGCCTACTTGAGTGGTGAGCAGCACCACAATTATCCCTTTGAAAACTCCCCATTCCCCTTGTATCGGGTATCAAGTTGGCAGCTTGTCTTTGGATGTGATACAAGTTCACAATACTCTCATTATTAGGATGTAGATTGGTTCATTGCCAATAATTACATACTTGTCTTTAGCAATTTTTCTTAAAATAGTTCAATGTGAATAGCTCCTACTTTAGGACTGCAGTCCTATACATACTCCACAGACACAATGGGTCTTACTTCTCAGTAGACATGGCTAAGACTACACTGTAAAATGCACTTGATCCTAATAAACTTTCATGATTACCAAAGACATTCTTAATAGCAAATGAGTTTAGTCTATAAATCACTGCATCTAGTTAGGTCAAAAAGAGTTAATGCAACATTTTGTGTCATATTGTTTCTACTAGCTTCCTTTATGCAAAATATGCAGCCCTTGCTGACCTCTTCAGCACAATGCAAATAAACAAATTGGAAGCTAATCCTCCTAATGGAACAAGAGGAGCCTCTTAACAATGGGGTTAACTAAAGACTTCCAAGTCAGTGGCATGGTCAATTTTCTATTGGTTTTATTTCAGAGTTTAGAGGAGCAACACTTTGAGAAAATGGTATATATTCGACAAGTTTTTTAAGGTCTAGAGTAAATCCTAGAGCAGATTCACAATATTTTTGACATGGAATCCTAGTTAGTGGTGGAACCAAAACTGTTCATACTGCAGGAGAGTGTACATTTATGAGCCTATTTTACTTAGCCACATGTTGACTTTCCACTCCAGGGAATATTTCCAGGGTGCCTTTAATTCTGGCCTGTGTAAACACCAGCACCTTTAATATTTTCAGTGCTCACTTTGCTATTGCTTATTGATGGACCAGCTAAAAAGACCAACATGATTTTAGGCTGCATCAATAGAAGTATAGTGCTAGATCAAGGGAAGTAGTAGTGCCACTGTATTCTGCTTTGGTCAGGCCCCACCTGGAATACTGTGTTCGGTTCTGGGCACCACAATTCAAAAAGGATGTTGAGAAGTTGGAGCATGTCCAAAGGAGCGTGACTAAAATGGTGAAGAGTCTGGAAACCATGCCCTATAAGGAAAACTTAGGGAACTAGGTATGTTTAGCTTGGAGAAGAGATGGTTAAGAGGTTATATGATTGCCCTGTTTAAATATTTGAAGTGTTGTCTTTGAGGAGGGAACAAGCTTGTTTTCTGCTGCTCGAGAGAACAGGACCCAAAACAATGGATGCAAGCTCCAGGAAAAGAGATTCCACCTAAACATTAGGAGGAACTTCCTGACAGTAAGGGCTGTTTGACAGTGGAACACATTCCCTCAGATAGTGGTGGTGTCTCCTTCCTTGGAGGTCTTTAAACAGAGGGAGGATGGCCATCTGTCAGGAATGCTTTGATTGAGAGTTCTTGCATGGCAGGGGGGTGGTGGACCGATTGCCCTTGTGATCTCTTCCAACCTCTATGATTTTATGATTCTATTCTAATTTTGATTAAACTATTTCCTTCAAAGTCTAAGCATTTTATTGTCCATGGTCTATAGCAAGGGTAGGCAACCGAAGGCCCGGGGGCCAGATGCACCCTCCCGAGACCTTTGGACTGGCCCCAGGCCAGTCCTGCCACCACCACCACCGCTGCTCACCATGATGATATTGATTATTTTTGTTATTACTTGTTCTTGGGGTTTTCTTGGCAAAATCTCCACAGGGGTTTTGCCATGGCTTTTCTGGGGCTGAGAGAGTGTGCATGCATATTCTTTAAAAATTTTATTTTTTTTATTTTTTAATATTTATTTATTTATTTACTTATTTTTGGTGCTTCAGCCCCCCAATTGTCTGAGGGACAGCAACCCGACCCCAGGCTCAAAAAGGTTGCCTACCCCTGGTCTATAGAGAGACTTGGGCAGATGTTTCTTAGGTTGTTGTGGTTTTCATTAGCACACCCTGTTGTTTAGATCAACTGTAAGTTGAGAATAACTTCAATGTTTCAGGCTGGAAGAGACCATTAACCAATAGTTCTATGAATAGCTGGTTTCATGGCTTGACCCTTGCTGCTCAGGTAGCAACAGAAAACACATTAGGCTATGGAGAAGGTTAATGACTACAGTGTAATCAGCTGAAGTTAATGTCAGCTAGGGTATTGCTAAACAGGATGTTAATTGGATAACAGGTGAGTTTCAATTAGAAGCATTTAAACTGTGTGCAACAGAATTAGTTTGGCTGTAGGAAGTATAAATAAACAGCAATCAACCAGTTATATGAATGCTTTGTGTGAATCTACCAGTTTGAGAAAGATGAAAATTCCAAAATTTTATATGAAATATTATGCCTTGATCGTTCAAGTGAAACAAAGTTTAGGCCATTAAAAAACTTTTTAGGTGCCTATTAGGCCTTGCACAGTCATTAGTCCAGATCTCACTATTTATTAACATTATTACATTGCCAACAGTATGCTTTCCTCCTTTCCACCTTGCAGAATTTATTTCAATTGTTCAGGGCTGGGAAAATGTTGGTCCTTACCTCCCTTGATGTTATTTCTTTAAAGTCTAGAGATGGAATGCCTTATATTATGGTCACTTTAAAATATTTTTTGCTGTATGACTATTTTCTAGATAGCTTGTATGGTTTTATTATTGCACTGGATTGTTTAAATTGTATTACTGGAGTAAATGTGCAATTTATGAGTTTAGTAAATTGTTGCTTTATTGTTAAATATGTTTTTATAAGTGCCAGACATTCCTTGTTAGTCTTTCTTGAAATGTTGGTCCTCCAACTGATATTAACTTCAACTTCCAGAAACTCCAGTCAGTATGACCAATGTTAAGAGGATACAAAAGCTGTTCTCCAAAACATCTGTTCCCAACTGTGCTATTATTGAAGGGATCTTGAAAACACATGTCCAGAGTCACCCTCTCTTTTATTCCTATTTCAAAACATATCACATTTCTCATGACCATGTTTAGAATATGCATAAAGCATCTATATTTTTTCTTCCTGCCTGTGAAATGCATGATGGGTTTCTTACAGAAGAAGGAGGGATGCAGTTGGATGGCCCTGGGCTGCCCTGGGAAGCAGAGGATTGAGGCCAAGGCTGCCCCATGCCTTGCCCCAATCCACCATTTTGCCGGCCCTGAAAGGAGCACTAAAATGCTGGTCCTTCCAGAGCCAGCAAATAGGGCGCCCGAAGAGCTGCTGCACAGCTCTTCTGCATCCCTTCCAGTACAGCGCATTAAGACACTGCGCTGGGAAGACGTCTTGATGACACGCACTGTGTGTAATGGCATGTGCCATGATGACATCCTCAGGAAGGGGTTGGGGCACCCAGCATGTGGCTGCCCCTCCCCTTCCCTGCCTCTACATATGGCACAAATGTCATCTGTAGACGCCCCAACTTAATGAAATCAAGACTTTGGTCCTATATATATATAGGTCTGGATTTCAGATATAACACATGTACACACATAAAAATTTAGTATATAGAATGGGTAAGCTTTACTGCTAATGCTGCACATGAAGTTTAACACAACTTTTCTCAGGGTGTGGAGCCCTGCTGTGCTATATGCCAAAGTAACTGACACCTGCTCAGGCTGCTTGACTAGTGCTGTTTTCAAGCTTGTAGAGTCTAAAGGCACCATGGTGAATATTATTTTTCTTCACAATACCTTTATTATGGGCTACCAGTTTGACCCAAGATATCACCTCTTACTTAAATGCCTTTTGAGTGCATATTAACTCAACATGACCTCAGAAATAGCCAGCAATAAATGTCAGCAGAGTGCATTAATGTATCACAGAGAAAATGGCATTTATATGGTAATTGCCTATAAGGTGATTATTGCTACAAGTACTCTAATGCCAACCAGTAATAGAAAATAAGGCCCTCATGCAGTGCAATTCAGGTAAAGCTTTGCATATTTTTCCCCAGATCATATGCATACTTCCTAACATAGGCAATGATAAATTTAAATATTTTTAAAAATATTATCAGAATTTGAAAACTGGAGAAAATGCTATCTAGATTTTTCATTTATTTTTCTTTTAAAAGAGTAAAATAAATGAGAAAAATGAGCAAAGTTGATGTTTCTTAATTTGAAATAATCATATTTGACAACTATGTTCATCAATAAATTGAGAAATCCTTTCAAAACCTATTATGGATAGATTAAAATGATAATAATTGTCCAACATGATTGAGAAATTTTGACAGTGCTCAACTTTTTTCTGATTTTTCTTTATGTCAGAGTCTTTTCTCTATTCTTTGATGCAAATTTCCCAGTGTTTACATTTTCAAAGAATTGGAGCCACAAAATGGAAGGGCAGAATAAGCTGAACAAGCTGCATTTAAATAAATAATTTCCTGAGAATTACTATAATTAATTTAATAACCACTTTTACACACTCATTAGTATACACATGAATTTCCTAATGAGATGGATGACTGTTTCTTATTCTGAGATGGATGCATTTTATTATAAATATTAAATTAAAATGGGATAACTAAAGAGAGAAAAGTGTTAGTCACATAAATACCTGATGAATACATTATGATGAGTGCTATTCAAATAAAAGCTAAATAAGTCCAATACAAATAGAATGCATAAAATGAAGTGGTATCAGAACATCTTGCAAGATACATTCATGGATTGTTTTAAATGTTTTCAAAAGATATTTGATTCTGATGGGAGAATTTGTATCCCCACAGTGCTTCATTGGAAAGACTGAATAAACAAATGCTCTCCTGTGGGATTCCTTTGATCGATATCAGAAGCCAAATCCTGTGTGACTAGACCATCATTCTTCCCTTCAGAAAACATTACAGCCTATTTGGCACCATCTCAGGAGCTGGCCTCTGAGTAATATATCTTACTATATTGCTAGTAGATGAGTCAGTCAATGGGATCAACTTTGCATGATGCAATGAGCAAGACTTAAGCAACACATAGACTTTAAAAAGGTTGTGAAGCTACAACCAAGGAAATCAGGGGTGTACTTTAGATTTGGACAAATCCAAAATTGAATCAAGCTGATTTTCAGCCTATTTGAAAAAGGTACTTATAGGGAAAATGAATATAAAGGCATAGGTCCCAGAGAGTCACCTTAGCACTGCTCATTTCTGGATGACTTCAGAATGTCATTATATCCATTGTTCTTAAACAGTAACTTCTGCAGCTCTGATGATTTATAGATGAAGGAGGGATCCAAACCAAAGAGTGTTTCTCTGAAGCAAATAAAATCTCAGCCTTTAGTCATTTGAAGAGTCATTAATAGTTTGGATTTGGAGGGACACAGAGACATTAGACAGGCAGATAGACAGACAGATATTACAGTCACAGACCAACATAACAGCAAAATATACCACAAAACATACAATCAAAAACTCAAGAAGTAAAAAATACATATAAATATACATTAAAAGCTAGATACAGATAAGCATTTATCTGTTAGAGAACAGGACCCAGCTAGTCTTGTCAAAGCCTAACTAGATATTCATTATACTATTCAGTAGTGTAAGTGACCACCCATTGGATTTTGATTGCCGCTCCATAAAATTTTAGTTATTAGTTTAGTTTAGGTTTAGTTTACTTGTGGAGGAGCAGGCTGGATTCAGGGAAGGGTGATCCAATATTGATCAAAGTTTAGTGCTACACCATTTGATCGAGAAAATGCTCCTCTTGTAATACAACCTCTTTGTATGTCTCTTTTGTAGATTTGTGAAGAGAACAGCACTTTCTATGAAGGAAACAGAAAATATTTGTCTTTGGAGAAATATTACTTTCTGCACTGAAAACTTTGCATCCCATACAAAAATAGCAAGAATTTTTGTTCAAGACAACCACATGTGAATTTTGCATAATATAAGTCCCAATTATTGCAAGAAACACCATCTGCTTTGCCAAAAATAATAATTCTTTGAAAAAAATAGAAATTTTCAGGAAAATGCTGTATAAAATGCTGTTTTTTTTATTTGTATAGAATAAGAATTTTGTATAGAAGCCTAAACTGGAAAGCTTCTCAAGTCCAAGATTCTTTTCAACTGGTTTCCCTGACATGAAAAAACAAAACATAACCAATGTTGATCATTTTTGAATATTTTCAAATGTTCATTCTGTCTTTAGATTCTACATGTCACAATCCATGTAGTTAGCAGAACTGAAGAAACGATTAATGATTATGAAATACTGAGACCTACAAAATAGTATCCAGCACCACTGAGAGGTGGTCAGTCAATTTCAAATGAACTGACAAAAGAACTGAATGAAATCACCATAGACAGGATAACAAATGCACTTTTAACAAATGACAATAATTGGGATATAATCAATATTACGGAAGGATGTGAAACTGAGGTAACTAATTGCACCTGACTGCATTTTGAAGCCAGTGACTTGAAAATAATGTGTTACTGCATGAAAATACTGGGTTTAAATACAATTGAGAACCCGCACCAGATGACACCCTAGAGAAGAGTGTCATCCATTGGGGTGGTTCACCTGGAGAGACTGGCATGATGAGTGAGTGAGTGAGTGAGTGAGTGCACCTTCCTGTTCATCTAGCAGCTGCACAGGACCCTAAACAGGCCCTCCAGAAGCAATAGCACTACTCCCTTCAGTAGCAGCGGCTGCTGGAGGGTGGTGCCTTCAGGATCTGATGTGGCAGCAGCCACATTGGACCCTGAAGGCCATTAGGAGGAT
>JAIPUX010001880.1:35637025-35649848 GCA_020142125.1 Phrynosoma platyrhinos | reverse complement strand
CCATTTTCACATCTTCAGTGACCACCTTCCTTATCTGATGACTCTTTAATCTTAAAAAGAAAGTACTTCTCCCTATCTGAGAGTCTCTGGGTGTGACTGAAAGGCTGTGCAAGCAGGGACATTTGCCATCACAATGCCGTGGCTTGAAAGTTCCACAACACCTTTCCATGACACCACAACTTGAAAGTTCAAGAGAAGAGTGCTTAGATTAGAGATGACTTTCCTCTATTCATTTTACTGCTGAAAAGAAGGTCTTCCAACAGCCAGAAAACCTTGCTAAGAGAAATAACAGAGAAGCAAGATTTGTTCAGTTTTCTCTCAGTGTTCACAAGGTGTTGTCTGGGATTATTCTGGCCAGAAATAATATATATATGTAGAATATTCTTTTCCCCATATATGAAATACATTTCCTAAGTAGAATAACCTACACTTTTTTTTTTTTTTTTTTGCACAGTAAAACATTTGCGTCTCTACACAAAATAATTCCCCAGAATAATTTGAGATGTTCTATCACAGGGAGAATATTGGACAAAAATATCCACCTTTTCCCAAGTGGGGAGAAAATTGTGGGAATTATATGTCTTTTGATGTAAGAATGAAATTATTAAGGATTTTCATCTCTTATTTGGACATTGCATGAGAAGGAACTTAACACATTGAGGGGAAAAGACATACACATGTGTATCCTGGGTTGCATGGATGTGTGTCTGATAAGATTCTAATGATGCTTCAAAGGTACAATTTTTCAAAGTTTTTTTAAAATATATGGTGAAATTATTTATGGCCAAATGTAGAAGGACAAATAAATGGTTTGACATTTAGCATTTACAGTTGCAGATTGCTATTCACTGCATCAGCAGCCACTGATGTTATCAACTCCCTGGCCCACTTTCTGTTATTTTACTTGGTGGAGTAGCTCTGAATGTCAGGACAGAATTAGGCAATTAGGCTTCCTCTGAAAGGTGAGCAAGTAATATGTACAGCAAATGCAAGTGCTTGTATTTTATTCCCCTATGCCCATTGTGCTCCTGGAAACCTACCAATGCAGCAACCTCAAATATCAATGAGAAAGAAAAAGAGAATAAAGATGAAATGTAAGGAAACACCAAGCCTGTGTCTTATTTAAACTCTTTTATGCTGTATTCAACATTATGTTATGCTATATAACCTTATCACTAAGAAAGGGAAACCTTCCTACCTTATTTCATTATATCTGGGTCCATTTTATTTAGATTAATGTAATAGTCTGAACACTTATCCTAAACATTTATAGTGTGTCATTTGCTTACAACAGTAAACACGACTTGAGAGTAACTCACGGATTAACTAATTGAGATATTAAGTCATTATTTTTTCTAATTCTTTCACCTAATTTTCTAGATTGCCCAGTCAGTTCTGAAGTTTAAAATATGCTTCAGTGAATTAGGTTGTTAGAATTCATTTATTGTCACATTCAATAAAACAGAAAGAAAAGTGGCACATGCCTCTGTTGTTAGGTTCATTAATCTGATGAATATATATATATATATAAAGGTTCATTAATCTGATGAATATATATATATATATATATATATATATATATATATATATATATATATATATATATATATATATATATAATCAGCATGAAGGAGGAAAAAGGAAAGAGATAACTTTCTGACTTCCAGTTCAAATAGCTGTGTTTGTGGAGCAGAAGAAGTACGGGAAGGAGAAAACAAACAAATAAACCAGAAAATAGAAAAGTAAAAGTGGGTCTTGAAAGGGAATGGAGGGAGAGGGGATTTGTTTGCTTACAAGAAGATGGAGGGATTGTTTACACAGGCCAAATGGCCTGGCTCCCCCCACCACCACCACCACCGCATGTTGTCTAGTTCAGATTATGCTGGCCAAAGCACCCATGGCAAGATGAGGCTGGATCTTGCCTGTACAGACGTGGATCTGGAGGATGTAATCTGGCATCTTTACCTTGGAATAAAATAGCCCTGTGTGGCAAAACTAGGCTGTTCAGACAGCCTGCCCCTGCCTCTTACCTTTTTGGAGGGCAATCCATCTGAGAAGTCCCCAGTCACCCTGTCTGACATGGAAACGGGGCTTCTCAGATGGATTTCCCAGTGGAAAGATAAGAAGCAGCCCTGGGTCCTGGGTTGGTGGGAGGACCAGCCTGACCTCACACTGTACCAGGGAGTAAGCCGAGTGAGGACCGGCAGCGGGATAGCATGGGCTCACCGTGTGCTATCTTACCCCATCTCTCAGGCTCTAAGTCTCTAAAGAAGCCAGAGTCCTTTCAGAATGCCCTCCAAGGACTTTTGTGGAAGGAACATATTTAGATTTGTTTTTTGTGGAAGTGGCAATCTGACTCCGTTCTGTAACATTGCCTGTATTGATTATGCTATAGATTGATTTCTCTTGTATATTTTAGGATAATATAGAATTATTACATATCAGTTTGGGCCAAAACGCATTCACTTGTATGAAAAGAAAGTGCTTGGAGGGGGCGGGGAATAGCACTATGCTTAGTACCCTACCACATCTCAGTTTTTTACAGTCCCAAAAAGATCTTTGCAGACAACACTTACTAATTAGGACTAGAAGACAAAAAAGATACAGTGATGCATTGTGCCCAAAATATGCTCAGGGAATTTCAAAATATTTCAGATTAAGACCTATCTGTTCTAAACTCACTGATTGATCTTGTAGATATTTACTTATTATTGTACTTGTGGTGGATCAGTGCCCTCTAACTGAAATAAATCACTCCTTATTAACCTTTAACAAGCAAAACATTTGAAGAGGGAATTAAGTATGTGTGTTGATGGAAAACGTGATAGTGCTAGACTCTCATCATTCCCAGGCAACAATGCTATCATGGGCATATAGAGGAAAAAACATCCAGTTTGGAGGAAGGCAACTATAAAAGAACAAAAAGAACAGTTTTCAATGAACTGGTAACAAAATGTAGTTCTACATTCAAAGTGACAACCTCAGTCCTTTACTCTTTAAATCTTGTGGTCTGATTCAAGCAATAACTTGCCAAATCAACAAATTATTGTTTTTGCTACTGAATTAATTTTCCAATTTCTAACATTCACATTTTAGAATTATATTTCACTAATATCATTCCAGGCTCTGGTAATAACACATTAATGGTACCATGCATATTCCATCTTAGTCCACATCATGTGATGTCGTTATTAGCACACCTCATCCCAAAAAAATAGTGCATTAGTACAGTGGTATTCCCACACTGGGTGACACCTGGTATGGGAGGCAGGGCTTCCAGGAGGTGGGACATCTGGCCCTGGACTTCCAACAGGATTTCCAGGGTGGGGCGTGCACAGGAGTGGGCCTAGAATGCCCCCAAAAATGCCCTAAGTGGGCCTAGAAGGTCCACAAAAACACCCCAGGCAGCCCTGAAAAGGCTCCAAGTGGAAGGCCCTGAAAATGCCCTAGGAGGGCCTAGAAGGCCCCAAAAACTCCCCATGTGCCCCCCAAAAGGCCCCAGGTGGTCTTAGAAGGCACCAAAAAGGCCCCAGTCAACTGCAGGGTGAGGGGAGCTGACCTAGTGTCACCACCACCTTTGGTGTCACAACCTTTCTGGGGTGTCACCCAGTGCAGCCTGAACCCCCTGCAGCCCCCCCCCCCATGATGCTACCACATTAGTGAGTAGGTTATAGCCCACTTCTCTCTACTTTAACTGCTCTCATGCACCATCCTGCTCTCTCACACTACAACACTTCAAAGATGTGTGACTACTGAAATGGAATGTTCATTTATGTTTTTTGTGAACAAATATTGTGCCAAGACAAGAGGCCAGGCACCATGAGTATGGGTTGAATAAGAGGAAAGGCAAACTGCAACATTCACACCCAAAGCAGTGGGGAGAAATCTCTAGGGAAAGTCATGCTACAACAGCATGGGTGGGGAGATTCCTTCCCAGCCCCTGAAGGTGGACAATTATAGCCTGGGGGCTCACTGAGGAACAAAACGTAGCAAAACAACTACAATCTCCAGCTCAGTGTTCCTGGGCAAAGTCAGTAAGTTCAATACCTTTTTCATGTGGGATTCATGCAGAAACTTTACAAATGTGTGTATCATATATTGAAATTATTGAATACTGAATTATATGCATGAACCATGTATAGGCCCTGGGTATGGGAAGTAGCAGAGTGGGCAAATGGCAGGGAGGCAAATGGTAAGCTGAGTGAAGGGATTTATGGTTTTATGACTCTGTACTTCCTGCAGCCATCCTGGGATGTAGAGGAAGAAAGGGCTCTTGGAATTTACTTTGATTGGGATCAGAGGCTGGGCATCGAGAGCCAGAAAGAGGGGATGAATAATTTCAGTTCTAATGCTATGGTATGGGAAAGGGATCCTCAGTTTCAGCAAAAATGCTCTACTGGTGATTTCTGTCCTGATGTCTGAAACAAAAGTCTTTTGTTTTCTATCACACTAAGACATTTTTCTGGTTGTTAGGAACCGAGTCCTCTTGTTCTGACAAAATGCCACAACTAATATATTATTTCAGGGGAATTATAAAATTATAAACAATACCATTTTATTTTATTTTAATAATAAGACAACTGAAAGTGTAGTAATCCTCAGATGGTCAAATCACAATTGAAATAAGAGATCGGGGAGAAATATTATAAATGATGAGGAAACAGACTTTTCAAATTTGAAGTCGAAAGGAACAGTTACTGTAGGTGTTTGACATATTTAGAAATTAGCCCATGCATTTAGAACTGGAAAGACTTCAGTTATAACAGGAAAGTGTACTATCGCCATAGAAGGAAACTTGCCTGTGGGAAAGGGAGCTAGCTCAGAGAGCATGCTGAGAGTGAGTGGAAAGAGAAAGTTTTTCAGTTGGCGTCATACTGGGAGGATGACATTTTTGTCCTAGGGGAAGCACTTCACACTGGAAATCAGCACTTCAAAATCCAGACTCATACTTGAAAGGTGTCAAAAATTGGACTCATTTTGTTGTCCCTGGATGTCATTAGGCCCCAGGAAGTGAGACTACTATCTTGCATGTTTTTTTTGGGGGGGGGGGTATGTGTTTTTTTCCCCTCTCTCTTGCTGTGCAAAATTACATCAAATAAGATACTGGTTATTTGCATATAAAGAACCTCAACATTTCTTAAAAGAAGTACAGCTGCCAATTAGTTAACCAAGTATTTTTAGATTTATTTCTCCCCTGAACTATAATTGCTAAGGGAAGTCTTAACAGCTACTACCTACCTGGAACCACCTCAGCAAGAGATCTGCAGATCCCAAGGAAATTATGCCTGAATATATGCTAGAAATTTTTGTCACCAGTTTGTCCTGGTGTTGGTGATAGACTCTCTTTTGAAGGTCATTAAACAAAATGTGATGGGCATCTCTCAGGAGTGCTTTATTTGCATATTCCTGTATGGCATGGGTTGGATTAAATGGCTGTTGTGGTCCCTTCCAGCTCATTTATTCTGTTACTCTATTATTATGAAACACAATGAAATGTGGCAGGGAGTTCAAGTAGCTCTAGCTAGTCATTTTTTTTTAAATCCAGTGTATCTGGTTCATAGTCTGCAAGGCTATTCGCAAACATGCAAGCATATCATTCAGTTCCTGCCATTCCACAGTTTTCCCAGGTCCAATGGAGCTGCTGGCTGGGCAGGAGTCTCCTAAGCTTATTGCACTGCACTTCGAAGAACGGGAATGGAACAGAATGCAAGGGAACGGAATGGAGCAAAAATGCATTTTACTGCACGGGAGAAAGCCATTGATGCCACTGGGAGTCCCCAATCCATTCTCCAACCATTCTATTTATCTTTCAGTGCAAGTAAGGGATAGATGTCTCATTCTTCAGGTTCTGATATATAGCAGCACCATGTCTGCATGCAACAATTTCTGCACAATTGCATATGCTGCACACTTGTTGCAGAGATGCCATGCCTTTAAACATAGTGTGGATGGTTAAAACACATTTTCCCACATGTTGAATTTTCATTCATTTTTTTTAAAAAGTGTTTGCCTATTCTGGAAGCATTGCTGTTAGAAGTGATATTGTTCATTTGTGTGATGTCATCATGTTGCTACAGAGCCAAAGTAGCACTGTGATATCAAATTCACTATGAACTTTACACATGGGTATGCTTCTCCTGATCCAAATTGTTCTTTATATAATGGAGAGCCAAATTATCTGATCTTATGGTTTTCTGTAGGTTTTTTGGGCTATGTGGCCATGTCCTAGAATATTTTATTCCTGATGTATTGCCAGCATCTGTGGCTGGCATCTTCAGAGAATGCTGACATAGAAGTGAGTAGGGTCTATATATACTGTGTGACCCTTGGTTGAGAAAAAGTGATTTATATGTTAATCTGTGTGTTCTCTTGTTGAATGGCAAGGTTTCAGGGTGGGAAGGATATGCCAGGAGGCATTGTGTCTATTTAATTAGTGATCCATTGTCTGCTGGGGGAAAATGCTGACCCTGGGTGATTTTCATTTGCACATGCTGAATCTTGATTTTGGTGTATTTTGGGACTGGCAGCCAGACTTTGGGCCTTTGCAGACTGCAAGAAATAGTGCAAATTGAGTCCACTTTAAGGGTTAGGGTTAGTGCTAGGGAATCATGGGAATTTTTTTTCTGAGACATTGAGCCTTCTTTGTCAGAGAGCTCTGGTGCCACAATAAAATACACTTCCCATGATTCCCTAACCCTAAAAGTGGACTCAATTTGCACTATTTCTGGCAGTCTGCAACCCCCCTAAGTAATTATAATTACTTTCCCATTACAATTTTATAAAAATATTATCATATAAACTAATGAGGGATAATCTGATTTATGGTATAGCTAGAATTTCTAATTACTTTTATAATGACATGGACATGATTTCAAGAAAATATGGAGAAAGGACAACACATTTTTTTTTCTGAGACATTGAGCCTTCTCTGTCAGCTCTGGTGCCACAATAAAATACAGTTCCCAAAATACAACCCTAAACCTAACCTTAAAAGAGGACTCAATTTGCACTATTTCTTGCAGTCTGCAAAGGCCCTTTGTTTACTTTAAGGGTTTCTTCTTTCCTGTTGAAATTGTCTAGGTGTTTGTGGATTTCAATGGCTTCCCTGTGCATTCTGACCTGATAGTTGTTGGCACGGTCCAAAATTTCAGTGTTTTTGAATAGTATTTTATGGTTCATAATGTGTTCTGCCACTGCTGGTTTTTCTGGCTGACCCAGTCTGCAGTGTTTCTCATGTTCCTTGAATCATGTTTGAATATTATGTTTGGTAGTACCTATGTAGACTTGTCCACAGCTACATGATAGGTGGTAAATTCCTGTATCTGCAGGAGAGTCTCTCCTGTCCTTCACTGAGCGCAGCATTTGCTGGATTTTTTTTTTTTTGGTCAGTTTGTATATCATTTAGAAGTTGTTTTTCCTCACCATTTTCCCTATTCTGTCTATGACTATTTTGATGTATGGTAGAAATATCTGGGTGGTTGTTTGTCTTCTCTCCTCTGGGTTTTTCCGGATCTGGCAGCCCTTCTGATGTCTGAGCTGGAGTAACCATTAGCCTGTAGAGCCCAGTTTTTCTATTCATCTTCCTGGAAGTGGGGTTCACAGATCCTTTTTGCCCAATCTACCAATGTTTGTATTATGCTTCTTTTTTGTCCTAGCTGATGATTGGAATTCTTGTGTAGATATCTGTTCATGTGTGTAGGTTTTCTGTATACCATGTGTCCCAAATGATGGTTTGGTTTGTGGATGACCAGGACATCCAGGAATGACAATGTTCCTTCCTTTTCTTTTTCCATGGTGAATTGGATATTCATGTGGATATTGTTCAGATGGTTCAAAAACCCAGTCAGTTCTCTGTGGCTCCAAATGATGAAAGTGTCATCCTTATATTGGAACCATGTGGACTTTTTTGGTGCTGTTTCCAGGGTTTACTTTTCAAAGTGTTCCACGTAAAAGTTTGCTATAACAGGGCTCAGAGGGCATCCCACAGCTACCCTATCTCTCTGCTTGTAGAATCCATTGTCCCACTGGAAATAGCTTGTGGTGAGGCAATGTTCGAACAGGGCTACAATGTATTTTGGAAAAAATTGTTGGATGAGTGCCATGGTGTCAATTATGGGGACTTTAGTGAACAAGGAGACCACATCAAAGCTGATTAGTATCTCTCGAGGTTTGAGTTTGAGGTTATTGGGTTTTTTTCTATGAAGTAAGCTGAGTCCATCATGTAGTGGGGGGTTTGCCCTATGTGGGTTTGTAATTGTGTGGCCAGAAACTTGGCCAAGTCATATGTGGGGGAACCAATGGCACTCACTATGTAGTGGAAAAACAAACTGTAGCAAATTAACTCTCAACATCCAGGGTTCTTAGGCAGAGTTGAAGCAGAACAGGGGACCTCAAAATGTTTAAAAACACAGATTTATTGCCAGCAAGTCTCAACGGAATTTGCATTCAGATCATTGGGCAAAAGACAAGCCAAAATGGCTGTAGTTTTATACACTGACAGACAAAGAAGCTCAAAGCTGACATTATACTGGACACTTTAAACTCTAAACATATAGAATCCTGAGCAATGAGAGTAAATATCTATGCATATATTACAATCTATTTAAGATACCATTATTGCCATGCCCACTGCATTCCAGAAACCTCTTATCTGTATCAGGAGGCCTCTAACCCAGTATCTTGGTCTGATTTATTATGGTTGTGTTATTCACCACGCACCCCTGCTAAAGCATCAGGGTCATGATGTACCACAAACATTTCTGCTAATCTCTGCACATTCCTTGAGTGTAAAACTTCAAGAATCTTCCTTAGTGGCCCCACTCCCCAGAATCATCTCTGCATGGCTGCTTCACACTTGCTTAACCTCTATTTTCTACACATATTAACACACATCTCTAATTTAGGCATATAAAATATCAATTAAAGAAATCCTCCTGCCTCAACTATTGGTCGGAGTGGAGTGGAATCCTTGTGGCTCTTGGAAAGTCCATACAGTTCTGGTGGGAGAGCCTCAGATTACATAAACTTTGGTGTGTGGTTGGCTGAAATGAGTTCTTGATCAAAATATTCATTTTCCTGGTGATTTTGTTGGTTGGATCTTGTTTCAGTTTTTTGTATAATTCAGGATCGAGGATATCTTTGATTTTTTGTTTGTATTGTTCTGTTTCCATGATTACTGTGGCATTGCCTTTGTCTGCTGGGGCGATGATGATTTCTGGGTCTGAATTGAGGTCCTTGATGGCTTTTCTTTCTTTTTTGATAATGTTGCTGGGTGGTGGTTTTGCCTTGTGCAGAATCCTTGCTGTTTCTCCTCTTATCTCTTCTGCTTCCTCCTTTGGGAGATAATGGATGGCAGATTCAAAATGGATAATGATGTCTTCAATTGGGATTCTGGTGGTGGTAACCGCAAAGTTGCCTCCTTTGGGCAGGACAGATTTTTTTTCTTTTGAAAGTTGCTGCTTTGTGAGATTGATGATGGTTTGTGATGTGTCCAGCAAGGGTTTCAGCTGATCCTTGTGGCATTTGTTGAATTTTTGTTTCTGTCTTTCGGTGTGGTCTACCATATCTTTTTCCATTTTCCTATAGGTGAGGTCCTCAATTTTCTCCCAGGGGGGAAGCAGATGAATGGCCCTGGGCTGCCACGGGAAGCTGAGCCGCGGGGCCGAGGTATCCCCACACCTCAGCCCTGCAGCGCAGCTTCACTGCCCCTGGAAGGAGCGCTAAAATAGCGCTCCTTCCACAAGTCACCGAAGGTGCACCACAAAAGGCTGGCGGCGCACCTTCAGCGACTGTTCAGCTGTAGCGTGTGCAGACGCTGCGGAAGGAAGCTATCGTTGGAGCCCCGGCTGTGCAGAGGGGCTGGCGCTTTGACGATGCCTTCAGGAAGGGGTTGGGGCACCCACCGTGCAGCTGCCCCTCCCCTTACTTGACCCCAAAACGGCCCTTTGTGCTGTCTGCTTCCCCCCCCCCCCCAATTTTGAGTGTTCATCTTTTGACTGATGCTGAGGTGGAGTGGACAGCAGCTCCTTGTCCTTTGCCAGCTGTTTGCAGGTGGTGTGTATTCTCTCCCATAACAGTGCATGTTCCAATCAATTGTAGATATGGTTGGCCTGTGTGGATTTTAAAGTCTTTTTTGCTGTGAGAAAATGTGGTATAGTGTCTGTGTCTCTGCAGCATAGCAGAAAGATTAGTGAGCAGAGTAGATGTGCTTTCCTGGTCTGGAGTTTTTAGTTTCTGAGCATCTTGGAACAATTCTCTCTAGAACATGGCCACATAGCCCAAAAAACCCACAAAAAACATGGATGCCAGCTGTGATAGCCTTCGGCTTCACATATTTGGTCTTATTTCCAAAATTAATTAGGAATTTTCTTTTCTTCATTCCTCAGTTTCATAGAGAGTTTAGTTTACTGCACCGTTCACGTCCTCCATACATACCACCTTTTCTTCCCATATATATGTGTGCATTAATAAAACACTACAAAAAATGGAATCATTCATGCAACTGTGCATACAGATGTATTGCTACTATTGCTATTCATATTGTTTGGCATTTCAATAATACATAAATAGACACATGAGCATCTGAAAACATTGCACAAAAATTATTTGGATGAAATAATGCATACAATCACATCATGATATATTTTGTACATAGTTTTATCATTATATTTAAAATCTAGAAGTCTAGGTAAGCTGAAAGAACTGAAACCTGCAACCAAAGACCTTACTCCAATTTTAGAATGAATTTTGTACTCTCTCTGTTTTCCTGAAACTCAAAAGTATAACACAGAGTTGAGTAAAAAAATGTCATAGGGAACATCTCATTCTTGTTCCTGACTGGCTAGGATTCTGCACGTCAAAAAAATAAATAAATAGAAAATACTGTACAGACTTTTTCCCCAGTGATGACCTCATGTATTCAAATCATAACATCATAACAAATCATATTCATTACATGAGAAATACACATGGCATTGAAATAGAAATGAAGAAGGGGAAGCATAGAGAATAGGATTTTTAAAGTGAATATTAAGTTCTTACAGAATTTGAGGAAGCAATTTCATCTCTAGATATTAAGCATAATGTTAAACTTAGCTGGTGGATTATTTGCACTAATCTTTTCCCACAGCTGTACTATCTGTAGTGCAAAAACACTCCCAGAAGGATCATAGAGATTTTATATACTGTTTCAACACTCATTGCAATATAAGGAGAGATTCTTTATACAGCACATGGAAGTATGTAGTGATAGTGGCAGGTTTTTTGGTTTTTTTAATTATTTATTTCAGATTCTAGATCAGCCACATCTCAACAGATCAGCATGCTTATCACCAGGTATCTTTATTTAATTTATAAAACACACAAACACTTGTATTCTTCGCCACATCTTACACTGGTATAAAATGAGATTTTTTTAAGATAACTCAAAAAGTATAGAATTGGGAGCAGGTATAACACATGACTTAACTTACCACCAACTACTGTCAGTAGAAATGGCATGTTCATCTAATATGAGATCTTTATGTAGTGTTGCTGTTATTATTATTTTTTTTTTACAAATAATGCTATGCCTTTGATCACCAAGTAAAATTAGCATCTTATATACATGGAGAGTCAGTGTGGTGTGGTGGCTAGAATATTGGACTACAGCTCTTGGGGACCAAGGTTCAATTCTCTGCTTCACCATGGAAGCCCATTGGGTGGCCTTGGGCAAGACTCACACTCTTAGCCTCAGATGAAGGCAATGGCAAATCTCCTCTGAACAAATCTTGCAAACAAACAAACAAACCCTGTGATAGGTTTGCCTTAGAATCACTTAAGTCAAACTACTTGAAGGCACACAACAACACAAATACAGGAAGAGAATGTACTAAAATTACAGTATCATGTATCAGGTATTCCAGTTGATATCATCTGACTAGAGCAGGTAGGGGTGATAGTAGTGGTGGTGATGGTGGTGGTAGTGTGCCTTCAAACAATTTCTGACTTATGGCAACCTTAAGGCAACCCTCATTGGGTTTTCTGGGGCTGAGCGTATGTGACTCACTCAAAGTCACCCAGTGGTTTTCCATGGCTGAGTGAGAACTCAAACCCTAGTCTCCAGAGTCATAGTCCAATGTTCAAACTACTACACCATACCAAATAGTTACATAAACCAGCAAATAGTTATTCCTATTTTGGAATAAGAAAATCATAACTACATTACATTTGTTTGCAATTTGACATGGGAAAACTTTATTCACTTTGTGGTATAGCTCTCACTTTATATCTGGGGTGGGAATTATGTTTCCTCTCCCTCCCCCCCACACACATGTTCTTGGATTAAAACTACCAGCATTGCTCACCTTTAGTTAACTATGCTGGCTAGGATTGCTAGGAGTTATAGTATAACAGCATCTTGAGGGCTACATGATTCCCATCCTTGTCCTATTTGTTACTTTTACAGACATGATGTGTGGCCCCATTAAATGGTGGTAGAGGAGAAATATTACATGGCTTGAGTACCAGCTGTGCTTCATGCTCTGGCTTAATAATAATAATAATAATATATTTTATTTATATACCGCCCCAGTGGAAAACCAATCTAGGTGGTGAACAATAAAATTTGTGAATTACAAGCAAGTTAAAACAACAACAATCCCTCCTCCCCCCTCCTAAAACTTTATTAAATCAAATACAATTAAAACAACTGCAATTAAGCAGTGATTAATCTAAAACCAAATATAATTAATAACAACGACCAACACACAACACAGCTGCAATGGAACAGTCCCATGCAGATCTACTTGAGGGAATTGAGATGAGTCCTATGACAGTACTCAAC
>JAIPUX010001880.1:35613751-35627455 GCA_020142125.1 Phrynosoma platyrhinos | reverse complement strand
TGGCACTATTGCTTCCCTTGATCTAGATACTATACTTCTACTAATGTATCCTAAAATTGCATTGGACTTTTTAGCTGCGGCATCAGACTGCTGACTCATGTTCAACTTGTGATCCACTAGGACTCCTAGATCCTTTTCACACATAGTCTCATTAAGCCAAGTGTCCCCCATTTTATATCTATGCATTTCAATTTTTTTGCCCTAAGTGCAGTACTTTACATTTCTCTGTGTTGAAATTCATTTTATTAGCTTTGGCCCAGCTTTCTAATCTATTAAGATCATTTTGAATTTTCATCTGTCCTCCGGGGTATTAGCTATTCCTCCTAATTTGGTGTCATCTGCAAATTTGAGAAGGATGTCCCCTATTCCTTCATCCAAATTGTTAATAGAGATGTTGAGGAGCACTGGGCCCAGGACAGAACCCTGTGGCACCCCACTGGTCACTTCTCTCCAGGATGAAGAGGAGCCATTGCTGAGCATCCTTTGGGTTTGGTCACTCAACTAATCACTAATCCACCTAACAGTTGTATTGTCTAGCCTACATTTTATTATCTTGTTTGCAAGAATATCATGGGGGGCTCAGGCCATGAGGTCCAAGGGCTTTCTGAGTGGGGATGGTGAGTGCTCCAGTTTGTCATTACGCAGGGCTGATTACTGGGAGGGGGGCATTGGTTCCCGGAATGGCAGGTTTCCAGATTTACAGGGTGTGTAGGTGGATCACCGGGCCACTGACCTCCAAAATTTTTCACACAATGAGAACTCCCTGGGACTTCACTTGTCCAAAACGTTTAGGAAGCAGATCCTCGGGATGTTTTGGAAATGTTTTTACCTTGTTAAAGCCAAGGGGGGGAGGAGGCTGGGGCTGTCACCTCCACTAAGAAAGGCAAAAAGAGCCCAAGGCCCATATGTTGGAGCCCTCCGTTGTCAACTGGAGGGAGTGTTTGGGTATTTTCACAGTGGTGGTTGCCATGTCCTATCCTAAATGGGCCTGGCACCTATTAAGTCACATTAGTAATGTCATGAGGGCTAGGTCCATAGGGGGGAGGTGGTGGCCATTGCTTATGTTGCAGCCTTCCGCCAGCGGGCATCCTAGAGTGACACCAACAGGTGGGATGACATTGAGAGTGACATTGGTTGACTGAGGTCAGCCCACATGCTAGGCCAAGGGGAGACCCCTCCAGATCTTCCAAGTTGGCAGGCAAGAGGGACCCATGCAGGCTTATGTGTTGGGAATTCAATGTGGGCAAATGTGTTTAGGCCCAGTACAAGTTTGAGCACTGCTGTGAGCTTTGCACGGGCCTGCATGCCAAACTGGTGTGTTCCCAACTGGCGGGCTCCCAGCAACCCTTTTGATCAGGAAGCCCCGCCTCGGCAGCTTGTGGGAAGAAGGATGGAGCCCCCAGCTCTGAAACCAGAGGATTGAGGGGTCCAAAATGAGCATGCTGAGGCTGGCCAGCCATTTTTTTACCTCACCCAATACCGTTGTGCCCAGAGGTTTTGATCCCTCTCCTATGCAGCTATCCCTTCAAGGAAGCAGCTACTCTTCTAGCAGAGGGCTTTGTGCATGGTTTCTGGATCCCGGCCCCCACTCAGCCTCTGACACCCTCCTCAGGGCCAAGATCCAAAATGAGTACGAGGCTGGCAGGATTACTGGCCTCTTCTCCACACCGCCCATGCCCAACTTCAGGGTGTCCCCTCTCGGGGTGGTGCCCAAAAAGGCTCTGGGGGAATTTTGCCTCATTTACCACCTGTCCTAGCCCCCTTTGTCATCAGTAAATTATGCCACTCCTGCCTCTTTTGAGTATGCAGTCTGATTGGTCAGGTCATGTGGGTACAGCGCCCCTTTTGGCAAAATGTGACATCCAGTTGGCATTCTGACTGCTCCCTGTCCAGCATGATTTCTGCTTCCTGAGCTTCAAATTTGAGGACCAATGAGGTTGCTCTGTCAGGTGTGCGGGTTTTGAAATCTTTAGCTCTTTCCTTGACTGGGAGGTCAAGCACAGGGCCACCTCTTCCCTGGTCACCCACTATCTTGATGACTTCCTGTTCATCAGAGGGGCTGCAAGTGATGGGTGTGCCAAGGTTCTGTCCATATTCCAAAACCTAGCTGAGGAGCTGGGTGTCCCCTTAGTAGCCAAAACGTCTGAGGGCCCGACCACATCCCTAACTTATCTTGGAATTCAGCTGGATTTGGTGGCTGGTGTTTCTTGCCTGCCTAATGACAAGCTCCAGACCCTATGCTCCAAAATTCAGGGCACCCTCTCAGCACAGAACACCACCTTAAAAGAAATCCAGTCCATTTTGGGTTACCTCAATTTTGCATGTAGGGTGGTCTCACCAGGCACAGCCTTTTGCACCCACCTGGCTAGAATCACAATAGGGGTCTAAGAGACTCACCATCACATTCACCTCACCAAGAACATCAAACAAGACCTCAGCCTGTGGGATGGATTACTCAGTGAATACAACAGGCTGCCCCTATGGCAGCAACCTTGGAACTTGGGTCATGACCCTCAGGTTCATTCAGATGCTGCTGGGAACCTGGGCTTTGGAGTCTTCTTTTAGGGACTCTGGTGCACCCAGTGCTGGCCTGCCAGTTGTACTCAGGAGGAGATCCTGGAGCTGTTTCCCATTGTGGTGGCAGTTCACATTTGGGACGGGGCCTTGGCCAACAAGGTGGTGTGTTTTTGGTGCAACAACCAAGTGGTTGTCAAGATCCTCAACTGCCAAAGGTCCAAGTCTGAGAGGGTCATGCATCTAGTTTGCCATTTTGTGCTCCGCTGTCTCCACAAGAACATCACATTGAAAGCCCGTTTTGTGCTGGGCCTTGAAAATAATACTGCAGATTCTCTCTCTCTCATTTTCAGGAGGCCAGGTTCCACTAGCTAGCACCTGGAGCAGATCCCTTGCCACACTCTTCCTAGAAGAACTGTGGGAGGTTGGAAAATGCTATGATACAGGGCATACTATCTTTGCTGGCTCCAGCCACTCTTAGAGCTTACGAAAGAGCTATCCCCAAGCTGTCTGCCTTTTGGGGTATCAGACCTCTGGGGCCACTGACCAATATAGTCCCACACTGTCCTACAATTTCTGGTTTCGTTGAGGGAGGCTGGAATTGCACACTGGACCATGGCAGTCCACTTGGTTGGGATCTCCTTTTTCTCCAAGGTCAGGGGATTTTGGATCCTTGTGCATCATTTGTGGTCAGAAGAACATTAGAGAGACGGAGGAGGATGCATGGGGACGGTGGGGACAGCAGGAGACCTATTTTTTTCAACTTGTTCTCCATGCTCTCTGATCAGCTTGACTGGGTTTGCACCTCCAAGTCTGAGGCCAGCTTGTTCAGAGCTGCCTTCATCACTGCCTTTTTCGGGCATTGAAGATAGGCAAGCTTGTGCCTTCTTCCAAGTTGGATGGCTCCAAGCAGGCACTACAGAGGGAGAATGTTTCTTTTCTTTGAAACACTGTCTGTTTAGTTCTCCGCAGGTCTAAGTGTGACCAGTATGGCAGGGAATCCTCCATTGTGTTGAGAAGGCTCCATGGCTCCTATCTGTGCTCAGTATGGATATTACGCAAATACAGAGCATCCCACCCCCAGACCAACAGCCCTCTTTTCACCCACAGTGATGGATCACCACTGATATGGTTCCAGGTGGTGTAAGTGCTTCGTCTGGCCTTGCAGCATGTGAGGCTGCCACTGGAGGACTTTGAGGGTCACTCATTCCATATTGGGCAGCTGCTACAGCAGTGGAATGCAGCTTGCCAGTGGACTCTATAAAAAGACTGGGCAGGTGGAAATCCAGGGCATATGTGGGCTACACCCACCCAGGAATGGACTCTTGTTTGGGATTCTCTTGAGGGTGGGGATCCCAGCTGCATAGGGTTGGCGGAAGGCATCCCCCTGGGGGGAAGACAGCCTTCAGTGGCCGTAACATAGATCTGGTGGGTGTGCTTTCCAGGGCTGTGTAGCACTGGATTGGAAGTCCAACAGTGCTGGGAGTGTTGCCATTGTGCAATTCAGCATCCCCCGGTGACAAGGGGTAGAGATGCAAACATGCGATCAACCAGTTACCTGAGATGCAGATGGGTGATTAACCGGTCACCTCTTTTGTCATCCCAAAGTTGGTCGTAACCAAGCAAATGGGTTCATTGGTCAATCAGGGGGTTGGTTGATGACAGATCCAGACCTCATGCTTTGTGGGGTAACCTTACATTACAGTTGTTGTCAAAAGTTGTGGCCTTTCCCTTCCAATTAGGAACTACAATGGCAATTTACGACAGTTCCCTGACCTGACACTCATGATCTAAAAAGACACAACACATGAAGAAAAGGTAAAGCAGTGGGGATTAAGTCCAAACAATGCCAGCTGTTGTTCTCTTCCTCAGGGGCCACAGTAGTGGCAGTTGGGATGGAGGGAAGGCTTTTTCTCAGCTGCTGAGCCTAAGCACGATGGAGCTCATATATGGATATGAAAGTTCCTTTTCCATTTTAGCATAACTCCTTTATATCACTGAATTCTACATTATAGTCAGGACAACCCATCATGAAATAAACAACTCTACTGGCAGTATTCAAAGACAGCAGTGTTAGTTGAGAAAATCAGTATGCAAAGGGATCTTGTAGCACCTTTGAGACTAACTGAAAGAAAGAAATTGATAGCATGAGCTTTCGTAGACTTCCTTAAACATGCATCTAAGGAAGGAGGCTCAAGTCTACAAAAGGTCATGCTACCAATGCCTTTCTTTCAGTTAGTCTCAAAGGTGCTGCAAGATCACTTTGTCTACTGGCAGCAGTTATTAAGCATGAGTTGTAAAGGGAGCGATAAGTCTTAAACTGAGCTACCCAAAGGATCTTTGAGTAATTGATGTGACCTCAGTGTCCCAGAAGGGCTCACTGCTGACCAGAAATAATTACTGCCTGCCTCTCTTGCTGCAAATGATGGCAAGATGCAGCCTCTGTAAGAGTGGTACTATTTTCTTAGTATGGCTTTATTCTTTTTTTTGCTGTCTGGGAATGAACAGGCAACTGACACTGCTCTCATCACTATTTCTATACAGGAGAGTGGATAAAGTTCATTTCTCCAGATGTTGTTGGATGAAAATCCCAGCAAGCCCTTGAGAATGGTAAGGGATGATGGCAGTAGTGATCCTACACCATCTTGAGGGATGAACTTTGCCCACCACTGTTGTACAGTCAAGCAAACTGGTAAAAGTAGTGGCAATTCCTGAACCATCACCCATTATTTCTATTTAAATGGCAAGAGGGCACTGCCATGTGTGAGGGGAAAGGGGCCACTGTGTGTAGGGCCTTTCAAATATGTGAAGCTGGACCTATTCTAGAAATCTGGATATGTTTTCACACTCATGCAAAAATGGATCCAAATTAAGACTTTTCTCATTCTTTTTTCTTTTTCCTTCTTATTTTCTTTCCTTCGTATGGCCCCTAAAGGCACAAATCATTTATACTGAATATAGATTGTTTTAAAATAGTAGAAACACTGCTTTACTAAGTAGTCACATCTTTCCTTCTTTTCAAAGGGTGAATGCAGTTTTTAGGGGAGGGGAAGTAAGTTTAAAAGGGAGGTTCTTTTCTGGCTGTGATCTCCCAAAATGCTCCCTTGCCATCTGGAGCTGTTATTAGTTGGTTAGTAGTAATGCCACCATAATGATATATTACACAATAATAAGAGCCAGCTGTCAAAACATATTTAAGAAGAGTCAGATTCTACTGAAAAATTTGGGAGTGGGGGGATCAATAGTCAACAAATGAATTTCAGTAGAAAAGAGTGGCACAAACTTACATCATGCTTTCTATTCTTTTCCAAACAAATTGGATAAGGAGCTGGATTATACTTTGGGAAGAGCAATTCATTTATAATATTTCTTTTAGAAATGCAGCTCACTTTCAACTACATGAAGAATTCAGGCTAGCCATTTAGGTCTGTTTGGTTTCAATGTCCTTGCTTATTTAACTCAATTCAAAGTACAGTGGACCCTTGTTTTATGTGGGGGATCCATTCCACCCCCACCCCCACCCCCCGATGTAAAGGAAATACTGAGGGACCTCAAGTCCCATTTATTTTATTGGTGGTGTGCTCCTCCATGCTGCAGGAGCTGGGGCTCCCCATCCGCATGGCCTTGAGTACTCATATGGCAAGCCCATTTATGGCATGGGCACACTGTGTAGTTTGATGAATAGGCTGCAAATAAAAAGGGCAATTATTTGGTTAAAAATATAGGAAGTTGTTAAAGAACAATTGCAGTTATCTATTTTCTTAATTTTAAACAACAATTGCTAGTATGTGCTTATTAAGTACATACTTGCTTGCTAATTAATAAAGGAACAAGTCAGGTGAGATGAACAAACAGTCACTCAAAGTGATCTGGTCCCACAGGACACTGCTATCTTCTGTGATATCCAATCTTTAAATTCAAAATGTGAAACTATCTTAAGCCAAATTTTGTCATGAATACAGTACAAGGAAAGGAAATGTATGCATGTTAAAAAAAATATGAATATAATTCTCTTCTTCTCCCTTAGCATTGCCTACTTTACCTTATCATATTCATTTAAAAATCTATTTAATTTTAATGCTTGCACTTTACAGTTCTCTTTTTCTCATGCTTCTTCAAATTATCTTTATATGCTTTTTAAAATACTGCTGTCTTTTGATACATATCCCCATTTTAGGACGAAGATTGCACCAATTCCTCTGTTAATCCTGGTCCTTTTTTCTTCTTTGTGTTTGTGTGCATGCATGCATGAACCTTCAAGTCACCTGTTGACTTATAGTAAACCAATGAATTTCATCAGTTTTTTTTAAGCAAGAAATACACAGAGATAGTTTTGCCAGTTCCTTCCCCTGAAATATACAATTTTCTTCAACTGTTCTTTGGAACTTACAGGCCTAAATCCAACCTCCTGCTGCTGCTGCTGCTGCTGCTGCTGCTGCTGCTGCTGCTGCTGCTGCTGCTGCTGCTACTGCTGCTACTGCTACTCAGCCAACAGTGGAGATTATCACATGGAGGCTTACCATCCTAAAACATCCCTAAATTGTCTGGAAACCAGGAAGATGTGATAGCCAGTCATTCTTGTCCCCATGATTAAATTGTCTTGGAGGTGTTCCCTTTCCTTTCCTATCATTAAAGCATTCACAGATCCTCCATTTGTTAATAACAGAAGTTCCCATTATTGACAAATGGTGGCTCTGCAAATGCTTTCATGACACTTTAGTGACAGGAGAGATGAGGGAACCTCCATGATGATTTAATCACAGGGACAAGCACAACCAGCTATCACACCTTCATTGTTATTGGACAATTTAGGGACATTTTAGGGGTGGTACGCCTCTGTGTGATAATCTCCAATGTAGTGGGACTTTCTCCCTCCCTTCTTTCTCTCCCTGCAACTCTCCAAGGTACCTGAAATCTGGCTCCATATGCACAGAATATATTACAAATAGTGAAGATGCACATCATTCCAGGATTTTTTTTGTCTCTTTTTTTTCTCAACAGTTAGAAATCACTTTGTTGAACATTTTGAAAAAAAATATTAAATATTCTTTCCATCCCTGGTCAGATATAGAAGTCAAATCATTGTGCTGTGCTGTTGTCTTTGAGAACCATTTTAATGGGCAAAGATGGCCAAACGCTAGCTAAGCTGATGTAAGGCCACTTGCAGTTGTTTTGAATCCAGATCCCTGTAAGCCTAGGGATGTTGGAAATTACTTAAAGCCATTTTTACCAAGATGTAATGTCATGCTGGCACTGTGGCTGTGTAGTTTTGTGACAGATAGCTCTGTAAGCAGACCTCTGAGTTGGGACAGAAGGACATTTCTGCTAGTAAGAAAGTTTGATGCCTAATCTAAACCTTCTTTAGCTGGCACACATTTCACTCAGGATTGTACTGCCCTGTTGTAATTCTCTAGTCACTTACCAGTGAGCAAGCACCATTAATAACAATGAGACTTATATTTGACTTATCATATAATCATGTGTAGGATTGTGCCATTAATCTTTTATAAAACCACTTTGAATTGTCAGATATTCACAGCTATCAGCTATCAATTAACCAGATGAGTAACCTAATCCCTTTCTCCTTTACTGAAGTGTGACAGTTCTGCTTCCTCTTTGCAATATGCTTAAAATCAGTTTACTGTAAAAGGCTTTCTGGAATCAGCCCAAGTCACCTGAAATCCCCAGTACTCCCAGTATTCATTTAAAATAAGAATTGGGTGGTATGTTAGCATGGTACTTACTCATTGAAATTTGAAATAGGAAAGCCTTAATTTTGTGTGCACAACCAAAAAAGAGGGGAAGAAATTGTTCTATATTGTTTTAAGTGTTAAGTTTTCAACCTGACATAATGGTCTCTGTGGATGGGCCTATACTCTGGCCCAAAGTATTCTGGCCCCAAAGCTGGCCTAAATTCCATTACCTCTGCATTCTGGAGTGACACAGGGAGCAGACAGGTTATATAGCATCCCACTGTGCTGCCCAGCACAACCACTGCTGGCATGCTTTACTCCTTCTGAGGTTGAAAACAAGGTGCCCAACATTGATCACATGGCCCCAGTGATGGCAGCAATGAGTGGTACAGTGGGACACTGTGTAAACAGTCACTTGGCATTACTCCAGAGTGTTCCAGATTTTTCTGGAAAACCCAGATCAAAATATAAGTAATTTAAAATTGGTTTAAGGGAGGGATAGACCTGATTCAATATAGAACTGCTCTCATGTCATGAAGAGACAGTCTATAGTCAGATTGGAGCTTTGGCCCTATGTTGTAAAGACAGGTTGATGCGAGGGTGGGGGTGGGGGGAAACCAGTTTAAATGGCTCATGAAGAAATATTCTGGGAAAGATAGGAAAAATCAAGAGGAGAGTGGATCACATTGTGTGTTCAATACTAACTCAAATATAAGGTGGCTATAGGGAGTTAGAATTACACACAACCTTCTGCTGGCAGATAATCTCTTCTGTCAGCAGCAATGCTCTTCTGCTGGCAAAATCCTCGTCTGCTGGCTGATCTCAGAAATTTGTTGACAGATCAATGTGCTAGCTAGGGATAGAAAGAATAATTGGTAGAGAAATGGTTTCAAAAAGTGTTTTTGGAGTGTTGAGAAATCCTGATGAGAAGAATCTTGGACTGACCATAATCTTTAAAGTTTGGCATTTATTCTATGCTAAATTTTCACATGGCTATTTTGTGTAGAAAAAAGCAAATTTTGCTCAGAAATAATGTCTCTGCACAGAAAGTGCAAAAATATTTTTTTTAAAAAAAATGCTGCTTTCTGTTCATAACAAGCACAGGTGGATTTTGCACGGAATAATTCAAACTGCAAATATCTTTGAAAAGTGCACAGTTTTTGAAGACTTAGGGCCTCGGCAGATGGCTAATTGGGCCGTCTTGGAGGCAAGGAAGAGGAGGGGCAGCTGCACGCTCGGCGCCCCTTCCTCCTCCCGAGGTTGCCCTCAGAGCTGCCAGCCCTCCTCACAGCCGGCGCTCCAAGGGCAACCTCCCGCCACAGCATCCGCACACGCTGCGGCGGATAAGTCAGTGAAAGTGCGCCCTACGCTTTTGGGGCACACTTTCACTGATTTCTGAAAGGAGTGCTGATTTAGCACTCCTTTCAGGGGCGCCGATGGTGTGCCATGGTGCAGATGCCGCGGTCCCACGGTGCACCGTCCCGCGGCGTCCCAGATGCCCTCATCTGCTTCCCCCCTTTGTTGCAGCATGAATTTTTTTTAATTAAAATTACTTATTGCTTTCTTCTAGAAGAAAACTAGCAAATAATTACATTCCTCATTGTCAGAAATGTCCTGTTGGTTATGATCTGCTAGTAGCAGAGATGAAAAGAACAATTATGGCAGACAAGTAGCCCCTCCAGCCAAGAGACAAAGCCACAAATAACAGCACAAAAAGTTAGGCCAGGTTGAGGCTAGTTGTAAATAATTTTCAACACCTTGAGATAGGAGGGATTTGGATTTAACAGAGCTTCACTGGACATATTATCAACTCATCTAACCTTTGGCCACCTTGGTCAGTTGATTGTGTTCAAACTCTCAAGCTCCATCCATTTCCACTACGTTGGCTGCATGTTTTGGAACAAATTTTCAGGGATATAGTGTTAGTTCCAACTTAAGTAGGCTTTGTAACTATTTTCTTCAAGTAGGAGTAGAAATGAAGAGTGCCAGACCATTACAAAATACTCAACATTTCCATTTTAGAAGGAACTCTGCATGTTTTCCTCCTTTTTTGATGGTGGCATCCTGTCTGAAAAGATTATTTTCTCATAAATCACTACATTTGCAGTTCCTGATCTTTCTGACTAATGCATAAAAATGCCACTTTAAGATTCTTTTTTTCCCTTTTTTGTAAAATCCAGGCAAATTTAGAGTATTTTTTGGGAAATTATCCAGAAATATATGTGTGGGTAGAAACAACCCCTGTAGAGCATCACCACTGCTATAGTATTACCATGAGATTAAAAGACCATCTTGACTTCTAAGATAAACAGAACACCACAGGGTGCTTTGATGCATCATTGCCACAGGTTAAGTGTGACATCTCGAGTACACTTAGTCCTTGCTGAAACAAATGTTCATAGTTCTATACTTTTGCACAGCTTTACCTGTCTTATAATGACTATAAAATTCCTGTAGACAGGGCAGCAAATCAGCTACAGCAATGACATTCTGTAACTATAAAATAAAGACCCCCATACTCCATTATTAAAGATATATCCTCTGTTTCCCCAGTACAAGGCTGGGTACTGAATACAGAGGTAATTTTGGTGGTGTATTATAGGAGGAGGTTTGTGCCATGGAAGAATAAACTCTAAGAACATAACTTAATGCTAAAATATTTGTTATTTCTGCTATTTTCCCCTTTGTTTGGAGCCACAAAAGAGAATTTGAAACAAATGCATCCAACACATACAGAGATACAAACATAATTATTTCCAATCATTAGACAAAAACATTTCAAACAAGAGATTTCCAGTTTTCAAGCTTGATACATTAGATCTTTGATACAACTTAATTTAGCTAAAGTCACCCTAACACCTCATGTAATAAATGTCCATTAAACTCAAAAGTAGATGTCCTGTTTACTGACATACCTCACTGTTCTTTATATGGATATCTATACAATGTACTAAATACCTATGTTGTCCTGTGCAGACTTATAGAGATGCAGGATCATTCCAGGGAATCAATAGCTATTGTATTTGGTGAAGAATAATAGAAAGGAGTGGAGGATTTTAATCAGAAATGAAGTCCCCCCCCCCCAAATAAAAAATACAAAATTAATTTGGTTGCAGAGAGGAGATACAGCCATTGGAAGGAAATTTATGTAGGAATAAAACAACTTCAAGTATTGCTTCCTACGGAATCCTGGCATTTGCAGTTTTACAACTTCTTTAGCCTCCACTGCCCAAGAGTGCTGGTGCATCACAAAACTACAGATCTCAGGATTCTGTAGGATGGAGCCATGGTAATTAAAGTAGTGCCAAACTGCACTATTTCTGCAGTGTAAATTCACCCTCAGAGTGGATTTACACAACCAAGAGGGTCAAGTACACACACTGCATGCAACAGATACGAAAACCTATACCCAGCACTGTGGTTCATGTAGAATTTGAAATTATGAAAACAGTCTATGGTATGAAATTGTATTGAAGCATTCATAGAACAAAAGATGGGGACAAATCTTTCTGATAAAGGCATCTGGTTTCTGATTTTTTTAAAAAAAAAAATCTGGAAAGTCATGCCATCTCCAAAAGTGGATGCCTACAAAACACACTTACAAAACACACAGAAATGTAATCAGCTCTCAAATGGCCCTTTGGATGGGGTTTGATCGAAACTGAAAATTAATTTTCTTGTTGGCCACAGTATTTAAGACTAGGTGATTTGATTTTGCTCAACTCTCAGAAATATAAATGCATGTCTGGAATTTAAATACATTATTAAGCATACAATTTCAGATGGTTACTTCATTTTACTCTGTATTACTAAAGTCTTTATTCTTGTTAGCCATATTTTTTTTTAAAAAAAAAACTCATACAATTTTTGCCAGTGAAAGGAGATAGAATAATCAATTCACAATATGCAAAGTTAGTTACCAGCAGTACCTTATATTAGATCTGCCACATGCCCACCAAAGCATTCAACTTCATAGGTAATTTATGATTTTGCTCTCACAAGGAGACAGATGCCATTTTGAGCTATTTAATCTGAAGACCTATAGTTTTGCTTAATTGTATCATATATTGGCTTAATTGCCTTAGGTCCAGAACACACTGCAGAAATAATCCAGTTTGTGACCACTTTAACTGCCCTGGCTCAGTGCTAGGGAATCCTGGGAATTATAGTTTATTGTGGCACCAGAGCACTCTGACAGATTAGGCTAAATGTCTCACAAAACTACAGTTTCCAGAATTCCCCAGCATTGAGCCAGGGCAATAAAAGCTGTCTCTACCTGGATTATTTCTGCAGTGTGTTTTGGACCTTGTTTCATCACTTACAGGGGTAGGCAACCTTTCTCCTTTAAGGGCCGGGGGACTTCAGCTCCCAGAAGACTCAGCCATGTTGGCCAATAGCCCCATGTTGGCCAGTAGCTCCAATAACAGTAAATCAATGCCTTCAGGAAAAAAAAGGAATATTGAAGGAGGATCTTGAAAGAGGAACCAGTAGTGTCACTAGGGGGGTGTGGACCGCACCAGGTGACACCTTAAGGGTGGGAGTGACACAGGAAGGATTGATTTTCAGTGGCTGGAGAAAGGGAGTGTTTGCTTGATTGCTCAAAGTTAGCAAATGAGTGTCTCCTTTCTCCATCCACTTACTCAACTGGGAAGGAGTAGATCGCTGCCCCTCGCTGCCCCCAGACACTCAAAAAAAAGACAACAGCAGGGAGGGGGAGGCCAGTGGCTTCTCCTTCAGCAGCTACCAGCACCTCTCATCCAGCCAGTTCCCTGGCTGACTATAGACAAACTGGCACCATTGGAGTTAGCTTTGCTATATTTGTGCTCCCAATGCACTCCCTCACAATTTTCCCTCTTTTCTTCTTTCCTCACCACACAAGGCAGCAATGAGTATCAGCATCAGTTCTGACTGAGCTGCAAGTGTGTGGTGGGAGAGTGAGTCCCAGTGGCTGGAGAAAGGGGCTGTTTGCTTAATTATTCATGTTAGAGAGCACTGAGATGGGAATGGGTGGGGTGGGGTGCGGGGGTGGCTGGGAAGGAACAAGGAAAACCCTGCTGGGCTTTTTTTCTGAGGAAGCAGTCCCCAGATTTAACCCCCTTGTTCCCTCTTATGTGGAGAATTCTTCCCCCCTAAGAGGCCCAGCCATGTTCCGCATTAAGGCTGCCTTTGCATTTTCTTCTTTGATCTTTCTTAGTAGCTGTTCCAGGTCTGTAAGGTTTTCTGCTAGTATTATGGTGTCATCTGCATATCTCAATTTGTTAATATTCCTTCCTCCTATTTTCATTTCTCCTTCTTCTGTGTCCAAGCCTGCTTTTCTTATAATATGTTCTTCATACAAGTTGAACAAGTAGGGTGATAAGATGTAGCCTTGTCTGACCCCTTTGCCAATTGGGAACCATTCTGTTTCTCTGTGTTCTGTCCTGAAAGTAGCCTCTAGTCCTGAGTACCAATTCCTCATCAGGACTATCAGATGTGTTGGCTCTCCCATGTCTTTAAG
>JAIPUX010001880.1:35592471-35612199 GCA_020142125.1 Phrynosoma platyrhinos | reverse complement strand
CATCTGTTCCTCGTGATTTGTTTTTTGCTATTTCTCTTATTGCAGTTTACAGGTCACTTTTTGAGGTTCATTTTCATATGGCTTTTCATTCCATGTATTCTTCATTTTGTTGTCTCTTTTGTATAATTCTTCTGTGTATTGTATACAATGTCTTTTTTATTGCTTTCTGGTTTTGAATTATGTTATTTTATTGTCATAGATCTTCCCAGTCCTTGGTTTGATTTTTCTTTAAATTTCCCAGATCTTGTGAAATAGGTCTATTTTTGTTGTCTTCTATTTCTCTGCGTTAGTTGTTATAGTAATTTTCTTTATCTTTCCCCATAAGCCATTGTACTGTTGCATTCACAATTCTTAGTTTGTTTTTATCTCCCTTTTGTTTTTCTTCTCTTCTCTTCTTTATTGTTTGTAGCATTTTTTCTGTCATCCATGTTTTTTTCTCTTTCTTTTTGTTTATTGAAAGGGTCTGTCTGCATTCTTCCTTTACTATGTCCCTGGCTTCAGACCGTAGTTCCTCTGGTCCTCAGTCTATTAAGCTTAGTAATGCAAATCTGTTTCTTATGTTATCAGTAAATTCTGTTGAGATATTATTTAGATCATACTTTGGTATAATCACTGGTTTTGTTTTCTTTTTGAGTCTTACTCTTATTTTTGTTATGAGTCATTCATGATCTGTGCCAGTCAGTGCCTGGTCTAGTCTTGGCCACCAGTATAGAGTTTCATCATCTCTTGCTTCCAATTATATAATCTATTTGATTTTTGTGATGTCTATGTGTATAGCCTGATTTCTAGTTGTATGAAGAATGTTTTTGCAACAAATAGGTTGTTGGCTTCACAAAAATTTCTCAGACACTCACCTGTTTCATTTCTTTTGCCTAATCCCAATCTACCTACTGTTTTTGATTCTTCTTTGCTTCCAGGTTTTGCATTTCAATCTCCAATGATCAGCTTGACATATTGTGTTGGCGTGCTGTCAATTTCGTCTTGTAATCCTTCATAGAATCTATCAATTTCTTCCTGTTCTGCCTCTGTGGTTGGTTCATATACTTGGATTATGGTGATATTCATAGGTTTACCATGGAGCCTTACTGAAATGATTCTGTCTGATTTTACATTGTATCCTCTGGCTGCTTTTGCCACTTCTTTTCTTAGTATGAAAGCTTCTTCATTTCATCTCATCTTTTCATTACCTGAGTAGACCACTGTGTCATTGTTTGATTCAAAGTGCCCATTCCTGTCCATTTTAACTCACTCACCCCAAGTACTGTAATGTTCATGTGTTCCATTTCCATTTATTAATTGATTAATTAATTAATTATAATTAATTAAATAATTAATTAATGGATGTGACCATCCATTAATCTATTTATTGAATAGGCTACAATTGCTCAGATGGAATCCTCCAAATCAGGGCTCCTCAACCATCTGCTTCCTTCTTTCAATCAACTTGTAGCTTTCCCCTCAATATTTCAGGTCCTGCAGGCACAGCCAGTTTCCTCCTCCCCATTGGGAATGAACTCCCTCCCCCACTCAGAGATGTAGCCTTTTGTCATACCATGTTAAATTCTGTAAACTTTGTTTTATTTTCTTTATTAAACTGTGTGCATTCTCTGTTCCCTTTCCTTCTCTTGACTTAATGCTATCTTCTTACTTTGGATCCTGGGTTCTGTCTATTCATCTAATGAGCAATTTCTCTGCTCTCAACTGCTGCTTGAATTACTTTACAGCCTTCTTTGATGTAGGGGTAAAGGCAGGCAAGGGGAGGAGGGAGGGGAAGCAGACTGAAACTAACGAAATGGCATCCAGAGTTACCATCAGATCTTCTTCTCTGGGTGAAGTCATAGTTATTGCCAGTCTCATGTATTTAGAAATAGAAATAGTAGAAAGGAGTGTTTATCATATTAGAGTTTCTTTTTACAATTCCTATGACAAGCAAAAGTATTTCACGTGTATCCACAATTATCTATGAAGTAAACTAAAGCACCATATGAATACCAAGTAGTATTAAGATTTGTTTGTGTTTTAAGGCAATGACGTGTTCTTCCTTCAGTATTGTGATTTGTTATGTGCCTTCAAGTGACTTATGATGATCCTATTATAGGGTTTTCTTGGCAAGATTAATTCAGAGGAAGTTTGACACTTCTTCCTCTTGGGCTGAGAGAGTGTGACATGCTATAGCTATCTTTCATTCATAGATATATTTGTAGTTGCTGTTTGGCTTTAAGCCATTTCTCACTTGCAGAAACTCTAATGTGACTCTCTCACAGGGTTTTCTTGGCAAGATTTTTTTGGAGGAGGTTTGCTTTTGCCTCCTTTTGAGGCTGAGAGAATGTGATTTACTCAAAGTCAACCAGTGGGTATCTGTAGCTGAGTGAGGATTCAAACTCTGATCTCTAGTTGTAGTCAAATATTCAAACTACTACACCATGCATACACACACACACACATCTGAGGGCTATCATTTATATATGAGAATAATAGAGGGAGGATGAAAGCTTTAAGCTGGTATTGGGGGCTAGCTATAAATATGAGAGCTTTCATTCCCTCTCACCTCTCTCTCAGAGTTTTCATTATACAGTAGGCATGTGTGTGTGTGTCTATGTCTGTCTATCCATCCGGTATCTATCATCATTGAGAACTCTCTCATTCATATATTTGTGTGTGTATGTATGAAAATTAAACCTTTCAGCTGATGGGGAATGGAAGATCAAGGATCCATTGGAGTTACAGAACTTAAAGAGGTGTCAAACTGCATTATTTCTATAGTGTAAATCAGTGATTCCCAAACTTTGATCCTCCTGGTGTTTTGGATTTCAGCTTCCAGAAGCCCCTTCCAACTTGGCCAATAGTCAGGAATTCTGGGAGCAGAAGTCCACAACTTCTGGAGGAGAAAAGGGCCTCTACAGATGGCGCTTTGCACTATCTTGGGGGCAGGGAAAGGGAGGGGCAGCCGGACACCAGATCCCCCAACCCTTTCCCAAGGATGTCATCGGAGCGCTCACCGTTGCAAACAGCGAGCGCTCCGATGACATCCTTCCATTACAGCATCTGGACACGCTGCAGTGGAAGAGGCATGTGCCGCCTCTTCCGGTGCCCTTTCCATGCCTTGAGGAAGGAGCGCTATTTTAGTGCTCCTTCCTGGGCCGACAGAAGAGTGGATTGGGGCTGAGGTGTGGAGCAGCCTCGGCCCCAAAACACCACTTCTCAGGGCGGCCCATGGCCGCCCGTCTGCATCCCCCCAAAGTTTGGAAAACACTGGGTAGATGCTGCACCACAAGTTTGTTCTCTTTTTCCTTTTGTTTTATATCTGGACAGGAGGAAGTTCAGGTTCCAGTGGCAGACTGCTGGGTGATGTGAAATAGATTGGCAAGGATTTTTTACTACTGATTATTTAACAATGGCCTAAAACACACTGCAGAAATAATCCAGTGTGAGACCTCTTTAACTGCCCTGGCTCAGTGCTAGGGAATCCTGGGAATTGCACTTTATTGTGGCACCAGACCTCTACCAGCCTGAAGCCAGGCAATGATACTCTTATTGTATTGGTTGTACTGCTCTTGGAGTTTTTAAAGCTAAAGAACAAAGCAAAAAACTTTACGTATTTTCCCCAAAATCTGTTTACTAAGGGCCTCTGCAGGCCAGCCCAACCCCACACAAATGCCATCCTGACACTGCATGCCATTACGCATGGTGCACAGCGTCAGCACACCCTCCCAGTGCAGTGTTCTGATATGCTGCACCAAAAAGGGTGAGGAAGAGCCACTCAGTGGCTCTTAGGGTGGCCTTTTGCCACACCTAAAAGAAGCGGCATTTTTCTGCTCTTTTCAGGGCATCAAAAGGGAGGATTGGGGCCATGGCATGGGGTTGCCGTGGTCCAATCTGCCGCTTCCCATGATGGCCCAGAGCTGCCCGTCTGCACAGACCCTAAATCAGGGGTAGGCAACCTTTCCCCTTTAAGGGCCAAGGGACTTCAGCTCCCTGAATCCCAGGAGCTATTGGCCAACATGGGACTATTGGCCGACATGGCTGAGGCTTCTGGGAGCTGAAGTCCCTTGGCCCTTAAAGGGGAAAGGTTGCCTACCCCTGCCCTAAATCTTATTGAGCATTATTTGCCACTTGGATTTTAGGTAAAAACATAAAGGCATGGGTAACATAAATACATGTTTTAGAAATCTAACTTATAGCTTAAATTCAGTTTTTAAAACATTTGTACTCTTTTAAAATTTTCTTAAAACATCACATCTTACACATTTTCTCTGTACCCACATGAAACTATGTAAATGTAAATACATTTAGGCTGTGTGTATGATAGTGTGGTTTTAATTTGCTAGTTGCTTATGGGGTTATGCAGATTGGCAGGAAAAGGTGACCTGAAGCTGTCTTTTCCCTAAGCTGCAGCAATCACACCACCTGCCCCAAAGTTGCCCTAAATGGGGATGGAGCAACTGCACTGGGGGGAGTCAATGCAGCTTTTGCGAGGCTGTATTGAAGCCCCAGCAACCTCACCGCCAGCCCCAAGGATGCCACAAAGGGAGACAAAGCAACCACATGGGCCAACAATGGCTGCTTTAATTTTTTTTTCTCTCAAACACATGCGCACATGCGAAGGAGCACATCTCTGCACACCTATGCAGCAAAACATCCCTGTGCACCTGCAAGGAACTGTCATACACCCAGAGGTCATGCAAGGATTCACTGACCTCTGCTTCCCCCCAATGAGTGGGTGCAGTCTGACACTTGGGGCGAAGGAACAAGTTTGTCAGCTGAAAAGACACCTACTCCATTGTCCTCCACAAAGCATGTCCCACACAGATCAGGGGGGAGGGGGAGGTACATGCAAGGGAGGTTTGTGTGGACAGACTTGATACATGCAGCTTGTGGTCTTGCAAGGGACATGGTCAATAGGACACACAGACAAATGTTACTCCCCCCCCAGCATGCCAGGAAGTGGCATTCAGTTCTTATACACACCTGCATGCTGACAGCAAGAGTATATGCAACAGCATTTATTGTCATAACAGAGGACAGTTGCTAGGGTGTATGCATAGGGTTATGATTAGGGTTAGGGTTCTAATATTCAAGTGCACCTGCACCAGTGCATTCACACCTGAAAGCATAGGGCACATGCTCTGGATTGCCGAGTCAATTTCCTTTTTGGAGCCCCTTTTTTCAGCATACGATGGCTAGAGGTTGCTTTCCTGGTGACTTTTAGGTGTGCATTGTCTAAACAGCACACCTAAAAGTCACCCTTAAAGCACCTCTTTTTTCCCATCTGCATAGCCCCTATGTCACAACAATTGGGATTATATTCAGCGATATATGGGAATTACAAATTATGAATAACATTAGTACAAAAAACTTTACTAAGGAGTTTTATAGTTTGGTATGTGAGGAGGTTAATGGGGGGGGGGGGAGCACCGAGTGACACCAAGCCTAGTGACGCCACTGAGAGGAACTCAAGTAGCTTAATAGCTGACAAAGTGAAGGCTCTTCCATACTAAAGGATTAAAAAAAACATGAAAGTGAATATGAAAGAAACAGGAGCACAGAGATGATATTTGAACAAAGGAAAGAGTAACAAGACTGAAGAATTTTGGAAGTGCTAATTTAAATTCTCTGACCCATTTTTCATTGCATATTAGTTTTAGTTAAATATTTATACTAGGACTTTCCTTATGTATTTTTAAGGCAGCTAATAACAGGTTATACCAGTACTATAACATAACAAAAGTTACAAATGCAGTAAACAAATAAACAAGTCACAAACAAAAGTCACAAATAAATAATTTAAACTTTTTTGTTGTCAGTCCTGTCAAGTTGACTTCCATTTATGGCAACACTATAAATGAGAGATTTCAAAGTTTTAGGAACATGGGTTCCTCGGTTGAGACTGTCTATTGGGAATGCAGTTTTCATCTTTTCCTGCAAACATTACTGTTATTTTCTACTGAATCATGCCTTCTCATGATGTGTCCAAAGTACAGCAATCTCTGTTTAATTGTCTTAGCTTCTAGGAAAAGTTCAGGCTTAATTTGGTCTATGACTCATTTATTTGTGTTTTGTTTTTTTTCTAGCAGTCTACATTATCTGTAGAACTCTTTTCCAACACTACATTTCAAATGTGTTGATTTTCTTCCTATCAGCTTTCTTCACTGTCCAGTTTTCACAATGATTCAAAGAAACTGAAATATGATGACATGACAATCCTAACTTGAGTGTTCATAATATAGCTTTACACTTCAGGATCATGTTTAATTCCTTTATAGCTGTCCTTCCAAGTCTTAATTTTCTGATTTCTTAATTGAAGTCTCCCTTCTCATTAATCGTTAATGACTGAGCCAAGGTATATATAATCCTGAAGTATTTCAGTATCTTCATGGGCCCAAAACAGATGAGTCAAAAGGGACACCATTGGGCTGTGTTGGGGTCATGGTGCCTAGACAACGCATGCCCTGAATACAGACAGAAACCACCCTGACACTGCTCTAAACAAAAAGAACCAGCTTTAAAGGAGTGGGGGGGGAACCACTTCTTTTGAAACTGTAGTGGTGGACTGGATTGGGGCTGCACACGTGTAGTTGTTATGGCACCAAAGTGAGCAGTGCTAGGGTGGCCCCGATCTGCCTTTTTTGGGTGGTATGTTTTGCCCCATGGTCTGCTTTAAAGTTATGTAAATGCTGTGTAGTTATAGTTTTCATTTTCTTAATGTTCAACTGTAAACCTGCCTTTTCACTTGAATAATGACTCCAAGTCTTTGCCATTTACTGCTAGTAATATGGTGTTATCTGCATATCTGAAATTGTTGATGTTCCTTCCTCCAAGTCTAATCCTGCTTTACGTATGATATGTTCAGCATAAAAGTTAAAAAGATAAGGTGACAAAATGCAACCTTGCCTGAGTGTCTTGCCAATTAGACACCATTATTTTTTTCCATATTCTCTGCTGATGGTAGCCTCTTGCTCTGAGTAGAGGTTATGGATTGGGACAATCAAATGTTGTGGTGTACCCACTTCTTTAAGAGCGATCCATAGTTTTGCATGATCTGTAGAATCAAAGGCTTTGCCATAATCTAGAAAGAACAGGTGGACTTTCTAAACAGCTACAGGAAATGAAGGCATTAAAAAAGATGAAACAGTTTGAATTCTTATTCCAGAATAAGGCACATAACTCAGGATTAAAAGAAGAATAATTGCATTTATCTATAGGAGATCTAGAAAAGGCCAACAATATAACTGATGCAATTTTCCTTCTCTAGTGCAACTACTTATCCGATTGAGGAAGAAAGACTTTTCCTCCTTTTGCCACAACCTTTTTGAGGTGAGGTTCATGCTCCCTTGAATCAGGGCCAATACCTAATTGTGTGTGTGTGCCTTGAACTCTCATGGGTCTCACATGGTTAATTCTGGGGACAGTCTGTCTACCTCATCACCACTGGACTCATGACTTTGGATGGGTGAGTCTGTAACTTCAATTGTTAATCTTCATTTTTCTTCTTTTCTTCCTTACATTCTACCTACCACAGGAGGAGGCAAGACTTTTTAATAACTCTGTCCCATCTAAACAGCAGTTAAACCCCAGGCAGGACATTGTGCTGACTAAGAAAGACTATGGGAAAAAAAATAGCTTGTCCCAAAGTCAATGTGCATACCACCCAACTCTGTTATTTTGTCATCTGAGGCAGAAAATTCCAGAAACAACATTCCTAGCTTTAAATAGGCAAACATAATGAATGAAAATAACTAACAATTTGGTGCCCTTTCATGACACATTTCAGATCTGCTGACTGATTTAGATGCTTCACTCTGCCTCATAGTAGACTTAGCCTTGATATTCCTTCTTCTCACATTGTACTCTGGCTCCAACAAATCAATACATCTGACATTTTTAAAACAAGACATTTCTCATTATTCCAGGACTAGATTATCTATGGACAGCATGAAGAAAAAAAATATAGTAGTTGGTGTCCAATGTGATTTTCACATAACAGAAAATTAGTACAGTATAGAATATATTTCAGAGAAGAAACTGACAAAACCACCTCTGAGTATTCTTCGCCTAAGCAAACCCCAAGAGATAATAGGGTCACCACAAGTTGATAGGTGACTTGAAGGCACTTACACAAAAAAATGAAGAGGTACCTCTCAAATCTTACCAGTTAACTGGAAAATGTCTGGCTAGAATTCTGTTGGGAGTGTACACTTGTACAGCTTTAGCCTTGCAGTAATGGTTGTAACTTTTAGCAGCTTTCATAAGGATGGCTCTGAGACTTCCCTATGCAAGTGTTCCAATAATAATACAAGTGTCTGTGGCCCTCCTGGAATAATGCATGAGCATAATTCCACCCTTTTCCCAAAAAGCAGGTTCTCTTGCAAATCCTGCAGATTACACTGGCTCTCAATAGGATCTGGATTCTGTTTGCTGTGGAAAAGGCATTCAAATGCACAGTTCATCAATGGTGTTTAGTGATACAGTGGTTTGAATGTTGGACTAGGACTCTAGAATGAAACCCTGCTCAGACATAGAAGCTCACTTGGGCAAGTCATACTTTTACAGCCTAAGAGAAAGGTAATGGCAAAACCCTTCTGAATAAATCTTGCTAAGAAAACTCTATGATAGGTTAACTATAAGTCAGAGTCAATTTGAAGGCACATAACAACAACATGAGCAGGCCTTACCCTAGAAGGAAGAGACTGATGTTGTAATGAAACTCTCCAGAAGATGAAGTGATGAAATAAAATCTTAATAATTATATGATATTCATCCATACATTGCTTTTTTTCTTTTAATATAACCCATTTCTTCATTTTGGATCTGGAAGAAGAGTGAAGGTTGTACAAATTCTAGCAAGATACCCTTCTTTGCAAAACAAAGTAATTTCAAGCAGAAAATTACATTAACTGTTACCAAGAACAATTTCTTCACAACAGGTGGTGGTGGTGGTGGTGGTAATGGTGATGATAGAAACAGTAACAGTAATACTTGAATTCTTACTCTAAGTAGGTGGAACAAAAATTAAAGAAAAGAAATCAAATTAGATAATGTATACAAGAAACATGTAAACAATTTGCAGGATGTTTATGATGCAAATATACCTATTGAATAAGTAGGTGAAACACTGTTGCCCGAAACAGAAAGAGCAGCTTCTGGCCATTTTGGGAGCAAGGCGTGCAGATGTCGCAAGCCCCTGAGTGGCCAGAAGCTGCTCCATGGCTGCCTAACACATCCTGAAGCCCGCTCAAAAATGAGCAGTGAAAAAGCACTCCTTGCCAGCAGCCCATTCAGGGCCATGGGAGCAGGCAGCTCTGGGACCATGTGGTGTCTGGTTACCACAATCCTGAGATGATCGGTGGCTGATCAAGGTGGGAGCAGCCACCAGTCTGCTTCAACCCTGTATGACCTTGGAAGTACAGAAATGGTAACTTTAAAACAAACAAATAAAAGGATAAAGTAATGGAATGTCTTTCCTAGGAGTATTTATTTTAATTTAGAAATTCATTTTTTATGAGTACATTCCTCTTGACTATGAAATCATTCCCTGGAAAGAGACAGTAGGTTTTCCATCATTCTAAACTTTGCTTAGAATCAAAATGCCATACATTAATCCTGCACTTTTGTTGTTTTGCATGGCTTGTTCACAGTCTCCAGAGTGCTGAAGACAGTAAATGCTAGACATCTTTTAAGGAAACAGAATAGTTATAGTTATCAATTATAGTTATAGTTATCAATTCTTGCAAAAGAGGTATAAACTACCATAACATATCCAGTGGGCATCTGCTGGGGTTTGGTAACCTTGGTATCCATTGTGGGTTAGTTTCAAGACCACCTATGGATACCAAAATTTGTGGATGCTCAAATCCCATTATGCACAATGGCTTAGTAAAATGGTGACCCTAATATAATATGGCAAAATCAAGGTTTGCTTTTGGGGTGGGGATTAATGTTTTCAAACCATAGATGGTTGAATCTATGAATGCAGAATATGTGGATATGTAACTGTAATCTCTAAAAAAAAGTCTGTTGTTTTTCTTTTTGGCAATATCAAAATGCTAAAATGTGCCACAGGAAACATCATAAAAAGGCTGTCTTGGGAGGCAGGTGTCAATTCAAAGAATTGCTGCCATGGTGGTTGCATCCAATCAGAAAAAAACATACCCCCCCCCCAAGAAATGCAAGGTGTTGAGGCTAAAAGGCAAGTTCCTCAACCTCCCATTTCACCCCTAAAAATTATGTTGGGCTGGAGGCATTCTAGGAAAAGAAAATGAAGATTCCATGAAAATGAAGTACATTCCTTCAAGCTAAAAATATTTCAATTTCAAAAAGCAAAGAGATGGAATGAGACCTCAGTCGGTCATGGTAAAGTTGTCATGGGAAATACATAATAGTAAAATACTATAACACTTGATAATAACAAAACACAAAAGGGGTCTGATCCCCCAGGCCATACTGTAATGAAAAAAGCAAAATAAATACAAAATATATTCTTCTACCATTTACAATTACAACTAGTTAAATCAATAATCCTACTAAAATTACTAGTATCCAAAGTCACAAATTAATGCATCATTACAAGGGGTAATTGTAAAGTTTTAATTATCGCCTTTAAAAATTTATGACAGAAAATTTGTTTTGCTTTGTAGTTGTTAACTTATATTTACATAGTTACCATCCAGATTTACATATTTCCCCAGCATTTCTGGACCCTCTGAATACCTGATATTGTAGAAGTCTGCTGACTGCGCCTTATGAGGGGGTATCATAAAGTAGTATATCACCCAGAAGTCATTATGGTACATTGATGAAATTTTGTCAGTGTCATCATTGATCCCTAAGTGCATGATGTTGAGAAAATCAGCTCATTGTGTCCTTTATGTTTGTGACAGGTTGTGCCAAAAATGACTAAAATGTAAAATCCTTGTAAGGCGCAATCTGCAGACTTCTACAATAACGGTATTCAGAGGGTCAAGGAATGATGAGGAAAATGTATAAATTTGGATGGTGCCTACATAGATATAGGTTAACAAATACAAACCAAAACAAACTTTCTGTCAAATTTTTTTAAAGGTGATAATTAAAACTTTACAAAACCCCATTTCTTATTGCTCAAAAAGTCCATAAGTGGTTTCCAATCCTTCAAAAAAAAAAAAAAACACTATTAGGAGGTAAAATAAATTTTAATCTTATCTTTTTGTACTAAGGCCCAAATGAAGTTTACTGAGAAGCAACAAAATAGGTTAGAATTTAGTTCTTTAAGAAGGTGGGCAATGTTTTATTGAATGTGAGAGTACAAACCTGTTTAGCCCAGCAGCCTTGGAAAGCTGATGTCAGGGCATGAAGATGCTGCAGTCATGCCTGAGTGAACTAGCTTAAAGCTAATCTAAATCCTCATGATGCCCATCTGGAAATAAAAAGTAGAAGTGGATAAGAAAAAAATACAGAAAACGTATGTGTCAGTAAGTGAATCTGTATTTAACCAAAGTGTGTGAAACACATCCAGGCCAATTGTTGTGCTTATTCCCCCCCCCCACCGCCCCATTGACCTCCTCTTATTTCACACCACAAAGAATCCTTAACAATGCTTTTTTACACTAATATTACTTGTAAATTGTAATTTCCATATAGCACTGAGTGTAATGCTAACAGTTGTAACATAAACAACAAAATTAAAATTATACCTTCAAATTACAGTATCGTATGCACAACCTAAATGTATTTACATATGCATAGTGAAGATTTTGTTAAAATGTGATGTTTTTAAAGAAAATTTTAAAAGAGTAATTTTTTAAAAAAAACAATTTATTTTACTTTTATTTAAAAAATTACAATTTTTAAATTTGATTTTTTAAAAAAAATCTGGGTCCTCTCCTTTCTCATCCCACTAAGCTTCATCCCACTCTCAACATCTTTTAAAGCATTTTAAAGTGAAGCAGATGAATGTCACTGTCCATTCCTGCCCCAAAGTAGGTGTTTGAGGAGCAATAGTGTCACCTCCTTCCTTAGGGTGTCACTTGGTGCAATCCACACACCCCGCACCCCCTAGTGCACCACTAAACTTACTCAAGACTGTTACCCAGAAAAAGACACTAATTGTCTTTTCTTTAATTAATCATCCACATGTCCTCCTTTCTATTTAAATTTATTCAATGAGTTGTAAATTACAAAGTCAGATGCATAATCCAGGAACAGTTCCAAATTAAATGTTTTTCTCAAGTGAGACAGCACTTTACAGGTATTTTAGCATGCCACCACTATTAGGAGTGTTATATTTACAGGTGAACAAGCACCTAAGCTGTGCATGTGAATGTGCTTTCAAGTGGCTTGTGGTGACTTATGGCAACCCTGTTAATTTCATAGGGTTTTTTAAGGCAAGGAATATTCAGAGGTGGCTTTGCCAGTTCCATCCTCTGCATTACACAAACATTCTTCTCAGGAAAGACCTTACATTCACATGTTATTCTATATATAAACAGCATTTGGTTTTATGAATTTGAACACTAAGAGAGAATTATTGCTTTCATAATTTTCAAGTATAATGCAGAGGGAGCAGGATGCATAAATGATTTGTGCTTCTTAGTCTCTACATGGTGCTTCCTAATCTTGGTGGATGTCTTTATAACAGATTGACAAGACTAGTTTTCTGCAAATATTGTAATTTTTCACTCTTCTTCTTACATCTCTATGTATCCCACAAGCCCAACTTCCTCTTCAATCAATCCTTCCTTTATAATTATTTCATGCTGAGGTAGGGCTACTGGAGAATTCCACCAGTTAATGGATGGATTTCTATTATTCTTTATGCAGACTGTGTGATGACATGATTAGAAAGAAAGGATGCAGATACCATACTGTGTGTGTGTGTTGGGAAGAGGATTAAGCTTGTACAGTTTATGGGGATCTAAAATGCTTTTAGTTCCTCAATAACTTGGTATGGAATGCAGCATTTGTAAGATGTTGTGAGCATAAGTATACAGCATATTGGTCTTCTCCCTGCCCCATAGACATATTGCAATGCCTGTCACAGGAAGAAGAGGATGTTTTTAAAGGGCTATAAAAACTGAAGCCATAAGGGCTATAAAATGCCATATCTGGGTCATGGGTATAGAAGCTGGAAGAGAGAAGCAACAGGGAAGCACACTAAAAGAAAACTTAAAAAGAGTAAGATTGCATGTAACTTTTTGTTGATTCATATATTTTGGTATAGTACAGATGGTAACAAAGTGCAGATAGGACTGTGAATAATTCATGAAAGAAGAAAAGGTGGAGAGGAATCCTACTCCAAACGACAGAGTAGACAACAGTGACCAAAACAGCAGAAGGTTTATGGAGTTGACTGGTGTTAATACATATATCTCTAGGTGAAGATGGTGTTTCACTTTTTTATCTAGAGAACAAAAAAAAAAAATGAAGACTCATTTGAGTTTTGGGTTTCCTGGCAATGGAATACATACTCAAAATTAGTATGGAATAGTTACACCCAAGGGAAATTATCATTTTATGTTCCATGCTTGGAGTATTTCAAAATATGTGGACTTATTCTCCCAAGTTTTTATTTCATGGGAATACATATGGTTTGGAGTTCTTTGGGATATGTTCTGGTCTAGCATAAATACTCTGGTGATTTCAGTAGACTCAGCTTCCTCACTGCACTAGGTCACCCCAATAAATTTTGATTATGTAATGGAACAAAGTGCAAAGGCGCCTGCACTTTATTGTTGAACATAAGGAAAACAAAAATAATGACCACAGTGAATTTACACAAATTCAATTTAGACAATGAAGAAATAGAAATAGTAAAAGTTCTGGGATTAAATATTGATCACAAAAGGGACTACAGTCAAGAAATCATAAGACTAAAAATGGGAAGGCAGCTATGAAAGAACTAGAAAATATTCTAAAGTGTAAAGCTATACAACTGAGCACGAAAGTTAGAATCGTGCAAGCCATTGTATTTCTTACTACCACGTATGAATGTGAGAGCTGGATAGTTTATAAAGCAGATAGGAAGAAAACCAAGTCATTTGAGATGTGGTGCTGGAGAAGAGTCCAGGGGATACTAAGGACAGCTAAAAATGCAAACAAATGGGTCCTAGAACAAATCAAGCCAGAAATCTCTCTGGAACCCAAGATGACTAAACTCAGGCTGTTGTACTTTGACTGAATCATGAGAAGGCATGGCTCATGGGAAAAATAATGCTAGGCAAGGTGGAGGGAAGTAGAATGAGAGGAAGGCTGCATGCTAGATGGATGGACTCTATTAAAGAGGTAATGGGTGTGACTTCACAGGAACTAAGCAGGATAGTAGAGGACAAGGGAGTCTTGGAGATATCTCATTTACAGGGTCACCATGGATCCGGAGCAACTAGAGGGTGGTTAACAACAACAAGAATAACATGGAAAAGGAAGATGCTTCTTCTTTGTTGCCTCAGAAGATATAACTAGTTCTAATGGTTTTACATTACAGAAGGGTAGATTTTGATTGAATGTTAGAAGGAACTTCTTGACAATGAGAGCAGTTTGGCAATGCAACCAATGGCCTAGAGAGGTGTGGACTCTCTTTCTCTGGATATGTTCAAAAAGAGGCTGGACAGCTATCTGCTGGTGATGCTTTAGCTGGAGATCCTGCACTGTGTGGGATTGGACCTGATGATGATAAGACCCTTCCCAACTCTATTATTCTATGAATGTCCATGTTGTTATAGATATGGATATAAAATTATTATTATTTATATCCCTCCCCTCTGCAAAGTAATCAGGGCAGCTTACAGCATTAAAATTAACCATAAGCTTACAATACAATACAATAAAATAACAATTCCAAATTCCAAACCCACCCACCACTTTAAAAATTATTAAACAATCATAAATTAAAACAATTTTAAAATAGATCACACAAGTACAAGCAGGCTACAGGAATAAACAACAACAATGGCTGCAGCAGGGAGTAGTAGACAAGAGGATGGGCTAACTCCAGGGGCCAGAAAATCTAGTCGAGAAAGGCCTGCTGGAAGAGATCTGTCTTGACAGCCTTTTTAAAGCTGTCTAAGGTCATAATATGATGGATCTTGTCTGGCAGGCAATTCCATAGTCTGAGAGTGGTCGTCGAGAAGGCCCTCTGGGAGGTTGCACACAGCCTCGTTTTTATCAGCTGCAACAGGTTTCTCCCAGAGGACCGAAGTGTGCAGAGCAGATTGTATGGGAGGAGGCGGTCTCGAAGATAGGTTGGATCCAAGCCATTTAGGGTTTTATAGGTAATAACCAACACCTTGTACTGTGCCCAGAAACTAACAGGCAGCCAGTGAAGATATTTTAATAAAAGATGGTCCATCACTAGTTCTGGGAAGGACAAGAGCACACCAAAGATGAATATAATTTGCATTTTTTGCTCTGGTTTTCAAGATGCCTACTATCCACCCTCTTCTTTTTTAGTAATGAGAACTGTTGCCAGAGCTCAGTCTCCAAGAATATGTCTTCAGTCTCAGAACTGTTTTTTGTCCAAAATCTGATGCCTCTACATGTTTTTATATTTGTGCCAGTAGGCCTACTTTTGAGGAAGATGAAAGTAGTATTAGCACAGATTATGTCATTTGTTATAATAGATTATTTATCTCATAACATAGGACTTAATGAAAAGCTATAAAAATTAAACTAAACATGATACTATGGTTGCCAGGTGATATAATGGACAGAGTCCCTGCCCCTTTAATAGCTGCATAAAAGACAGAATTTCAGCATGTGCTACTTGTCATATAAGACACTAATGCTGAAATTACCTCTTGTCTCTTTTTTTTACCAGGCAACTCTACATGATACTCTGGAGTCTTACCATAATATACAATGACATTCCGCATGGTGAGAATTTTGTTTTCTCAAAAATTGAAAATGGACATGAATCCAGCTTTTCAAAACTACATTTCTAGCCACTGAATATCCCCAATTTTTCCAGTAACAACTGCAACATTTTTTAAAATGAGCACATTTCCATGCCTGCAATGTGTGGATCTTCTTGTTTATTCAAAAAATTAAACTACAGTAAAATTAAATTCAGAATTATTGATTTTTCTCAATTGTTCAAGTACATGAAATGCTAACTTGGTGGCTGTGGTAGACATATTCTCACTGTTTGCGCATTGTCATTGTATTTCAACTCAAGCAAAAAGGTGATGAAAAGTTAACCATTTTGACATGTGGTGACTATCACAGAAGGTTAGCTAATGGAGGCCTTCATTTTGAACAACCCTAGTACTGTTTCTCTGAAGATGCCAGCCACAGATGCTGGTGAAACGTCAGAAAGAAACTCTTCTAAAACATGGCCACACAGCCCAAAAAAACCACAAAAATCCCCAGTACTCATTCATATTACTCAGCTTGAATCCCATTAGTCCATTACAGCACAGGAGACATTTAATACTGTCATATTTCTATTATTATTATTATTATTATTATTATTATTATTATTATTATTATTATTTGGAGTATTTATACTCCACTTTTCAGCTACAAATGCCTGTCTGAAAAGGAAGGTTTTCACCTGTTGGTGGAAGGCCACCAAGGAAGGGGCCATTCCCATTTCCCTGAGCAGGGAGTTCCAGAGTCTAGGGGCAGCTACAGAAAAGGCCCTATCTTGTGTCCCCACCAACCGTGCTTGTGATGGTGGTGGGATGGAGAGAAGGGCCTCCCCTTAGGATCTCAGAACCCTGGCCAGCTCATAGAGGGAGATATGGTCTGCCAAATATCTTGGACCTAAGCCATATAGGGCTTTAAAGACTTATTATTATGTTAATTATGTTTATTTATATCCCACCTTCCTCCCAGTACAGGGACTCAAGGTAGCTAACAAATCTAAAGCAGTCCAAGTTAAAACAGTATAAAACATTAAAAATACAAAATTAAAAAAAAAATAATTAAACAATTCAAACAATTAAAATGTAAAGTTCAAAACTCTTTCAAACAAAAACAAAACAGCATCCATGTCATGTGAAACCCTGATGTCATAAAAATGTCTTTACCTGCTGCTGAAAGATCAGCAGGGGTGGAGCCATCCTAGCCTCCCTAGGGAGGCTATTCCAGAACTTGGGAGCAGCCACTGAGAAGGTCCTTTCTCTTGTTCCCACCAAGCACCTGAGGGGGTAGTGGGACAGAGAGAAGGGCTCTCCCTATTACCTCAATAATCTGGGGGGGGGGGCTTGTACAAGGAGATATGGTCCTTCAAATAGCTTGGACCCAAACTGTATAGGGCTTTATAGGTCAAAACCAGCACTTTGAATTGTGCCTGGAAACAGACTGGCAGCCAATGGAGCTGTTGCAACAAGGGAGTTGTGTGCTCCTTGTAGCCAGCTCCAGTTAATAGCCTGGCTGCAGCTCTTTGGACCAGCTGAAGTTTCTGAGCACTTTTCAAATGCAGCTCCACATAGAGCACATTATAGTAATTCAAATGGGATGTAACCAAGGCATGTACCACTGTGGCCACTTCTGCAGGAACAGGCGCAGTTGATGCACAGGTTTTAGCTGTGCAAAGGCACTCCTGGTCACTACTGATACCTGGGCTTCCAAGCTCAGAGCTGAATTAAGAAGTATCCCAAATGATGAACCAGAGTTTTCAGGGGAAGTGTAACCCCATCTAACACAAGCTGAATCCCTATTCCCAGATCTGTCTTTCAACTGACCATGAGCACCTCTGTCTTATCTGGATTAAGCTTCAGTTTATTTGCCCTCATCCAGTCCATTACAGCAGCCAGACAGAAACAACTTCCTTGGAATTAGGTGGAAAGGAGTGATAAAGATGGGTACCATCAGCATACAGGTGACACCTTATTCCAGAACTCTGGATGACCTCTCCCATAGGTTTCATGTAGATGTTAAAAAGTGTATGGGACAGGACTGAGCCCTGAGGGAACCCACAGACCAATTAAGGCTAAGGTATGTGTTCTTTTGTGATAGGCATATTTTATATCAAGCTACTAAACACTTTGTTGACAACAAATGAAATATTTATTCTGCAGTAAAATCAAAATTATTCTAAAAAACAAAAACAACTTTGGCTCAAGAAAATAGGAAAAGCTATTTCTTCATCACATAACTCCAGAAAGCATAGCAATTGCACATTTATAGCCTAACCCCAAGCCAATTTACTCATGATTAATTTCCACAGTATTTTATACATCTTACTCCCTAGTTAGCATTGGTAGGGAACAAAACTGTCCACTTTCTTGCAATAAGAACAGACATCTTCTGTATCACTTGTTAATTTTGTTGCCTTTGAACTGTGAGACAAAAAGCATTCATACATTGTTGTCTTTTGAGACAGTTAAAAGCCATGATGTTTATACTGGAACAAATAGCTTATACATAGACATACACAACCAAATAAAAACACTAAGGGCTGATGCAGACGGCCCATAAGAAGCAGCTCTGGGCCATCCCGGGGAGCAGAGGATCAGGGCTGTAGCAACCACACATCATGGACCTGATCTTCCTTTTTGCTGCCTCCCAAAGAGCAGGCAAATTCTGCTCCTTTTGGGGGCAGCAAAAAGCTGGCCTTAAAGCTACCATGGCAGCTCTTTTGTGCTTTTTGGTGCAGTGTGTGCACACATCGCACCAAAAGGGCACCCTGACACTGTGCGCCATGTGGATGGGCACACAGAATTGGGGAGGAGTCAGGGCAGAGTCGGTTGCCCACCCCAACTCCACCTCCAGGCTGGTCTAAAGTGCTGGTCTGCACCGGCTCTAAAACACTGTGTCCAAAATGAAACCTTGTCATATCCTGGTGAGTTAAATAAGGACCAGGCCAGGTTTATTTTGGAGTAAATCCCATATTACCCCTGCTTCAAATATGCTCACTAAAATGAATGGAACTTTTTAGTTGTGACTGATAAGTTCAAGGAGTCTATTTGAGTAATATTAGGTTTTGTCTCTTATTAACTAATGAATAGCATTCTCTCATCTTCTCTGAGCAAGTGGTAGGATGGCTTAGAGGATAGCCCAAAGTTATAAAGACCTATTTATAAAGGAGCCTCCTCCAAATTTTTCAGATTTAATCCATGCCATGTACCTCAGTTGTGTGCAGTTTTATAGTATGACCAACATACTATAGAGTATTATCCCCTGCTGGAAAAGAATGTAGCACACAGATATTTCACTGCAACCACAGGTACACATTTTGGAAAGTGCTGCTGATGTCAATAGCATTATCACTTACAAATAAATATCTGACATTAAGTTATATCAACTGTGTTTGAATCTGTATAAGCCATATTATTCACAATGTCAGAAAATTTGAATCAGTATCTAATCCTCAGGCAGTACAGCATTGTCAACCTGGAATTAAGTGTAATATGGAGGTTCTCAGACTCAAAAGGTAACAGTTAAGTATATAACTATTATTGTATATATTTTTTCCATGAAAGCTTTCTTTTATCCATGTCTGTCAAAATAAAAGCAAGTTTGTATTTAAAAAAATCTCTTAGGAGGTATCCTCTGTAATTCTTATCAAGTGGATCCCAGAAAATTGGGAAATAGTTAGGGAAATGGAAGTAAGGTACAGGTTTCCTCTTCTCAAGTGAAACTTCTTTCACAACAAGTGGGTGGTTTTGCATGACAATGTTTTTTTGTGAGAGCGGGAAGGTTTCCTTCCAAGGCATCCATAATTATTATGTATCCAGCATCACTACTTGGCTTTTCCATTCCAGTTTGTAAGAAGAAGAGCCCTCCCTCCATTCCATCCAGTGTCATCTGAGG
>JAIPUX010001880.1:35557327-35571092 GCA_020142125.1 Phrynosoma platyrhinos | reverse complement strand
TATTCAAACAGACATTTAAACCAAAAGTTTTAAAAGCATGGGCTGGGCTGTTGTATTGATTCAAAGTATTTTTACATTTTTATCTTGTTAACTATATTTTATTCTTTTAACATGTAATTTGTTTTAATATTGTAATAATTTAATTCTATTTTAATGTACCATTGATTGTTTTTAATTGTACTGGGGTTTTTTAATGTGAGCTGCCCTGAGTCCCAGTTCTGGGGAAAGGGTGGGAATAATAATAATAATAATAATAATAATAATAATAATAATAATAATAATAATAATAGGCTTTTAGAAAAAGTCTTGGAGTTACAGAGGAAGTTTAAGAACAATTTCTAATTGCTTATTCTTTTAAACTTACCTTTCTGAGTTTATGAGACTTTAACGAATGCAATTCCTGTCTGATATTTGAAGGAAACCTTTTTGAATAATTGAAATATATGTGCTGAACTTAAATGACCATTAAAGAGAAATCAAGAAAACTCTTTCTTGGATGCTTATGATTGTTTGGGATTGTTTTCCTACTTGCCCATACATTTATTGACACTTTTCTCACATTATATATTAAAAATATGCTCTTTGATAGCTCTCATTTGCACCAGTAGGGAACATGGGAACAGTCCTGAAAGAGACCCTAATATCTCCCTTGTTGATGCCAATTATCCCCTTTTTGTTGATGAGCAGCTCATTTCCCCTGCAACTAATTGTTCTATTGACACTTTTTAGTATGTATTATTTAAACCTTATTCAAAAGCATTTAATAGGCTGTTTTGATAGTCTAATATGAACATTATTGATATATTTGCTAGATAAAATATTTGTGGCAATGGGCTTCATGATAGGCATGGTTGAATTTGTTTGTTGGCTGACTTGTGCTCCCTGCTTTGTGTATCTGAAAGACAACAACTGAAAGCACTCAAGAATATCCCTGCGAATGTGCATTCTCATCTTCCATTAGTGTTAATGGGAACTAAAGTACATGCTCCCCAGTGGGAGAAAGCAGTCCTCCGAGACATGGGAGAAAAAATGTTCTTTTGATGAGGACATTTTGTTGCAAAAGAGTGGCTTACAAACATACATACAGACACACACACACACACACAAAACCTACCTGGAGGCTTGTTTTAACACATCACTGCATCTGTATCAGGCCAGAACAATTCAACCTGATGTGTTTTTTATTGTAGCATTTGACTCTGAAGTCCTTAGACAATAAACCCAAACAAAATCCCAAAGCTGTCATTTTAAATTAAGAAACAATAACTACTCACAGCATATCTGAAATCATATCTTCAGAGCCACATTTGCACTAGGCTTTTAGCCTAGTCCATAATGCAGCTGTGCAACCTATGAGTTCAAGTGTCTATAGAAGGTGCCCATGAATGACACATGGATTATATACTTCAATGATTTCTCTTCCCTTCTAACAACCACAATAGTTGTAATAATAATCTGTTGCTGCACTAAGTGCAATCTCTGGATGCCCTGCCTCCACTGTGATCTGTGTTGCTGCAAGAGTTTAATGGGAAAGAAGACAGGTTCAGGTAAGAATATATGGGAAGAGGCATTCCTTCAGATAGTGTGGTGCTGAGTTGTGCTGGACTTTGTAGCTTAATACAGTGGTCCCTTACCATTCACAGGGGTTTGGTTTTGGGAGAGGGGGGCATGGATAGTCAAAACCACAGGAGCTAAGACCACATTAGTCAATGGGTGGCAACATGCACAAGTCTGTGTCAGTGTGCCTGTGGGCATGTGTCACCATTGTCTAATATAGGGCAGGGTGATATGTGGAAACTCCAGTCTGTGAATGGCTAGATTGCCAATATGATGGACCCACTGTATACAGCAAATCACACAAATTCCACATTGGCTACTTCTCCTATGAAAGTGCATTTGCTAAAAGGGTTTCATATAAGGCTCCTTAGGGACACTCAGAAGTTATTCAAGAGCATAGTCCAGCTATTTAAGTTCTTTATTCACTTCACAAGTGAGAAATGGAAATGAAACTGCAAACACATTTTATAAAATAAAAAGTAGGACCATTGTTAAACTGTGCTGTGTTTGGAGCATGATTAATGAAACTGACTGTGTTAATATGCCTTGCAATGAATAGCTTTCATGCAACCTCATCCTTTATTATGCTTGCTGGCAGTATGGCTATTAATAGCACAGGAACCTACACTTGTACTTTCAAAAATTTCAGACACAAATAATAGAAGATTTCCAATTAAAAAGATAATCTCCCTTCAGAAGGAGAGCAGTAAGCATAGTGAATAATTTAAAAGCTATGGGGATATAAAGATTTATTAAATTTTCCCAACAAGCAATAAGCTGGAAGCTTTGATTAATGGTTGAAAACTAGAAAACAGGGAATGAGTCAAGGACTTTTTGAGACATGATCTTCTAATGGTTTCTTTCAAAACACTAGAAACATATTCAGGGGTATCAGTGTTGGCCACGCATCAAAATACAACAAAATCTAAAATCTACAAAAGAGCAATATCTCTATTGGCCAATAAAATGCACAAATTATATCATGAATGCTTTTGAAACTCCACTGGCTTCTTCATCAGGCAAAAGATGTTTTAACAAGTCATACATGTGAAGAAAAGTGAGTATCACAGACGAACATTTTGTATCAGATGTTGTTTCTATTGTAATTCAGTTGATCTGAAGGGATGTCATTGCAGGCAGAAGTCACTCCCCTTCTTGGCTATGGGGACCATAACAAAGGAGAGTAAAATTTAAACTCCATTAGCAGCAGCAAAGTAACTTCTCTTGGGATCCAGGTTATCTCTGTCCTTTGTGAAGCCATGTTTTTAACATCTTTTGTCTGATGAAGAAGCCAGTGGAGTTTTCAAAGCTTGCAAGATGTATTTTGTGCATTTTGCCTGGCCACTCTTTTGTGGATTTTGAAACATTGTTACCTATCTTTTGAGTGGTTTTCATGAAATGTGTTTTTAAAAAAAAAAATAATTTTGTAAATGATTTCAAAAATGCCTCATTTATTATTTCACAATTTGTATTTATTTATTCATTTTGCAATATTCCGAGCACAGACTTAGAGTTGGGAACATTTGCACTTAAGCTCCCTCTATCTAAAAATATGCAACATTCCAAAGTGTACTTGGATGGAAATACTATTCTGTACAAGCATCAAACTAACTCATTCCATTCTTGTCATATGAGACTGAACATTAGAAGGAAAATTGTGACACTAAGAGCAGTTTGGCAATGGAACCAATTGCCAAGAGAAGTGGTGGGGTCTCCTCTGGACATCTTCAAAAATAGCTGCCATCAGCAGATGCTTGAGATGGTGATCTAACACTGAGCAAGGGATTGGACTCAATGGCCTATGAGATCCTCTCCTGCTCTATGATTCTCCATGCCTCTATAAGAATATATGAAGAAATAAAGAAAATGAATTACCATGTAATTGAGGCAGAATTGTCCTAATGAGTAAAAAGCTGAGCAAAGATGTACTCCAAACATGCCTTTATAATATGAAAATATTCAGCTCCAAATAAGTAGAGTTGTCTTTAATTCCATCTAAATAGTAGTGATCCAAAACTATGCTATTTTTTCTCCCTTTGGATCATTGTTGCTTCCTTTTCCTTCAGTCCTACATCATATTTTAAAGGACGAACAGCTTTCAGATGTACAAAGACTTCTCTTCCAATCAGCAACATTCTGTTCACATCTGTTTGATGTCTCGCTAATATGTTCTTGTCAGATCGTGTTGCAAAACATAATAATTGTTGTATTTGCAACTCTGTACAATTTGAAATGAACAATGCAAGGCTGCTTTATTTGGCCATTATATGTTAGAAAAATATGTCTTGGGAGAATATTAATGCATCGTATTGGTTTTCTATTGCTGTTGCAATGCAGCAAGAGGAAAAGACCTCTATTTCCAATGCATGAGTATATGCTGGGGGAAAGGAAGATTGTAGCAAGCAGCATAGGCAAAGCCAGCCTTCAGCTAATACAGCAGTTTGATGTGTGGTGATGAAAACAAAATCTTATGATAGCTATTAATCCCAGACATTGTGAAGATCTAAGGGTCTAGATTCTTCTGAGCACCTGGGTTTTCTTCTCCCTTTTCTCCCATTTTTACACTCATGGAGAAAGGAAACACTCATTCAGTATGTTTGTTCCCTGCAAACTATAAGCACCCCCAACTTGACAGAAGAAAACAATAGTGTGGATTGTGTATGGCAAGGTCTAGAAAACACATGATTAGAAACTGCTGTTCATCAGCCATATATTTTCTTAAGGGAGCTTTTCCTTTCTTGGTCTAACACATTCCCATACAAACATATCTCTAAAACAGAACATGTAGAATATGTTACTGCTGCAAATGTACATGTATGCATAATTGTGCTACGTTGGTAACTGTTTGCAAGGAAATGAGGGAACCATCTTTACTCCATCTTATGTTTCAGTTTAAAATACAACACAGATATTAATTTTTTTAAAAAAAAATTCTAGAATATTCCAGATTCCTGTACCCCTTCCTGCCTAAGTGTATTATTACAATTGAATTGGTACTGTTGTTACTCTCTGGAATTGTTCAAGGAGACTGAACAATTTTAATAGCTGATATATGACAGCAGTCCTATGCACATTTACCTGGAAGTACCATCAAGCATAATTGGTCTTAATTGTGCATAAACATGCATGGGATTGAAGTGTATAATTGTCAGATTCATGTTGATCTTTAATCCAGTTCTAGCACTTTATTGTTTGCACTTAGGTCAAAATACCTGGCACTTCCATGAAGTTTGCAACCGCCTTCAGATTTACTATTCTTCATACAGGTCATGGAACTGCTACACAAGACCGCTTTTGCCAATTCAATGACATGCATGTAAATAGGGAGAGGCACTTTTTCCCATTTAAACATTTGGAAACATAGCATGGCATGCCTCCTACTGAAGGTAATCATGGCAAGGGTGGCAGTTGATGTGATTTTAATGTACACTTTTTGGCATTTTTAATTTGTTGTCTTTGGAAGCCACCTTGGACCCCACCCTGGGAGAAAAGCGGCATATAAATGAAGTAAATAAATAAATACCAGATGCAGAAAAGAGCTGTTTTTCAGACAGATACAAAACTGATTCAATTTTTTAAACAGATTTCATGTTTCTTGTTGGCTTTATGAGGCTCAGTGTCTCCAAATACTTGACCTGGAATTGAGAAAACATGGCTGCTATTATGAAAACTGGCAATCTTTTCACTGGGAAATGTATATAACCTAAAGGTCTATGGAGAAATACACATGTTCCGGACATTCACTTTTTTGCCAGTCTCTTAAATGTAGCAGTGAGAAATAAAAACCTCAGTAGATCATTTTGAGTTACTAGGAACTCTCTGACACTAAACACTGTTAAAGGCATCAATAAAAATTCTTTCATACTTCATGTTTTATTCAACTTTTTAAAAAATAAAATGGAGAAATATCAAAGAAACATTAGCAAATCATTTATATGGACCTGGAGAATGCAAACCGTATTTTTGGTATAAAAGTTAGCACTGATCTTGGCAATATCCACTAGAAGCAGAATCAAAAACATTTCTCAAACTCTTTGTACTCTGGGTTTGGCTGGACATCTAAATCTTGAAGAAATAGGAGCCAAAGTAAAATTGATATCAAGAAATTCTTTGCAATTCAAGTGAAAAGTTCACACAAAATCTTGAGCTGAGCAAGATTATCATTATTTACATCACATCAGGTTAGGAAGCAGAACATAATGCTTTGGCTGAGATTTTGAGGACACTTTCCAGTCTGAAGTAAGGATGGGAATATTTTGGCTTTACTTTATCCTACTTTCAAAATTTTAAAACCTCAAGCTGTTGAAAGCAACCCCCCTGGCTCCTCCAATGTACACAAGCTAAAGAGAGGTTCCAACCCTAATTAGGTACTAATATGCCTGAATACACAGTGTTTCAAATTCAGACTTTTACAAGTAAGGATGTGAACAAATCTTGCTAAATTATTTGTTGTTGGTGAGAAAAGGCTTCTTCACATGTCAAGATACCCTGTTTAAAATTAATTAACTCCAGCAAAATTTCTCACTGCTAGCATGAGAAGTTACTTTTTTTTAATCAAGTTATGGGTTTGGGAAGGTTTTTTTTTTTTGCGGGGGGGGGTTGTTTGTTTGTTTTTGCAGGGTTGCAATATGTGCAAATGTAAGGTGCAAATGCTTTATTTATTTATTCACTGAAATTCTGCCTTTTCTCCAATACTGGGATTCAAAACATCTTACAAAATAATAATAATAATAACTAGTGTCTTTTCCCTTTCTGAAGCAACACACACATATGCAGATATGGACAGGACAGGCAGTGATATCTTTCTTGGCTGTTATCTACTGTTGGGTAGATTTTTGATATTGGCTATATGGCCAACATGGCTACCCTTGGATGTTTTCTACAAGAGGAAAGGATTTTGATAACAGAGATGCTAGCAATCCATCTGATGTGTCATATTTATTTTTAACAAAAACAGGCCATAATGGCAGTGCCATCCATTGTTTAGCTGCAGACTTTGAAAAGCTTTCACAATTTATACAAAAATCATTTTCAGAAATGTGAAAACTCATTCAAGACCAACAGTAAATATTTTGCTGCTTTGCAATCAAGGAAAGAAATTTTGCCATTTCTCATCCTTGAATTAGAGTATAACACCATCAAGAATTCACATCCTTATTTAAAATGCATAAAGACCTGGATGGATGAAGGACAATAGTATTGGTTTCTCTAAAATTAGAAGCTTTTAAAGCTCAAGTGCTTTCCATCCCAAATATTTTAAAAATTGTCAATTTAGGCAAAATCTGTTCAACATTTAACTGAAATGATGTTCTCTTCTGTCTGTATTGTGTAGAAAATAGTTAATTATTATTTGTTTGGGACTGTGAAGTTGTTTTGGTAATGACATTGTGGTTGAGTGCATTTTTGTATGTAGCAGATCCCAATTCCTAGCATTGTTCATCGTTGTAAGACTCTTGGGCATTGAGTCTGGGAAAGATCTCTTCCTGAGCTCTCAGTTTCTGTGTATCATTGTGAAAGCCAGAAAGCTAAAGCTGACAGGAAGAAAATCAGCTCATTTGATATGTGGTGCTGGAGAAATGTTGTGGATTACTAAAAAGGCAAATCCTTTACAGGAGGATTGATTCAAACAAGGAAGTTATGGCTCTGTATTTACAAGACCAGAGTAGGGCAGTTGATGTCCAGGGATCTTGGAGGTTTCTCATTCTTTGGGTTACCATAAGTTGAAGTTGACTTGATGGCAAATAATACTAATAACCAGTAAGAGCAGACAGTAATATGACAATGGACCCAGCTTCATTTCCCATGCTATGTATATTAGACCATTAGACCATGTTATTATATTAGACCATTGTATGTGGAATGGGTATATAGGTTGGATGATAGTGCTCTGACTGCCTGTAGCCTGTTTTCCTATTACATTTTAATCAATCAATCAATCATTTATTTACAGTCATAGACAAAATATAAAATTACATTTTATAAATCTAAATCTATTACATTTAGCTTTCTAGGTCTCTTTTAAAAAAGCTTTAAGCAGCCTCTAATTCTCCTGGATGAAGAATCAGATGTATTTGCTTTTCTGCCATCTAGATCTCTCCCACAACAATGAAGAAAATCTGCCAAATATTTTATTCCACATATATTTTCAGCATTTTCAGGAGGATTTATACCAGAGGCTTAGGAGGCTTCAGTTAAAGCACTGACTTGCCTTTGAGATACCTGACTATACTTGAAAAAGAAAAAGTGAAGGCACACAAATAATAAGCACTGCACAGGATTCAAATCTAATTGCTGTGTTCTCACTAGAAAGATGTCAAGAGATAAAAAGGTGAGAGAGTACTAGTATGCTAGAATACATGAATACAATCATTGCAGGCAGATGGCAGTCATGAAGTATAGCACTGTTGTAGAAGCTGACTGCCAGAACAGGCACATCAACAGCTAGCTTGCTGAATGAAAGAAACACTACTGTTTTTAATACAAATCTATGGATTTAAACAATAACATACAAAATATCATCTATGTCCATTTCCTTTCACATTCCCAATAACCATCTCATTGTAGACACAGAGACACCCTTTAAAAGGAGATGTAATTTGCACTTAACAAAAATAAATTGCATACTGAGTCCCTAACCTTGAGAAGTCCAGAGAGCTATAAAAAAAATTGGAGTTTATCCCTTAACAGCAAGAAGAAACAGGGAGGGGATGCAAAACACATAATCACCAAATGACCTTTATTTTATTAATCCTTGATTTAAATGCAGTACCTCCCAGTATACATTTTAACTACCATCCTCTAATGTGCAGCTTGGAAGTAATCAATTAGTCAATAGCTCACAGGAAAAAGAATTATGATCATCCATGTTCTTGAAAATATCCTAAAACATCATTTTGAAAATGGAAAGAAGATAAAGAAGAAGAAAAGAAAGAAAGAAAACGGGTTAGCTTTGAGTTGTCACAAAATATTTCCATATATTACTGAGGTGTGATAAATACTATTACTTTATGTTTGCCAAATGCTGTCTTTTGGGCTTGCATAATATATGACATGGGGTGCATTCATACTGCAGAATTAAAGCACTGTGACACCACTTTAACTGCCATGACCCTATCCCACAGATACTGGGATTAATAGTTTGGTGAAGTATTCAGCCTGGTCTGTCAGAGAGCTCTGATTCCTCATCAAGGATTCTGTAGCATAAAGTCATGGCAATTAAAGTGGTATCAAACTGCAACCATTCTAGAGTTTGGACACACCCATAATATATTCCCTTCCTTTCTTTTGATTGTAGTGCTTTTGTTTGGCCCCAGACATCCAACAACAAATAGAAGTCTTTTAGAAGTCTGAAGTCGAGGTTGGATTTATTTATTTGTTAACCACAAGTCCCAGTATCCCCCAACCATCATGGTAAATGGTTGTGGTTTCTGGAGGCTTCACCTGAAGCTGGCTAATCAATTTAAATAAGAATATTGGTCCACTTAATTCAGTTTAACTATCTACAGAGACAAGAAGTAAATCTCCAGGCTTTTAGACAGGAGCTTTTTTGTAACTCTCTCTAGGAAAATGCCAGGAGCTAGAGGGCCTTTGCAGACTGCCAGAAATGGTGCAAATTGAGTCCACTTTAAGGATTAGGGATAATGCTAGGGAATCATGGGATTTTTTTTCTGAGACATTGAGCCTTGTCTGTCAGAGAGCTCTGGTGCCACAATAAAATACAGCTCCCATGATTTCCTAACCCTAACCCTAACCCTTAAAGTGGACTCAATTTGCACTATTTCTGGCAGTCTGCAAAGGCCCTTAGATTACATAGAAACAAACCCAACTGAACTCTCTTGCACCAGTAAAATCTATCAGATATCTTGTTCCACATATTTATTTATTTATTTTTCTTGTGGTGTAGTGGTTTGAGTGTTGCTTCCGGACTATAGAACACCAGGGTTTGAATCCTTCCTCAGCCATGGAAATCCACTGGGTGATGTGACCAAGTCACACACTCTCAGCTTTAGAGGAAGATATTGGCAAACCTTCTCTGACTCAGTCTTACTTGGTAAACCCTAGTATATGCTCTTCATAAGGTACTATAAGACAAGAAGGTGAACAACAATTCTCTTCCCATACTGGTGCTCAGGACATTTCACAACAAAATTAAGAAAACATAGCACATTGAAAATTCAGATTAAAATCCAGAACAGGTACAAATAAAAATATTTTTAGCATTACTGGGTCTGAACAAAACCCTACTTTAGAAGTACTTTATAATAAATGATCAATAAAGAAATATAGTACCCATCTGTTAAAAGCCAGGTTCAAAGAAATTCAATGAAAGAAGTAACTTCCCTTTGACCCAACTGATGATGGGAAAATGGCATGCAAATAGTAAGAAATACTAGTACTAATGAAATGGAAGTTGTACTAGTATTAACATGTTTGTAGCAGGGGATGTGGTGGATCACCTGACAGTAGTGCAGTGCATCCAATTGAGGGTTTCAGTGTGAACTTTAAAGAAGCGGTCCAAGTATTGAACTTATTTTGGGAGGACAGGGTTCAGAATGTAGACAGATGCACCCTAAAACCCAAAGCAGATTCTTCACCCCATTGACATCAGAGAGATAGGTGTGTGTGTGTATACTATTTTCCTTGGCCACGATGAACTGCCTAATATCCTTTAAAAGCAATCAGCCCACCATAGAATGATGTATACTGAGCATGCTCCAGCTAATTCTAAGAATAAAAGTGTCTCTCTGTGTGTACACACACTTTTATTCTTAGAATTAGCTGGAGCATGCTCAGTATACAGCATTCCATGGTGGGCTGATTAGCTGGAACTGGAGCATGCTCAGTATACAGTATTCATGGTGGGCTGATTGCTTTTAGAAGATTTTAGCAGTTCATCCTGGCCAAGAAAAATAGAAAATGCTTCAGCTGAATTTATTAAATTACAGAACTACTTTTGTGAAATCCAATGTGGTGTAATTTCAGCACTGGACTATGACTGGAGACAAAGGTTCAATTCCCCATTTAGCCATGGAAACCCATTTTGAGCAAGTCACACACTGTCTCAGAAGGAGGCAAAAGCAAACCCTCTATGAACAAATCTTGCCAAGAAAACCCTGTGATAGGTTAGTCTTAGTGTTGTCATATGTTGGAAATGACTTGAAGGCACACAACTCTTAGCACAGAGGAAACAACAGTATCCATATGCTGAAGGCTGCCAGCTAGGAAACAGACTCTACTGCCAAGTCTGGAAAGTCACTCATGATTGTTGGGTTATTCTGAAGAGGCTTTTAAATTTTAATTGCAGCAAAGTATTTACAAACATGATACAGCAATATTTACACCAACTGACATAATGCTCCACCATCAACCGACATCCACACCACCACATGGTCCGCTGGAGCATTTCTCCTTATATACACAAAGTCTTGGTAGGATTCTGATCCAACCCCCTACTAATGTTTCATCAGCTTCCTGTCATATGTCCACAGTGACAGTGCAGTTTGGACCTGCTATGACTCATCTGCATGCTCAAGTTGCATCAGCTTTCCTCTTTAACCCATTGCATGCACCTGAAACATTTTGCACAGCCTGGGGCAAAAATATACTGACAAGTACTACTACTGCTACTCTTATCCATTTGTGATATTGAAGTGTAAAGGGGGAAAATCCAGTTTCCCCTACAGAACAACTGAATGTTCAGCCAAAAGAATTATGAGCTATTTCTTGTAGTTTGAGCATAACAGGATTCTGAAGATAGTTCTTATTTCTTTTATACTGAAGATGGATATAACCTGCTGTAAAACAATACCAACCAGATGGCAGTGACATTTGTTTAAAGTACTATATGTTGTCATTATCTCTTGATACATATGTGTTAAATATAATGCACTTATTCATGAACATTGCAGTTGATATTTGTAATTATATCCTCTCTTCTTTCTGAATGCCCTTTTAATTAGGGTAGGCTTTGTGCAACCACAGGAAAAAGTTCTTCTGTGAACACAGACTAAGGGCCTAAGCAGACTGCCAGAAATAGTGCACATTAAATCGAGGCACTGCCCTGGCTTAGTGCTAGGGAATCATGGGAACTGTAATTTATTGTGGCATCAAAGCTCTCTGACAGAGAAGACTCAATGTCTCAGAAAAAAATACAATTCCCATGACTCCCTAGCACTGAGCCAGGGCAGTGCCTCAATTTAATGTGCACTATTTCTGGCAGTCTGCTTAGGCCCTAAATCCGCCCACACTGCCTGTAAATATTGGGCTACTAGTGAGCTACAATTGCATGAAGCCTTCATACATTACAAAGTTTATGCATTAGAGAGCTTTAATCTTTGTATGTTGTTTGGCCTTAAATCACTCTGATATTTTTAAAGGTATAATAATTAGAATGATATTCCCTCTTTTAACCACAAAAATCCAGCTATCACAAATGGTACTTTTAATTAAGTTCAGCTTTCTCCAGCCCATAATATAATTGCCATAATGAATCATCTATAGTGCACTTAAGCGTTACTACAGTTTCTTCTGTAACATTACTATAGGCATCTGGCTAACATCACCAATGTTGATAACTGGCTAATGTTCATTATACTCTGAGTATGATTGCTAAATGGGACTGCAAACTCTCATTGTATTTCAATCTTTGCATTGGATGGATCAAAAGACTAGGAAATGTAAATATAGAACTTCCAGCCAATGTTTATCCCATATCATGGCCAAATGATTATGCTACTTATGGTACGGTGGGCAGAATGTCAGTCAGGATTTGCTGGTTGAATGCTGACTGATTTCTAATGAATCAACAAAGAATTTCCTTCTCTTTCCTCTACCTTTCAATGAAGACTGAACTGTTGTTCTGATTGGTCAGTTGAGCAGATGCAAGAAACCATCATATTCTGCAATCTGTCCACAGATGCTTTGCATTCTCTTCCTCCATACACACAGTATGCTGCTTTCTACTCAAACTGCCTAGTTTGCTCAGCCCCTAGAACCCAGGTGCTTCTCATGGCTATTATGGAAAATGAGTGCCTGCAATATCCAAACAACCAGTTCTTACTATTTTGCTCCAATTACCTCCTCCTCTCCTCGAACAGTCAATTGTTTAACAGTAAGGATACCCTAAGGCACCAGATCCCATGCTTCCCATGATCTTAGAAGCTGAACAGGATTCGTTTTGCTTAGTACTTGGATGGGAGACCACCAATGAATACCAGTTGCTGTAGGCTCTATTTCAGGCAAACTGGCAAAACCACTTCTTAGGATTCCTTGCCTAAAAAATATCATATGAAGTTCATGGGGTCTCCATAAGTCAACAGGCACTTTTTGAAAAATGGTTCAAAATTGTTCTTCAAAACTGGCTACCAGAAATGGCTGGGAAATGCCTTGGGGACTCCCAGTGGCATTGGTGGCATTCTCCCATCCAGTAAAATGCTTTTTTGCCTTGTTCCATTCCCTTCCGTTCCATTCCCGTTCTTGTAAGTGCCGTGCGATAAGCTTATTAGTTTCCACCTACACTGTCAAACAGAAGTAGTTATTCAAAGTCAGTTCTGTATTATGTGCACCATGAATGCAGTAGGAGTAAGCCACTAATTGTACAGAGAAACACTCTGCAACAGGAATAAACTATTGTGTTCAGGGAGCATAGCTGTGGCACACATAACATATTAGCTGACAGCACTTATTGTACACCATGTGTAAGAAACATGGACTTCCCATCAGGAGACAGCATCTACACCTATCTCTGTGGTGCTAATACAAATAGTTCTACAGATCATTAGTTCATATTTGCAGCATGGAAATATGCAGGATTTGAGGGACTTTTGAGCCCAGAAGTATATAATCCTCCCCACTCACTACTTCAGCATGAAGTACTATAGCAGAAGGAAAAGAATCTAAAGGAAACAATTCTGGAGATCTGGACAAGAAAATATTGCTAAACTGAAAACAAGGGAAGAGGAAATGTAAAAGTAGCAGTAATAATGGATTGAATTAAGACCTAAAAGAGAAGAATCTGGAAATTTATAGAGTCTTGATGCAAAGATAGACAAGGCCAGTTGAGATACTTGGATAAGGATGAGAATTAAGTTACTTTTAAGTTACTTCAAAAATTGTAGTAACTCTGTGGTAACTCTGCAATGAAAGCTGCAAAAGGGTCTATAACAGGGGTAGGCAACCTTTTCCCTTTAAGGGCTGAGGGACTTCAGCT
>JAIPUX010001880.1:35529482-35557227 GCA_020142125.1 Phrynosoma platyrhinos | reverse complement strand
CTCCTGGGATTCTGGGAGCTGAAGTCCCTCAGCCCTTAAAGGGCAAAGATTGCCTACCCCTGATTTAGGGTTTCTGTAACAAAGATTCTCTGACATGCCTTACTTTCATAATCACAAGAGTAGTTTTCTAGAAGATGGAACATCTGACCTGATCATGGTTCTATTTAGCCAGTGCTACTGAAGATATCTGGAACAGAGATAGATTGTTTTCACTTTGTCCCACAAATCTGGCAGAGTTTATGCAGTCTAAATAACCTCATATAAATCTAACTAATCTAAATAAACTGAAATGAAATTCTTATTCATCACTAGTTCACTTCCTTTTACTATTTTGGGAGGGACAGCAGAAGAAAATGGGGATATTTATAGACAGTACAAGGTTCTAGTGGTAGAGAGGCTTCAAGGGTGGGAAAAAATGGTGCCTATATGTAACTTGTGAGTTTCATAATGTCCACCCTTTTGTTTGAATCAGGACAGCAAAATAAATAGGAAGACAACTGAACTGGTCATGGTTTTACCCATTATGATGTGATGCCTACATAAATTATAGTAATAAATAATTTTTAGTAATTATAGTAATTATAAATTTGCATTTGTATATAGATGAGCCTATATATAGGTTTTCTCTCTCTCTCTCACACACACACACACACACACACACACACACATATATATATATATATATATATATATATATATATAGTGTATTGGTGTCCTTTTTCCTCTTTGTTTTGATGATTCCATATCCCCCTGTGCTGCTTATATAGTGGAGAGGGTATCAATTTGATAGCCTCCCATGAAGAGAGGCCATGACAGCAGTCTGCTTGGCACTTCGCACCAACACAGGAAAACTGGAGAGAGCTGAAGAAATTTACACCCACCACCATCCAGTGTCCTGCTTCAATACTTTCAACTTATCCTCTCACCTCTAACACAGTGTAAGTTCACTGGTCATTTTTGAGCTGGGTAGGAGTTTCCCCTCTTTTCCATAGGTTTTTACCTAGCCTACACTGTGCAATGAGGACCTGGAGATTGGGCTGGATGGTGTCTTAAATAAGTGGTCACTTGGCAGAAAGTGTGGGGAGAAAGGAGTTCAATGATCACCCATGGCATCCTTTTAGTGAAATATAGGCCTCTGGAACTGCCCCCATGTGGCATGTAACTAGGGAGGTAAGGAAGGAGTCTGTCCTTGGTCTGGGCAGGGGAGGGGATATTGCCATCAACCAAAGTTATGTTACTTTGGAGTTAGATCCTTTGGTTGGCTTTCCAGCAGTTGGTCAGCTGGGGAACAACCCAGGTTTTAGATTCTCCTCAGGGCTTAAGTGTTTCACTCAAGGGAAGCTGTGGAAGAGATCTAGAAGAAATCAACTACGGGCCTTTGCAGACTGCCAGAAATATTGCACATTAAATTGAGGCACTGCCCTGGCTCAGTGCTAGGGAATCATGGGAATTGTAATTTATTATGGCACCAGAGCTCTCTGACAGAGAAGGCTCAATGTCTCAGAAAAAAATACAATTCCCATGACTCCCTAGCACTGAGCTAGGGCAGTGCCACAATTTAATGTGCACTATTTCTGGCAGTCTGCAAAGGCCCTACCTCAGGTGGCCCCACACTAGGTTGCACCCTCTTTTTACACTTCTCAAGAAATAAATTCAAATAAGTGATAGTTTAAATAAAATGGTCAATGTTTTATCCCAGGTTCTGTGTGCTATTTCATGGGTTGGTCAAAAATATTTCCTCTTTGTTATTAAAGTGTGAAGAGCAAGTCTATATCTGAAAGTGCAATTGCTGCTAATATCTCAATAGGGATCTGATGGCATATTTACTCTGTAAAGCTTTTAGTATTAGTTCTTGATCTGAGCAATCTCTCTTTGCCTATCCTCCTCCTTTTCACTTTCTTCAGACCCTTACCCCTTAGAGAAGACACTATATAGTCATGTTGGTGAAGGCGTGGCACACATACCATCTGTGGCATGCAAAGCAATCTGGGTGGGCACACAGCGGAAGGGCAGGGAGGTGTGGCTGACTACCCAGCTCCTTACTACAGCCCAGTTCTCCCTCAGAAAACCCAGCCACAACACAATGTGCCAGACACCCTGTCCCTTCCCACCAGAAGCCCCAGAAGCACTGCCCCCACCATAAGGCACAGTCCCGGGGGGGGGGGGGACACCATTACTTTCTTCTCCTCCTCTCAAACTTGGGAGTTGTGGCTTTGTGTGCCTTCAGTTCACTTCTGGTTACCTTAAGGTGACCCTATTACAGGGGGTTCTTGGTATGTTTCTTCAGAGGAGGTTTTCCATTGCCATCTCTGAGGCTGAGAGATTGTGATCTGCGTGTGTGTGTGAGCGTACACCTTCAAGTAGTTTCTGGCAACCCTATCATGGGATTTTCTTGCAAGCTTGGCCAGTGGAGGTTTGCCATTGCCAGCTCTGAGGCTGAGTGTGTGACTGGGTGTTCCTGGCAACCCTATCACAGGGTTTTCTTGACAAGGTTTCTTCAGAGGTCTTCCCTCCCCATGGCCACCCTCTGAGGCTGAAAGAGTGAAGCTTGCTCCTGTTTTTGTGTGCTTTCATGTCTTTCCCGAAGTTTCTTCAGAGGAGGTTTGCCATTGCCTTCCTCTGAGAGGGTGTAACTTTCCCAAAGTCTCCCAGTGGGTTTCATGGCTGAGCTAGGATTTGAACCCTGGTCTCCATAGTTGCATGCTCAAACCACTGGCTCTTTTTGTTCTTGTTCTTATACTGTGTCTTCTGTGCTTTATTATGCTTGTTGTTATGTGCCTTCCAATTTGTTTCCAACTTGTGGGCCCAGAGCATCCTCCCTCCCTTCCAAGCACCATTTCCTGGCAACCCTATGGTGAATCCATCATGGGGCAAGCTTTGTCAGAGGGGGATTTCCACTGTCATCCTCTGAGGCTGAGAGTGTGTGGCTTGTGTGTGTGTGGTGACTTCAAGTTGTTTCTGACTTATGGTGAACCTAAGGTGAAACTATCATGGAGTTTTCTTGGCGAGTTTCGTCAGAGAGGGGTTTGCTGTTGCTTTCCTGAGGCTAAGAAAGTGTGTCTTGCATTTTTCACACAGAAGTCCCACCCTGGAAGGTGGAGGTCCCACTCCCAGAAAACTTCTGCCCCTGGAAGTCCTTCGCCCAGCACCCAGTGTGAGAATGCCACTGAGTTTGTGCACTTGGTCTCTAAAAGGTTCCCCATCGCTGCTACATAGAGACAGATATGGATATAGGTACATGCACACACATAAACACTATAATGGAAATAATTATTGGTTGCTGTAATAGGGACAATATCCACCTGGTAAGGAGATGTGACTCATTTATATGAAGTGGAAATCAAATATAGAGTTTATACATTGTAAAAATCTCATACAAACAAAGGCTTATTTTCCTTTGCACTTTCTCCATTCAGATATGATGGAAAATTGAAATGACAATATGAGATGCTTTTCTCATATCTTTTTTCCCACTTCCAAATCTAGAAACTGTGCATCTATTGAGTGTGCATCTGTTTTCCCCCAAGATCTGATTTTACATTTACAACAATAAGCACCAAACATGGGGGTGGGGGAGGTTAGATATTACCTTGAGCCAATAGTACAGCCTCAGGAAGAATCACCCTAAAGATTCATAGTGTATGAAATATGTGAAAGAAAGTCATGTGTTTTAAGAAGAATTGTTTGCTCTGTGATTTTTTTTTAAAAAAATCCACTATGCAGCAATTAGTTTGTTAGCTGAAAGAAATTGTTGCTTGCTCACTGGATGTTACATTTCACTAGGGGAAAATTAATATAACATAATCCACAACTCGATGGGGGCTATATGTGCATGTTGTTTGCCTTCAAATTGTTTCTGACCTATGGCAGCCCTAAGGCAAACCTATCATGGGTTTTATTGGCAAGATTTGTTCAGTTTCACAGACTGAGAAATTGTGATTTACCCAAGGTCACCCAGTGGTTTGATATGGCCAAATGGGGATTCAAACCCTTGATTCCTATTTCAGAACTGAAGCCACTATACCACACTGCCAAAAAATGCCAAAAGGGGGATTAACTAAAACAATAGCCACCCAAACACATGTCTGATTTTGAAAGGTTAATACTTTTAAAACTCTGTGTGTGTGTGTGTGTGTGTGTGTGTGTGTGTGAAAGAGAGAGAGAGAGAGAGTACAACCTTTTTAAAATATGAATGTCCACCCTGGAGGCTTCCAGGAGAAGTAATCATTCTCTTCTCTTCTTTTCTCTTTTAATGGCAGGAAAAGGGGTAATCCTGTCCAGGGAGTCTGAAGGGACTGAGACCAAAAGAAGAAGAAGAAAGACAAAAATCTCTGGGGTCCATATGTGGTCCCTGTCTACCCTTTGCCCAGTGATCTGGTCAGGTGTAAATCCCATGACCTCAGCAATACTTATTCTCAGCATTACATCCTTGGAAAGCAAACTCTCAACTTTATGGCTAGAAACATAGGACACATTCATTCGTTTCCAACATTCATTTATACATATCATCCTGTGTGTAAACGTGTTTGAGGGTGCTATAAAATTGTGGTACATAATGAAAGTATAAACTGGATGATATATTTTTACAGAATAACCCCTTTTACATGAATTCTCTACAGAGCCAAATGAACATCTGAAAACAAATTGTAGCCTAGAGTAGCCTCATGCTTTTTGGTCTGATTTATTCTGATTCTGATTTGCATATTGTACCTATTATTACAGTTCTATTTCCAAAATAAACACAATATTCTTTTATTCATTCCATCTGATTTTGTTTTATTCTTGCTTCTTAAGGTATCCATTCTGTAAATCTTCAAAATAAGATAAAGAATATATAGCCTTCCTTAGGACCTGAATAAAACCTTAGAACTAAAAAAATGTTATGTTTGCCATCTGTAACTAATTTAACTATTTTATCTAATAATGTTATTACTATTTAATAACAGTAATAAACCTGATTAATATTCTGCCTTTGGATCATTTAACCAATGTAATTTAAATATCAACATCCCAAAACTTTTATCTGGTTTGAAAGAGTTATACGTAAACTTTCAATTTAATTAATGATGTGAGAAAGAAAAACTTTAAATTTACCCCTCAACTCAATATTATAGTAACAAAGGGCCTTTACAGACTGCCAGAAATAGTGCAACTTGAAGCCACTTTAACTGTCCTGGTTCAGGGCTAAGGAATCATGGGAACTGTAGTTTATTGTGGCACTAGAGCTCTCTAACAGAGAAGGCTCAATGTCCCAGAAAAAAAATACAATTTCCATTATTCCTTAGCCCTGGACAATTAAAATGGCCTCAAGCTGCACTATTTCTACACTCTGTAAAGGCCCAAAGTGGACCCAAATAGCTGCAAAGGGTCGACTTTGGTTTTAGCTTATAGGCTATTAAAGTTCAGGCAATAAAAATTTGATCCTCACCACTCAGATCTAAACCACACTACAGAAATAATCCAGTTTGAGATCACTTTAACTGTCCTGCATCAGTGCTAGGGAATTATGGGAACTGTAGTTTTGTGAGACATTTAACCTTGTCTGCCAAGAAGCTCTAGTGCCACAATAAACTACACTTCCCAGGATCCCCTAGCACTGAGCCAGGGCAATTAAAGTGGCCTTGAACTAGATTATTTCTGCAGTGTGTTTTGGACTTCAGTCAACTAAAGTTTTTGTCTGCAAACCTTTACACATGGTGCTATGACATTTATAGAATCACATTTGAGAAATCAGTACCAGATCAATGAATGGGAAAACTGACATTCAGGACTTGATCTTGGATGATCATGCTGACTGGCCCATGTCATGTCCTGCTTCCAGGACCCTGGGATAGACTCTAAGGGCCTCTGCAGACCAGCCCAAAGGGCCAGCCTGGAGGTAGAGTTGGGGTTGGGCGGCCACGCGCTGGCCACCCCAACCCCACCCCGACAGTGTCCTGATGCTGCACACAGTTATGCATGGTGCGTGGCATCAGGATACCCTCCCGGTACAGCATTATGACACACTGCACCAAAAAGGGCAATGAAGAGCTGTGCACCGGCTGTTAGGGTGGCCTTTTGCTGCCCCTAAAAGGAACAGCATTTTGCCACCCTAAAGAGCATTTATATAAGAAGCACACTGCAATTCAGGAGCACCTACGAGACCCAGGCAAGCTATAAATAACCCAGCACCTCCCCTAGACAAGCATGGCTTTCTCCCAAGGAAGAGGCTGGCTTTAAGCCATGCTTGTCTAGGGGAGGTGCTGGATGAAAACTAACAATATGATATGAAGAATGGGACATCAGAATGAAGTAGGATTGTGTATTGGCCAATGTCATCCAAAAAGTAATGTGTGCAGTATCATGCTACATTCAATATGTACAATGTCTTTTAGCAAGCTGGTTCACTTGCCAATGTGCAGCCAGCTAGTTCTTTTCACAGTCTGATTCAGAGTAGTATACTCCTCATTTGGAATAAAAAATCCTTCTTAACTCTCATCACTAAATTTCTCCATGAATGCATTTGAATTGTGCAATGCTGTAAGATAATCTTTTAGTTGCTATGGCCACAGTGCAAGATATTCAGCTTTACTGTGAAAATATAAATTAAAGAACACCAGTACATAAAAGTATGTCCTCCAAATTGTCATTAATAGTTAGAAGATAATAGCTTCCATCATGTTTCTGCCTCCACCTCTTGTTACAAGGCATTTAGTTCTCCTTTCAGTCATATGGAGGCCACTTATATGTTTTCAGTAACCAAGGCACATGGTTTGAATCCACTTTTATAAATTTTGACTTAGCACACCAGAAGGTGCATGAAGATTCTTTAAGAAAAACTCATGTTTTTAGAATCCAACAATGTGATGAGGTCATTCTAACATTACCCTAACAGTTACAGGAGGTCCTTGCAGATACATGTAAATTAGGTGTAGCTGTGTGTATGTTCTAAGCCATATAGGCTTTATTAGAACAGTTCATTTAGAGTGGCTAATATAAAGAGACAGCTATAAAATGCAGTGCAGAGAGTGGTGCATTCTGAATGGGGAAAATGGGTTCATGTCCTACATGAGCCATGAAGCTCTAATGATAAAAAAAATCCTAAAGTTTTGTCTTGACATTGTCCTCAATATTGGGACACCTTCCTAAAATACCTAGATCAGGAAAACTACTGCACAGGCAATTTTTTGTCCCATTACCCATGGTGCATTGCTGTAGCACATATTTGGCTAAAAATCACTGGTCATAAACCTTTAAAGGGCCAGTTAAACATAAGCTTCCTGAAATTTGTAAGATCCCCACCCCTACCTGATAGCTTGGATTTAAAAAGGCAACCTGTGTTTAACATAAAAGAGCAGAAATGTGCAAACCTAGTTGAGTAATTCTTCTGATAATTCAATTTGCCTACAATTCTCACTCCACTAGACTATTAATTATATAATCTTTTCCAAAGCCAAACACTGAGATAAGAACAGAAGATCTTGGAATCTCTGGTCCAAAAATATGTAGGCCTTTTGTCTGCTGGTAGAAATCTGAATGAAGAACAAATCTGAATTTAATGCCTTTTGAGATCTCAAATGAAAGAAAAGGAAGTTGGATGTACTGCAGTTGTAAATGTCAAAGTTGGGAGTGAACATGTGCTCAGTGATTGTTATCTGTCTACATATTATCACAAGATCATATGGCAGGGGACGTATTTGTGCATATAATTAATAGCTATAGGGAGAATATTAAATGGAAATAATGTTTGATACATACACACAAATATACAGAGAGAGAGAGAGAGAGAGAGATAACAGGCATACAAGAGGAATAGTGTGTATATTTACTTGTCCTGCATTTTTAACAAATCTTTCACAAGAATGGGAAATATACTTGTTTTGAAGAATGAGGAAAAATACTAGAGAGAAAAGCATCTGTCCCAAACACTCTATATCCACATCAAAATGATAATTACAGCAGTCAGCTGCCAAGATAAAACTGGAAATATTTGATCGAGCAGCAACAAGTTCTTTGGAAGAACAGGCTACAAGGCTGGAAGGTTAGATTTATCTCTAGTCTGTCATGTGGTTAGACTGTTGATAGGCTTTCTGTGTGTCTTTGTCCACCTGAATTCCATTTCCCTTGACTTATCTTTCCTACTAAAGAATGTATACACAGTCACTTCCAGAAAAGCTATAAAAAGAATACTGCCTGGCTGTGCAGAAGAAACCTGAGAAAGCTGTAATTGGTTGTAGCGCTAAGAGATTTATTCAGCAGTTTCCATCTGAAGGAACAAGGAAAAATAACAAAGACATCTGGCTTTACAGTAGAACAATAACTAGGAAGATTAGTCAACAATGAAATCTACTTAGCTACTTTGCTGAGATAAGTTTGACTGAACCCCTTCCCCTTTCAAGTTAGGTTATGCTCCTTCCCTGTCACACTGCAAACAAAGCCTGGCACAGTCTAATCTTCTTACATTAGGGACATGCTCCTTAAACAGTAATTTAACAAGATTAAATGCTGCAGTCTATATATTAAATAATGACATACTCATAAAATTAACTGTACTTCAGATATACACAAGTGACCAAGCAGGTTTATCTTGGTGTACTTGAAGAATAAGATTTCAGGTGTGAAATTACTGAAAGAAGACCAGTTTGATGCCGCTATGCTGTTTGGAAGTATGTGTAGCAAGTCCTTCTTAAACTATGCACTGGTGGATACTGCTGCACTTTGAGAAGGAAAGCAATTAAATAGTTAAAATCTCTCAAAATAGCTATTCACAGAGAAAATATGGGTCATACAGTTATCTCTAGGGATGTTATTCTTCACTATGATTCTTCTGGAATAAAGCAATGAGTAAATTCAGCAATTTTCTTCCTGCTGGGAGAAAGTCTCAGAAAACCACACAGTTTTTGAAGGCTGTTCACAATCTTATTCTGTACAAAATTTGCATGTGGTTGTTTTACACAGAAAACAGTATTTTTCCCTCAGGAAACAGCATTTTCTGCATGAGAAATAATATTTAAATGCAAAACTGTCTTGTACAGAAAATGTTGTTTTCTGTGCAGAGGGAAAAAAGCTGTAATTGGGGCCTTGTTCTGAAAAAATTTGGACATGGTTAATTTGCATTTTTTAAAAAAGCATTTTCTGCATGTGAAATAATATTCCAATACAAAACTATTTATTCCTCTGCAGAACATGTTGTTTCTATGCAAAACAACCAACAATTCCCCAATTACTGTTTTTTTCTGTACATTTTCTGAGTAATATAATTTTCCACACAGAAAATGCTATTTACTCCACAGAAAATGTTGCTTCCTGTTCAGAAAATCCTGTTTTCAGTACAAAAAAAAAAAAAACCCACATGCAAATTTCATGTCGTACATGTACCAAACTGTGAAGATTCTTGTCAGTGCAGGGTTCCTCTCATCATGGTTTCTCAACACTCAAAAATCATGTTTTTCAACCATTATTCAAATATTTTCTAATATTCTTTCCATCTCTAATTCTCTCTAGATCATGTGTGAAGTGCTCATGACATAGAGATGCAACAGAATTCCTTCATTTCAGAAGAGGCTGGCTGACATACCCCTACATGAATCACTGACTTCACTTGACTTGCTCCTCTTAAAGAAGGAGGAACCATAGTTCATAAGGGCTCAACCTAGCTCAGAATCTGTGATATGTGAAAATCAAGAAATCCAGTGATGCGTTCAAGGTAACACTTCTGATCTCCACCTAGCAGAAAGGCCATGGCTTAGGTTAAGAAAAAGGCCTCCAGAGGCATATGGCCTGAAGTCCTGGCATTTACTTTAAGAAGTAAAACTCTGCCAATACCAATAAAAAAAGTCTTTCAGGTTCCATGTAGTGGGAGAATGTTTAAAAGCTTTTGGTGCCCAATACACCTGAAATATCTTTCTTTTTCTGGATCAAATGTTGTTTTAGGCATGGAGACATTTTAAATATTGGAGGTAGGACAGTTTTCCATTGGTTAGTTTTCCAAAGAGTTAGATTGCCTATGCCAGGGCAATCTACTAATTTCTTATTCCATTCCACTTTGACTTTATCTACATCAAATTTAATGCTTTCCAACAAATATTTATGAAACAGTCTTGTTGGCTTCTCTATCTCTAATGATATCATTAATGCCTCCAACTCAAGAGGGGTGGCTGAAGTACCTAGACCAGATGGTCCATATTTAGGCACCAAAAGAAGTTGTAAGTATTGTCACAGTGCATCATGGGTAGAGTGCAATATTGAAAATGGCATTCTTGGTCTTGGTCTGGACCAATCCATTGAAACAAAGTATAATTGCCACCAGAAATCCATTTCTTCCATTAAAAAAATGTTGCCTCATGATCTTCAGATTAAGATTATCCCACAGAGTTAATTTAGCACAATCACAAAAATAAAATTTTAATTGATAAGATATTGTTTGTCAAGCACCCTGGCTGCATAGATGCTGCCCCTAAACTGAACAAAGCCTATTCCATCTCAGACCTCAGAACAGCAGTCCTTGAACAAAAGAACTACAAAGGTAGATTAGAAAGAGAAACAGAAGAACTGGAGTTCATCCATAGACTACAGTCCATCAACAATGAATTAAACAAAGATAATGGCTTCCTGGCACACTACACACATTTCAACACTATCTAACCCCATAAAAAACAAGGTGCTAATCTTCACCTATAGGCTAGTTTCCAACACCAATTGGACTTGCCATTTCATTTCCATACACAAAGGCTAGTTTCTAATACCTTTGTTCACAAACAATTATTGTTAAAACTGGACTTGCCACTTCATTTCCATACACAAAGGATTTTGAATTTAAATTAACATTCTCATACACCAATGGCATATAAGGGCTGTCCTTGGCTTTCCACTCCACCAAATGCATATGAGGAAGCAGATTTAAGTCTACAAAAACTCATGCTACCAACTTCTTTCTTTCAGTTAATCCCAAAAATGCTACAAGATATCTCTACATACTGATCCTACAGTCTGCTACCCGCCCCTCGATCTGCCACTGTTCGTATACTGCCCAAAAAATTGTTTTATTTGTATTTATGTTTTAATTTCATTTTAATTCTTTCTTGTTTTAATCTAGTTTTAAGGGGTGGGAGGGTTAGGATGTGGGATTTGGGAATGTTTTAACTGCTTACTGTTTTATAAAGTTGTACGCTGCCCCAATTGCTGAGCAGAGGGGCGGGTTAAAAATAAAAATTATTATTATTATTATTATTATTATTATTATTATTATTATTATTATTATATCTTTTCATTTTAAAACCTAAGGTATTCCATCCAAAAAAGTGGATCTGAGTAGACTGCTCAAGGAGTATCTGAATTAGGCAGTATTTCCCAGTTATTTGTATGATATGCCTTGCAATACTAACTCAAATCTGGAAAATTAAATCCACCACCTGAAAAAGATATTTTGAATAAAAACAAGGTGCTAAAGTCTTCATATAAACTTTTAAAATACTGTAGTGGTTTTCTGAAAGTAAACCTAAATGATATACAATTAGATGCCTAGGAGAAAAACAATATCACTGATAAAATATCCACCTTAATTCTCATTTCTCATAATATCTTACACTTGCTTTATACTTACATTCAGCAGCAACCCACATATGTAAATTGGTTACAAGTGGGAATTTGTATAAGCCTATTAGGCAGTATAATGTGGGGATTTTTATTTTTATTTTTAGTGTGGGCAATAATGTGGTTGACGACATTAAATCAAGCTCATTAAAAAGTGATCAATCATAAAAAGGAAGAGAAAGAACAAAGATGCTTACCCTCACTCCCAGCATTCTTTCTTGAGTCAAGAGGAGATAATGTGGTGTCATTATTATAGCCTCAGTTTTCTACAGAAAATGTAAGAAATTGATTTTACAGTTTCCTCTTGCAAATGACTTGAGGATGCATTCATGTCACAGCCCCTCCCACTGGCACACTGGTATTGGATTAAGTGAGAGAACTCATGGCATAGCACCAGCAGCCCTGGTGGTGCAGTGGTTAAATGCCTGTACTGCAGCCACTCACTCATAGACCACAAGGTTGCGAGTTCAATACCAGCCAGGGCTGAGGCTCGACTCAGGCCTGCATCCTTCCGAGGTCGCTAAAATGAGTACCCAGATTGTTGCGGGGCAATCAGCTCACAGTTGTAAACCGCTTAGACATCCCATGCGCGATATGAAGCGGTATATAAATAAGCTGCTTTGCTTTTTTGCTTTGCTTTGAATTACTAAGAGCATTGAGTTAAATCAGTAGCAGTCTAGATGCCCAGGAGTGTCAGAAATACTCAGTGCTCCCAAGATTGTGATTCTGGTCTCAGTACGATGAAGCTGTATTGTAAGTATCCATACCTATCTGTTATAATGATGAGACTGCATCATAATTATCTGGCAATCTTTTTGGAAGATCTTGACTTCCATGTGAGACCAACATGCCAAATGTTGGGAAGAGGGTTGTCTGAGTTTCACAATTTGTACAACATAAAATGTGCATTAAAATCCTGTTTCCATGAAAAACTTGTGTCTTCTCTTTCTGAACCTAAGTGCACATGCAGGAAGCACAGTAAGACAGGACAATTTGTCATAAAGGCAAGAATTTGCCTGGCAGTTCATGCATCATGGTAACTGATATTGCATTTTTCCATAGTGTGCATTGGGTAGATATCTTCAAAAACTATTCAGTAAAATGCCCAAATTTTATCCAAGATCAGCAATGAGAACAACAAAAAGTTTTCCATCTCACAGTAGCTCACATCAAAGAGAAAAATATGAAGCTTTTACCAGTCACATAAGGAAAATCCAGGGCCTTTTCACATGACAAAATTATAGCACTATGATTACATTTTAACTGTAAACCTATGATTCTATCCTATGGAATTATGGGATTTGGAGTTTAGGGAGGGGGAATCAGAAATCTCACCCAGAAAATGTAAAGGCCTTTTCACACTACACAATTATGTCAGTAGAATTCCACTTTAACTGCCATAGTTTCATCCCATGTAATCTTTGTGTTATTACTTTAGGAAGGGGGATTCAGAATTATCAGCCCAGAAATCTCTAGTATTTCACAGAACCACAAATCCCAGGATGCCATTGGATGGAGCCATAGCACTTGAGTTGGAAATGTAGGAGTGAAACAGATGATCAAAATTAAGTGATTTCCAACTACTTTGAAGGCAGGTCATTTAAAGGACACATGCCTTAAAAGTGGCTGGAAACCGACTGAAGCCTTGCTTCAGGTCTAAAAACCAGAATAAAAAGAAGCTGGGATAGTCTAACTCAAGGTAGAAAATGTGCATCTTCGTATCTGCTTATAAATGCCTTGATGAACATGTGGGGCTGCAGCAAAGCAAAGAAATTAAAATGTGACAACTCTAATGGATGTAATCACACCATAAATAAAACAGACAAGCCAACAGGGGGGCATGGGGTAAAGGAGGGCAAATGGGGCATGTAGACCTCCATGATTGTGCTTTGCCAATGTATCACTCACACACCAATGCCCTGTATGGAAGGACCATTGCACACATGACTATGAAGATTATCACACGAAGGCCATTTATTCTTTAATAGTGCTATTCTAATGTAATAATAGCAAAAACAATACAATAGAAATATTAAAACACTTTCAAATGGTCGCAATAATGGGGAATTAACAGTTCACGAGCAGTAAAACAGTGCTTTTACATTCCATATATCAGCAGAAGGGATTGTAATCAGAGAGAGAAAAAGTGGTTCATCTCTTGCCTCTAAGAAACTCTCCTGTGACTCATAAGTGTGACACAGGAAGTGATTCTGCCAAACGGCACACTGGGAAACTATGGGCCACTAGGATTTAATTTATTTCTGGAAGGTTTAATGACGAGTTCTCAATAGTGCTATTGAAACGTGATTGCCTTTCACATGGTCACAATAGCACTAATGAAGTGTTATGGAAAGCCATTGACACTTTTTTGACATCAATGAGAAGTTGCACTAGCAAGATGCTTCCATGACGTGAGAAGTACGGTAAGTGGAAGATGTTGTGTGAAAATCTTTCCTGCAATAGCACAGACATGACAGAGGCATAGCTCTTCTCTTGTGTTTCTTACCCTGTGTGATAATCTTCTATGAGGCCGATCAAAGGGGTAGCCATTCATATGGGTGACATCTGGGTGAATGTAAAAGGTACTTGGAGATTACAGGTGGTGTGTTTGTGCAGCGGTGTGTATACATGATGGGGAGGCAACAACAAAATTTACCCAGCAGCATGGCTTCATGCCATGCTGTGGGGTTGGCCCATGCTTATTCAGGCTGCCCTGGGAGCAGGCCATATGGGCAGAGGGGCTTCAACCCACTTTTGGAAAAAAGCAGGATCAGGCCGCTTTTTCCTGCCCATCTGTTCTGGCCCATAGTGCTATAATTGTTCAATGACAAAAGGCCCTTAATGCTTCAACAAATTACAAACCCTATGTTTCCATCAGATACAACCATGGTAATTAAAATGGAATAATATTGCTATTAATTGCATAGTGTTAAAGGGCCCATGTCAGGGTTTATATCCCTATGGCTCCATTTTCACTGCAGAAATAATCCAGTTTGACAGCACTTTCTCTTCTATGGCTCAGTACAATGGAATCTTAGGAAGTGTACTTTGTTGTAGCACCAGAAATCTCTGACAAAGAAGACTGTCTCACAAAACTACAGTTTCCAGAAATCAATGATCCAACACTCAAAAGGGCAGCACAGAGCCAGGATTTTGGGACTGTCTCTTTCGCCCCTAAGTGAAGTGAGGAATCCCACACTGTAATAAACAGTTTGCACCATCCCCAGGTGCTCCATCAAGATCACTTCATTTTCATTGTTCTTTAAGGTTACAGTTCAAGGTTCTAGACAAGATTAATCATCTTGATTAAGAATGGATGACATTTTTGTCTCATTGATTTAGAATAAGAATTTTCTAAAATGCAGAAATTTCTTCATAAACAATACAGAAAGAACTAAGTATTTCAAATGTCAGGGAAAGCAATACTGATAGATTTGATCATCTTCTAGAGAGAAAACACTGAGTGTTTTAACACTTAAAAGGGTGGCTTTGAATCTTAAATTTCATCAATATTAAAGGTGCTGAATTAGGAGCCTTTCCCCACCCCTGAAAGTTTCTTCATCTTTAACATGTCAGGCATGTACAATTTAATTCAAGGCTGAGAACACCTATACCTAAGGAATTTGACTGACGCAGATGATGGATAATTTAGTTCAGTTCATTTTTTCAAAAGGAATAACCAAACAAGTCATAGAACAGAGGGACTCCCTTTCCCCCACCTTTTCCTCAGACAGCAAAGTGTCTTGAAACAACCCCACAGTGAACCACTCCTTGGCTGAGATCCTTCATGTCAAAGGGTAGCATAACAGTTCTGCAGGTGGAACTACACCTCATTCCCCTTTTTAGCTACTTCAGACTCTCTCCTACAGCTATTCAATGGCTGGTAGAGAACAGGGGGAATTGGAGAAGCAACTGGCTATGTCCACCTAGCCAGATGCAGACCGATGACATCATCCATTGAGGTATGCTGGAGTCCTTCTGAGGTCTCAGCTGATGATGGTATTGATCCACATTTGGCTATGGGGACATAGCAAGGTGCTTCTCTGACCCCACTCCCTCACTCTCCACCACCAATCACACAGTTTTAGGGGGGCTACCATAAAAAGACACATGTGGGCTTAAGATGGACCTAGAACGGTGTAGGTCGCTAACAGGGTATCAGCCTTTAAGTATTGCATGTCTTCATGGTGTATATGGACTGGATTGTGTTCTAACTTGAGATTCCTCTCAGATTTATGAAATGGGCCACATCACACATGAAATAAATCAAGGACTGTCACCAAGTATTTATGAGAAAGAAGCTACTACCATCCAATATCCAATATAAAATGTTCCTGAGTGATCCATGATTTTTTTAAAAAAACAAAAAACAAAAATAGCTGCATTTCCACTCTACATCTTTCAGCACAGATATAAAAACTATGTGACACACAGACACTATAGGAAGAGATTGCCAGAAAAATGATAAACATAGAGCTCATTCTTATCAGAGATACTCAGTTTTTCTGAATATGCAGCCCTAAGTCAAGGAATTGTATGTGTACATCTTATCAACACATAAACATTTGGGAAAGGATATCTAAATAACACACACACTTATATTTAAAAATTAAAATCACTATTTTCTGTTGTATTTTGCACAAAGCAGCCTAGGAAGGCATCTTCATTTAAAAAAATTAAAATAATCATCTAGAAATGTGAACCTTTTTAAAGCTTTGAATGTTTTCATTTGAATTTGTTCTTAAACATGTTCATTTTATCATTGTGCCACAGAATGCCAGTGTTTTGAATTATTTTTAGACAAAACAACGCTAAAAAATGGAAATTAGAAAAGCAAAAACCATTTTTTATCCACTAAAAGAATGGACACAGTGCCCTAATATGATAAATAAGGAAGCTTTTTCTCACAATACAAAAATAGGATTGCAGAGAAGAAATCTTTCCTTTCCATTATGCAAATGTGTAGAAGTTAGGCATCTTTAATGGTCTGAAAGTACTTTTTTTTCCAATCCAAATACTACTGTGCACCTTAGGGCCTGTATATTCATAATATGTGATAACAGTTATGAGCACAGCACTGCAAGTGTATTAATACATTTCAATTTTCATGACTGGTAAGTCAGAGAGCCACACACTGTCTGTTCAGCAAGTGTACAATCTACTAAAATGTTCTCCAAAACAATATTGATTTGCACCAGTGATAAGTGGGTTGATCTTGAAATATGCAGAATGATTTTTCCCCAAGGAAAATGTACCTTGCGTCCTTGTCTTATTTTCCAGACCATTTGATTTGGGAGGTTAGGAGGGTTGCAGACTGCCAGAAATAGTGCAAATTGAGTCCACTTTTAGGTTTAGGGTTAGGGAATCACGGGAACTGTATTTTATTGTGGCACCAGAGCTCTCTGACAGAGAAGGCTCAATGTCTCAGAAAAAAAATACAATTCCCATGATTCCCTAGCACTGAGCCAGGGCAGTTAAAGCAGACTCAATTTGCACTATTTCTGGCAGTCTGCAACCCCCATTATTCACTCTGGTCAATCAGCTATTCCAGATCCTCAAATCTCTTCCAACTAGACCTCTTCTCCTTATATCTTTACATCACCCTTTCAGAATGGTGGAAACAGCAAAGGTATACCATCTATAATAAGAATGAAGAATGTGAATTAGATCACTTCCTCCCTTATCTGGTGCACTACTAACATATCAGGAAGAAAGGCTGCTGGTCACCCTTAAACATTTACTTTTTCCAAAGATTGCTGAATTATAACTACTAAGAGCATTAGGGCTTTTCCTCCTGGTATGCTAATAATGATGCCTCTGAAGGCACTAGGTGCCATCTGCTTTTTGAAGTTAAGTAGGGTCAGACCTGGTCTGCACTTGGATGGGAGACCACCAATGAATACCAGCCCCTGCAGAGGAAGGAAATGGCAAACCACCTCTGAGGATTAATTGCCTATATGAAAACCCTATATGATTCATGGGATTGTCATATATCAAAAGGGAACTTGAAGGTGTGCCTGTGCACAGACACACATATAATAATGTTACAGAGAGGGGAATGAAGGAAAAATCCAGTTTCCTTATTCTTTTGTCAAGGACTGAGGCTGGACCATGTGTTTAAAGGGAAGACGAATGACATGGCATTTAGGGGAACCACATGGCCAGAATGAAGTGCAGATGGAGGCAGGGGATGAATGAGGGGAAAAGTCTAACACTTTCCCCCAACTCTGATGAGCCTGAGAATAACTTGAGGCTTTGTAATCTCATTTTTTCCCTTTGAAATAAGCCTTACACTCATGCATCACACACACATGCCTAGATTATATCCAAGCCTTGATCCCTCCTAACAGTTTTTCATGAGCACTAAAGTATTAATTCTATGAAATCCAATCTGACCAATGTGTCTATAAATCATAAGCAGGTTCATGATTTGACAATCACATCAGCAGCAACAGCCCCCAAATGTCAATTCAGGGGCACCTGTAGGTCATTTTAAGGATCCAGTTTATGTAGTTGCAAGGCTGGCAGACAGAATAGCATGGCTGGATCTATAAGCCAGAATTCCCTAGTTTGTGACAATAATTTAACACCAAATCAAGTGATAATTCCAGTTTACTACATGAAAGTCTATTAAATAACCTCATTTACAGTCATCACATCAATTATACAGAAGGAACCTTGGGAAGCATCTATACATCTGATTGCTATCCTAGTTTTTGCTCTCATAAAACTAAACATATTCTAGGATAAAATCACAAGTGGTTGGGTATTTTTTCATATAGAGATGCAAATGTGAGCCATAGGTTTTATTTTAGAAGGGCAATTCTGAGGTTATCTTTTCATCCTATGATTTTTTTCAATGAATGTCCAAATTGCAACAGACTTTGAAGCTTAAAATTTCTTATGTTAGCATCAGAAAAGAGAGGCAAACTAATGTCCAGTGAGGCTGCTGATCAAGATTTATACTCACATAAATCTCTTAAGCAAATATTGCTCATTATTTTAGTCTAACTAGCTTTATTTAGATTCATCTAATGAATAAGAAAGAAAAGGGGAAAGATACTTGGTTCATGTGGAAGTGATGCAAAATGAGAGGAACAACTGGGCTCTCTATTATTATACTAGAAATCTATTGATGTTTGTAAACTATACTCACTTGCAGTACTAGTATAGGAACAATCAAGGAAAATTGTGTTTCCTCTTATTTCTTCCACAACTGGTTTTGATAGGAATTTCTTCAATACATTTCAGGGACTGAAAAATTCCAAACATTCAGTATTTTATTAATTTCATACAAAATGGATGAATATTTAAGTACAATGCAATGAAGGCATAAATGGGATCTCAAAAACAGAGCTGGGTGGGAAACTTCAAGCAACAACATTTTTAGAGATAAACACATAACTGTTAATATCTCTTGATTCTTTTCATCCCAATTGGCAACAATTACACCAAATCATAGCATTCTATAATAACCTGGTTAGGACTGAAGGTTTCCCTTTAAAAGGGAACTTTAAAAGGACTTTCTAGCAAGCTTTACAATTTCATCATGGATAATATAAATGGGAATGGCCAACTTGCAAAAAGGGAGTGGGAACTGGACTTAAACATAACAGTTTCTGATGCTGAATGGTCAAAAATTTGGAGTTCTTCTCCCTTTAAATACAAGTCAGCTTCTTTTAAAGAATGCTCCTTGAGAATAGATACACAAATGGCAGCTTACTCCAATTAAGTTAGCAACCATTACAGGTAACACATCTTCTAAGTGCTGGAGGGGTTATGATTGTACACATTTACACACATGTGGTTACATTATGATATGATTTATCAGTTTTGCCTCTCTGTACTTTCACTTGTCTCAAGTATCACAAACCAAAGCTTTGTTCCTTGCCCTGGGTTATTGCTTTTGTCCATATTTAATGGTAATAATAAGAACTTTAAATATAAATACACAATCTGTTTCCTTCTTGCTATTACTCATTTGGAGACAGCACAGAACTGGAAAACAGGTTGCTTACTCATGGAGAACTGGTAACAAAAGGTCTGGAACATCTTATTAATGGCAAAGTTATCAGACAGGATCAACAGCTCCTCCTTTTGAGGAGAAATGGACACACTTTTTTATTTCTGTGAGCTGCCTAAAAGGTCAGTAAACTGAAACTGAATGCTGCTAAGGAAGAGACATAGTAGACAAATGGTTCCCAGGCCTAGAAATTAAGGGAATTCTGAACAGAGTTTAACACCTCACAAAGGAACAATTGAGAGGTGCTTCCAGAGCCATCCATTCAAGGTCCATGGGATTGCCCTTGCTTGGTGTACCTATTGTCAACTTTGACAGAAATGCCACTGCACTGCTTCTACATACAGATAGCCTAGCAGCCAGGATCACCACACTAGTTGTATAATCATTGCTATGTACAGCTGTCATTGTGACTAATTTGGATGTTACAACTAGTTCAGTATGCAGTGGCCAAAGTTACTAGTTTGCATTATTTTGTACCAGTTTCTACTAATGCTAGCTTATACAAGATGCTAGGTACAACCGCACCAAAAATGCTCACCATCTTGTAATCTGAGCCCTTTTCCATATTCTAATTACCAATGGTACTTCCCTTTACCCTGAATGATAATTATCATCAAGTACTTAGATATTTTGTTGGAAGCCCAGGAAAGAATGGAAGTATACTTCCAAATGCCAAAACAATATGGTTTTACTAAAATTCCAATCCAATAATAAACTTTTTAAAAAAATCAGATGTAATTCCATAGCCACACAACCAAATTGGCACAAACTCATATTTCTGAAGTATGCCATGTAATGTAACATTCTATGCACATTTTGTCAGTATATTCATTAACTGGCAGGTGAGGATTCACAAACGGGTGTGCCCTAATGTGGGTCCTATCAGCACAGGCACTAGATGTATAACGTGATGGAGTAGGAGGAGCTCTGATACTGCATATCTGTACTACAGGTGTTTTCTATATCTGAAAAGGTTCAAAACTATTGGCTGAAATATTATGCAATATCAAAAACCCTTCATAAGCAGGGGACATATAAGGCAATGTGTTTCTGTCTGCAAAATGTATTTCTTTCCTGGTTCTGCATGGCCTTCTTAAGATAGGAAGCTGTCCCTATGCCATTGACATCAAGGGGCAGTGTGAGAATGCATACTGAAGGCCAATCTCTGAGAAATGGGAACCTGTGGCAGGGATGGGGCAGTGTGAGAATGCATACTGAAGGCCAATCTCTGAGAAATGGGAACCTGTGGCAGGGATGAGTGAATGGCCAGAGCTAAGAAGTAGGAAGAACTCTAAAGTAAATATGAATGGATGCAAGGCCTATGGAAGGGTCTGTTACATCAAGAGGGAGTGGGTAGTCTAGGAGATCACAGAAGTGTGAGCAAAGAAACACAGAGCTGGGTGTATGAATTCATATACTGATTTCCACTATCTTTGGCTCCATCCAGATCATTAACTAGTTTATGAAAATGAATTCAGCATATTTGACTCCAATGACAGTTTTTAAAATTGTAAGATTTAATATTGATACTTTTTTGTTGCATAGTTAGTTTCTTGAAGTGTCTCTTCAATATTCTTTTCAACTATACCTTCTGAATATTGGTCTCATGTTATTGAATGCAAACTTCCTCTGAAATCTTGCCAAGAAAATCCTATGATTTTAGGACTGCCATATTTCAGAAAGGACTTGAAGGAACACAACTACAACTACAACACCCCTCTTGGGCAACTTTCACACACAAAAAAAACAAAACAAAACAAAACAAAACACAGCAGGCATGCTAAAATCATTTCCTTCTGCTTTTCCAGTAAGGACAGAAACATAACAAAGGTAGAAAAAAAACCTTCAAAAGTAGCCAGAACACTGTAGAGATATTTGTATTGATTTCAAGAAGCACCATTCTGCAAGGCTTTGAAAAGCAATTTGGGCTAGAATGATCCTGAAAGAAACTTGGCTGCTTCAGTACACCTGACCAAGTCAGCAACTTCCTGAGAGGCTCTAGCAGTCTATTATCTTGATGAAACATATCGTTACTTATTAACTTAATAATCTTTTCCATGGAGAAATCTCTTGAAGGATGCACAATTAAATTACAACTGGTTAACAGAATAAATGCATCATACAGAAAGCAAGTATCTGAATACATATCCCCTAGAGCTTAAAAGTCAGTTCAGCACAGGATTTTGCCACTAATGCAGCACTTCCCCTTTGGACATTTTTTACATCTAATGACTGTCATCATAACACAAATTAGGTTACATATAGGTTTTTTTTAAATATAATATCTGGAAATAATTGAGATCTTAATTCACAATAGAAATGTATGCAGAAATATAAATTTATATACAGTCTATTAAAACAACAGAATCAGATGTTATTAATATTAATAGTCACCAGTTTTGTGCACATTGTGTGCATTTTTTACAATTAATTTGCAAGACCAAAGGGTTGCTATAAATGTCCCTCTATTTTTGCTGACACTGTGACTTTGAATAATCAAATTGAGAATTCTGCCATGGAATATATTATTATAACCAATAAGAAAGAAAATAAATTATGAAATTCTATTTTACTTGCAGAAAATCAGAAAAGAAACCATGAAAGTATTTTCCCCTCTTTCAATGCATTTTGTCTAATAATAATAATAATTTTATATTTCCCACCTGTCCCTGTGGATTGAGGTGGTATTACATCAATAAAAAGTATACAACGTAGACAAAATTCAAGATTACAAAAATACATATAAAGCATAATACCAACACTAAAATATCAACATTATAAAAATTCATTAAAAACCTGATTGTCATTCACACCACATTTTTGCCTTCTATAGGACTAAATTTTGGGGACTAAATCCAATTTAATATAATCAGTGGGAAAAAATACAGTAGCAGAACTCTATTGTTATATCCAGTTGTGCAAATGGTAGTATGTTTGTTTTGTGTTCCATCCTTAGAAAGGTTCCCATTTATGCAACCATTTGTACACCTGGGCCCAAAACAGATGGGACAGAAGTGCCACCTTTGGGCCAGTCCAGAGGCATGATGTTCAGATGATGCACATTCCCAGATTGGGCCAGAGATGTGCCACAATGTCAGTGTGTGGGTGATGGGTATTGTGGTGTCTGTCCAGAGGATAAAGAGGACAAATGTCCAGAAGGAAAGGAGCCAGCTTGTCCTGCAGATTCTGCTGGGTGTCAAAGAGCATCACTGCAACACCCATTATCCACACACTGACAACAGCTGCCTAAGGCAGCCTAAACCCAGATGCAAAAGGAGTGCAAAAAGGGTTCCTTCCTAGAAGTCCATCGTGGACCACAGTGGTGGCTGGCCTTGGGATCGTGGCATCCAGCCACCATGGTCCCACACTGCTCAGAGCGCACTTGTGGCTGGAGTGGCCAGAAGCTGCTTCAAGCCACCCACCTTGAGACCTGGTTCTGCAATCAGTTCTGCAATTGCTGATGCAAAACAGTTGTGCAGAAGGATACTTCAGGGGCTTCCCTGACCTGCCCCTATCACCTCACCTCCATTTCCACAGCATGGCAGCTGTCTGCACAGGCACCCCACTGAGCCACTTGCCATATCGACCATTACTGTGGGTTGCTTCTTCTGAGGTAAGAATGAGGAACGCAGCATGTGAGCATTGCTAGTTGCCTCATTCTGATCTCAGAAGTGAACAACCTGTGGCAGCAAATGCAAAAGTGACAATTACTGTATACAACACCCTAACTTGTTCTGAACTTAGCATCCATTGGCTGGAATCTTCTCAGTGACTTACATCTATATTATTTACTTAGGGCCTTTGCAGACTGCCAGAAATAGTGCAAATTGAGTCCACTTTAAGGATTAGGGTTAGTGCTAGGGAATCATAGGAATTGTTTTTTGTTTTTTGTTTTTTCTGAGACATTGAGCCTTCTTTGTCAGAGAGCTCTGGTGCCACAATAAAATACAGGTCCCATGATTCCCTAACCCTAACCCTTAAAGTGGACTCAATTTGCACTATTTCTAGCAGTCTGCAAAGGCCCTTAGTTACTTAAATATTGCATTTATATGCCACATTTCTCTCAGACAAGGACCCAAGGCAGCTCACAATAAGACTCAGTCGAAAACAATAACATTTTAAAATGCAATTATAATTATCCCATTAGAATGATAGGTTACAAACAGTATAAAATCATACAAAAGTTTTTTTAAAAAATAAAACTTCTCAGAAGAAGCCTCCCTAAAAGTAATGACACATTAAAAGCCTGTGTGAACAAAAAGTTCACTATGCTGACAGCCTATCCAAGCTGCCTACCTATGTTCCAGCTGAAAAGAAATTACTGGGTGGAGGCATTCTGAACCGGATGGCAATATATCATATGTCTTCCTTAGCTAAACGTGGTGGAAGTGGCGGGACATTGTGATCATATGTTTCCAAAGGTAGGATCCCTTCAAATTAAATTCATCTAGTCCAGAGATGTTCAAATAGATTAGCCCATCCCTTGGTAAACTAGAAATGCATGAGTATGTGAACAATTTATTGGGTTTTTTTTTAAAAAAAAGAGTTTCCAGGTGTTATTTTTGTTTAAAACATCTTCATTTGCTGAACATTCCTTGTATTTCACTGTTATTAAATGTGCCCTTCTAGCTATTTTCATAATTTCCAGGTAAGATTGAAGCTAGGGTGGATAAATCAGGAATTACATGTGCCACTGTACACATTTAAAGTATCAAACTGGCAAGTTATTTATATCATTCCATTAATCCTTCCTAATTATACAATAAGCACAGGCAGACTATCCAAAAATATGTAGAAGATACAATAGAAAACTTATAACGTCCTTTTCTTAATTCAAATATTTTCCATGGGCAAAGCTGCATAATTCATGCATCATATAAAAAGTATGTTTAATTAACTTTTAAAGAAAAATAAGTGCAAATTATGATTAAGAGGAAATGCCAACACATAATCAAACATTCCTGTTTTTAAATATGAAAACATAATACTCAACATGCACATGGTGAATAAGATAACTTCAACTTAACAACCCTTGAGCAAATTATGTACTTGAACTGAAAGTTCCTTTTCTGCAGCATTAGACAGTATGCCAGGTTAGGAGAAAAATGTGACAGTGCTCATAAAATATAATTAAATAGCATTGAGTGAATCGTGCTGTAAAATACTAATAAAACTAAGCAGTCAAACACACTGACAAGTCAGTAAAACAGAGAATTATTTTGAGTGAAGGAGAGAAAGATTTGAAATGCAAGCAGTGAAATGTAATACTAAAGAAAGAACTCCATTTGCTTACTTGGCTTGATATATAGATTCCAACTATAAAAGCATCTGTTCTTGATATAGAGCACCCTGGCATCAGAGTTAAGGCACAATAATGAACAGAGCAAGGTGGACTTGCAATGACTATGTCGGCACATCACCTTAATTTTAATGAAGGGGGAAAATGAGCAAGCAGGAAGATCTGGCTTCTTCATATCCCTAGCGCTCACCTGGGCCAGTGCAGCTATGGGCAGGTGTTCAGATGCCCGTCTGCTGCTGCACCATGGAGGTTATGTATCATTACCTCTGCCACCTTGCCCACCACTACTACCTTTCTCTGTGAAAACCCCTGTTTTCTCTGTGAAAACAGGGGTCTGGTTTCTCCCATGTGAGATGTCACAGGCAATGCTAGGGGCCTTCACAGAGAACAGTGGTAGCAGCAACAGATAAGAGGGTGTGCAGGCCTCTGGTCTACCTGTGGCAAAGTTTCTGGGAAATGCCACCACAAACAGCCAGCCTTTTTAATTGGGGAGAAGGGCCACTTGAGCTGGGGTTGGGCTGAATCCACCAGATCAACACTTGCTCTGTCCAATCTCAGTCCAAGGCTGTTGGCCCGTGTCATCTAAACAAGATAATGGCAGGATGGAGGGGGGGGGGGAAACAAAGGCCTTTTCACCCATGTCTACATCCCCAAAGTATGTATACTAGAAACATATTTTGTTTTTTGCTTTTTAAAAAGTGTTATTGAAAATATTGAAGCAAAAAGTAATAGCAGTTAAAAGCCTAGAACATTTCAGTAAACATGTAAAAATGGGTTTTGCACCATCTCAGAGAACATGTGTGGATTATTATTATTATTGAACACATCAACTTCCAGTAATGAGCTTAGAACAGCATTCACAGTAACAGGGAACATGTGTGAAACATGGAAGGTGGGGTGCCGATCATAAGGTTGGTCTAGTTCTGTGCTGTGCACAAAATTTCAAAGTATACATTCCTTCCTCCTGGCATTGTCTATGTCATCTGAAACACTGAAAAAAACTATTATGTTTGGGAAAGAAGAAGGCAATAAGACAAGAGGAAGACTTCACTATTGATGGATTGATTCATCCAAGGAAGCCCTGGCCCTGATGATATAGTTGATGATGGAAATCTTTCATAGGGTTGCCATAAATCCAGGTCACCTGGCAGCAAATAATAACAAAACAAGTTTAATTAAATAAGTCTGGGATTTCCATTGTGTCAATGGACAATGTCAGGATTTCCCCCCAGATTTTTTCACACCTATCAAAGTCTTCTGCTGTTCCCAACTAACATACATGCATGAACACTAACATCAATTCAATATGATGTTAGTGGAGGAAAAATTTTCCACTTGCATGTAGGGACACATTTGTCCTTGTAAAGCTAGCTGTAGAACTTGTTATACCACTGACTATGCAATGAGTTGTTTCTGTAAATAATTGTGCAAAATAAACTGCATTGTTTTGTTTTGCTTTGCTTTGCTTTGCTTATAGCACAGCACTGGAGCATCCAGGGGTTGCAAAATGAAACTGTTGAACACTATCCATTAATTCGTCTCCCCCCCCCCCACCCATGCTTCTGGAATCTATGTAGACCACAGGGCATTTTTAAGTAACAAAGATGGTGGGCAACTTTGTTTTATAGCCCACCAGAGTACCTGCTAAAAACTGCTGAAAGAGAGGAATGGAAGTTGCTGATGATTATGATGCTGTTGTTGTTATATGCCTACAAGCAGAACCTATCATGTTTTTTCTTGGAAAATTTGTTCAGAGGAAGTCTGCTGTTGCCTTCCTCTGAGAAAGTGTGACTTGCCCAAGGTCGCCTATTAGGTTTCTATGGCTGAGCAAAGATTCTAACCCTGGTCTCTTGAGTCATAGTGCAATTTAACTTTAGACTTAATAGGACTTAGTAGGTTTATATCGCAATATGCCATGCTGGCTGTCACAACGGAAGAAGAGAGGGAAGGAAAACAGTTACAGTGGATGCAAGATTACCCAGGGGCTGGTAGGAATAGTTTAACAGGGCTATGGAGGAATTCTGATTCTATTGAGGGGTGATCTGGAATAGACAAGGCATGGTTGGAGAGAGCTGGAAGGCTGCAGAGATTGAGAAGTGGCAGAGAGCACTGAGTGAGTTGAAGAGGCCTATGATGTAACTGGGTGGAGCTGGTAGGAAAGTCTATACAGTGACCAGAGTTGGAAGGACAGGTTGTGTGTGCACCACAAGGTGCTATCCAATACCATCCATCAGTCAAACTGTATTCTCTCCCACCCACTTCTTATAAACACAATATGCAGTTGCTTTACAGTATAATGTGAGCATTGTCTAAAAATAACGGTAAAAGTTTCCCCTTTGATGTGATGATGTCAAGTTGTGTAAAAATATATGGGATGGTATTCATCTCCGTTACTAAACTGAGGGAGCCAGCATTGTCAAGGATGACTCCATTGTCATGTGAGCAGCATGACTGCATGGAATGCTGTTACCTTCCCACTGAAATGGTACCTATTTATCTACTTGCACTTTTACATGCTTTCAAACTACTAGGCTGGCAGAAGCTGGGACTAATTATGGGAGCTCACTCTGTCATCCAACCTGCTGACCTTGCGATTGTCAGGGTTGGTATCTTAACTACTGAGCCACTGCGATATAAACCTACTAAGGACGTTATCACACAGGGGAAATCTATAGGTTATCCCACACAAATCCAAAAAAAAGTGCACTTACGGCTAACGATTTCATACAACATCGTACAGAAACTGACATTAAAGTGGTCACAAAGTGGTGTTATCCGAGATCTTTTTATTTCCGGGAGTTTAAAGGAAATGCATTTGCGCTTTTAAAGTAATTGCACATTTACTGTAGTGT
>JAIPUX010001880.1:35509641-35522044 GCA_020142125.1 Phrynosoma platyrhinos | reverse complement strand
AACAACTACAAATCAAAACAAACTTTCTGTCAGTTTTTAAAAAGGTGATAATTAAAACTTTACAATACCCTCTCGTATGTATGTAACACACACATGGGTTGGGAGAGAGATGGTATCTTTGTAATGCTACATATAGGGTTCATTCCCACTTGCATTTAATCAAGTCTGTGAATTGCACTGACACCGGGTCATTTAATTGAGTCAGGATGATACGTAGTTCCCACTATTGAAATAAATTATTTCCTTATTCCATGCCTTTGTGTCTTTTTTGACACAATTGTTGTTCCCACTTGGTACTCCATCCTGGTCTTTTCTTTAAAAAAAATGTTAATCATATGATGCACATCTACATATCATCGGTGAGGCAAAGGAGAGAGAAGAGAGAAGTGAAGGCTGGGAGGACCGTCCCTCCAAAATGGAGGAGCATCCAGGAAAAAAAAATAGGGAGGATGTTCTCAAACCAAAGCCGAAAACACTGCTAGGATTGTCAATGCATGCCTCTTCGTCCTGCTCAAAATGAAGGACATTTCCAAACCAAAGCCCCCCCGAATGTCCTCCATTCTCTAAGTGATGCTCAGAATGGAGGATATTCAGGGGAGTAAGGAGGATGTGACCAAAATAATAGCTGAAAGCCAAATGGAGGACCAGCCAGCAAAAATGGGGGACATCATACAAACAAACAAGCGCACACACCCACAAACAAAAGTTAAAAGGACACATATAAATTCATGTTTCCTAGTCATGCTCAGAATGGAGGATGTTTTGGAATTCCTTCTGGACAGAAGGTTGAAATGTAGGAGAGGTCCTAGGAAAGGAGAGGAGGGGAATGTCAGATTTCCCAAAAACCTGGGAGGGGACTCTCTCCCAACCCTCTGCCATTAGTCCCTCCCCTCCAGTTTGATGCGATTTAGGTCTGTTATTTCCACTTGCTGAACATACTTGCTAATTCCTTTCAAAAGAACTGCCAAAAAACTACTCTTCAAAAAGTGGACTGGGAGGGGGGAGTAGTCTTGCTTCAAAGTGAGTCAGAACAATTGCAGTTGCATCTGAAACCGCTCCCAGTGGGGACAAGGCATGTATACAGCAATAAGAAAATTCCTTCAAATCATAGTGGGAATTATCTCATAGTGAAATATTCATCTATTTTTTTTTTCTGGAACTTTAATATAAAAGTGGAGAAAAAATTAGCACAAAACCATTTCTACTATTGTTTTCAGCTCAACAGAAAAAAATAAAGACCAAATGCAGTGCTGTGGATGTATGGAAGTAACTCTTGGCCTCTTTTCTTTTCTTGTTAAAAGCAAATAGTACAACACAGGCCCCAATTTGGAAATGGACATTTGGAGGGACGGTAATAACTCCTCTCTCCCATTCCAATTTTCTTAGACAAATTCTTCCCCAGGCCCCAATTAGCTACAGAGCTACAAAACATAGACACAACATAGGAAACTTTGTGCCTCAGTAACAATAAAAATTAGTATCCATTATATACTGAGAGTTACATTTCACAGTTCTACTAAATCCTTTAACACTCTGAAACAGTTGCAGCTGCAAACAGCTGCTTCTTCTTTAGCTGTATGTACATTTTTATAGTAGGAGTGAAATGAAAAAAGGCAATTTCATCATTTTTCTTAGACGCCACACCCTTTAAAAATGTTTTATTGTGATTTCATTATTTTCCCTCTTTAACTACATTCCCATCACTAAAAAAAACATTTCATCTTTTCATCATTTCTTAACATGCAGGCCAAAATGAATGTTTTGTTTTTAATTGCTTTCAAAGTCCAAAATGTATCATTATCAGACATGTATTCTTTAGCTGTGATACATCCATTTACTTTACTGTGGCTTTGGAGCTCATAGAGAGTTTTGTAATTAGGTTGTGTAACCATGCAGACCTTCAGCTAGTGTGCTGTTTTTCAAACAGTTTTGCTCTGCATTTTGAAATAAGAAAATACTACAATATGCCATGGAAATTATGCAGTATTCTCTTTCATCTAAAGAGATAGCTTTTTCACAAATAATTGTTATAGTTTTGTTTAATACTGTCTAAATTCAAAGGTGAAAAGATACACTGTAAGAAATTTAGGGTTTCCAAAGTGAAAACCGGAGAGGGCTCATGTACTTTTAATGGCTGGGTAGAAGAGAGAATTTCAACAGGTGTGGCTTGTCACACAACCAAGTAACAAGCCACTAAAGTTTTCTGCTCTACACAGCCATGAAAGAAATAGGAGTCTTCTCTACTTTTCAATACGGCAACCCTAGGATCCCATAGGTACACACCAATCCCAATACCAACAACCCTGTTGTTGACTGAAAATTACCAGTACCTATTATTATTTCCAATTTACAATAAGGTTGGGCAATTACAGTAGATTGGGGGCCAAACCCCCAACATGGGATGCACCTTCTCCAAAACAGGAAAGGACTGGAAGTTCACATCCTGCCAGATTTGAAAAACAGAAAGCCTTCACCCACTCTCAGGTTTTCTGACAACCTTCAATGAATTATTTTGGCAAAAAAATCCCCTATGTCCCATCCCCAGCCATTTTAGGCTAGGTGAGACCTTTTTGCAAAACAGAAAGTGATGGACTCTTGGACCTATATTGGTTGAAGGATGCAAAAAATGTGGTTAAATGGCTCAAGTTAAATGGCTCCTAACCCTAAGCAGTTGCTCACCCCTGAACTAAAGCAAGACCTTGTTATATACTTTAAAAAAGAATTGTTCATTTTCAATATTGAAAAGTGAATCCCAGTATCCACAAAATGAACAGGATTCCATATCTGTCCAATTGAACATGTGTTGTCTACCCTAATTCTGAATGGCATCTTTCATGTGTGGTCTCATCCATCCAGCACAACTGTATGTGCCAGGAATCTATGCAGCTGCATGTTGCCAGGTAAGTGGAAGAAATATTGGTTTCCTTCCTTCCTTCATACAGTTTCTAGTATGAAACAGGATAGAAATGTACAGGATGCTCTGATAAGGTTTAAAAAAAACCCTTACTTTTATTGTCACAAGCAATCCACTAAAAATCAGGAAATAGACAAAAGTTGCCTATACTTTAGTAGTAGAGTCCCTGAGTTTCTCATGTGTGCTTGTATGACCATCCTGAGGCTGAGGAGCCTCATGGATGCTTCCTTCTCAGACAGAGGGTTGTCTCACTTTTGGAAAGAAAGGGGATGGAGGAGGAAGTAACCTCTAAGCCAGGGGTAGGCAACCTTTCCCCTTTAAGGGCCAAGGGATTTCAGCTCCCAGAATCCCAGGAGCTATTGGCCAACATGGGACTATTGGCCAACATGGCTGAGGCTTCTGGGAGCTGAAGTCCCTCGGCCCTTAAAGGGGAAAGGTTGCCTACCCCTGCTCTAAGCAGAAACCAAAAAAAAAAAAAAGTTTCAATGACATAGATTGGGGAACACAGAGAGAAAACAAGTCATGCACTTCAAAGTTTTCTCTCTACCCATAATTACTAAAGAAACAAGTATTTAGGCCTATTCACTTCCAACAGATACTAGCTGTCCACCTAGCCCCAAAGTGGGTAAGTGTAGTTCTCCAAGTATGTTTAGTCTACAACTCCCATAAGCTCTTGGCCAGGGGTAGGCAACCTTTCCCCTTTAAGGGTCGAGGAACTTCAGCTCCCAGAAGCCTCAGCCATGTTGGCCAATAGTCCCATGTTGGCCAATAGCTCCTGGGATTCTGGGAACTGAAGTCTCTAACCCCTTAAAGGGGAAAGGTTACCTACCCCTGCTCCAGGCAGTAGAGAAGGATTATGGGAACTGCCATTCAAAAACACAGTTGCCCACTAGCCCTGGAATAAAGGAGAAAATTATTTGGTTTCATACACATTTAATATGAATGTTGTCACTTCATAGATCATCAGTCTTTATTTTAACTTGATCAAGCTGTTCCAAGCAATGGTGCAAACTGCCAATGATGGTGAAATTAAATGAGACAAGTAGTGCCCTGTGTCTTTCAAGGAAGGATAGAAGTACAAGAAAACTAAATACATCAGATGTGAAAGTGGCTAAGCAGTGGGACTACAAATTATAATGGCCCTGGCTATTGTGACTAGCTGCTTCTGAGAGTTGTAGTCCAAAAAAGAGATGCTTTTCCAATCTCTGACATATGGCCAGTCCACTGTAGAAGCATCACTGAACAATTGATATTACAAGTACAGCTTGTGGAATACTTGTATGGCATTATTACAAACAATAACTAAAAGTTAATTACTATATGGTGAATAATAAAATAAACTTTATTTTTGTACCCCACCTTTTGCCACGGTGAAGATTTCTGATCAAGCAGGGATTATTTTGGAAAGAGAGGAAGTCATTGTGAATGCTGCTGAAAATGCTCTTCTTTGAATTGAAAACTTCAACAAGCTCAGATGCTACAGATATGACAACTGTAAAATACTGATTCCTTTTAAAAGTCTCATGTGGTTTCTTGGTGGTGCAATCTCTTGCTCTCTCCAAAATATTCATTATATTTTAGCATGCTGTCTTGAACCCTAAGTAGTCATACAAAAGTTGCATTAAATTCAAAAGTGAGCAATTAGAATACTGAATAAATGTCTTGAATAAAAAAATTGAGAGTTCACTTGTCATACAAATATATTATTTTGTGCCAGATGGGTTATTTAAATTAGATGTTTGTTCTAGTGCTGAAATAATTTAAAAAGCTGTGTTATGTTCATACAGCCATGAAATTCTGTTGCTTTTCATCCGTTTTTATTTTTTTCTTTCTCCACAAAGTAGTCTCAATAAGGAGGTTATGCACCGAAGCTGAGGTGTAACATAGGATACATGAGAAAATATTTACATATGCAATGTGATGCTTAAATATTTCTCTGTGTCACCAGTTCTTTGAACCGAAGGGTGTAGAAGGTAGCTTTTTACAGGATCCATTTCCTTTCAGAATAAGATTGCCATATGTCCCAGAAAGCGAGGACAATCCCGGATTGGAAGGTCTACAAAATGTCTCAGCCCTACTGGGCATTTTAGACCCACAAATCCCAGATTCCTGCCTTGCTCCAGGCCACATTTTGTCAATCTCTAGTCTGAATCCTGTGGGAATAGTCAGCTGAGCTCGGCTCCTTCCCTCCTCACAAGATATGAGTCATGTCTCCTCCTCAGGTAGCCCTGAGCACTCCATCACACAGAGCCAGGTCAGGAAGCACTGTCAGCAGCTGCTGCCAGCCCTGAGCACTCCACCACACAGAACCAGGCCATTCTCCAACCTCTACGGACACTGGGATATGCAGCCATGTGTGGCCTCGGGTGAGGAGATCCAGCATGGGCTGCGCCCACACAGCAAGGCCTCTCTTTGAATTTGGCTGCACCATGCCTGCTTCCAGGTATGGGACGCCACTCCTTCAGCAGGCAGAAGGCCAGCAGGCAAAGTTCAGGGAGGGAAATAGCAACACAGCCCCCCAGGGAGAGGACTGACTGAGGTTTTGTGTTGTTGTTGTTGTTGTTGTTGTCTTCGTCAAGTGCCTTCAAGTTTTTTTCCAACTTATGCCAACCCTATCATTCCTTGGCAAGTTTCTTTGGTGGGGGGGTCACCTTTACCTTCCTCTGAGAGGCTGAGAGAATGTGACTTGCCCAAGGTCACCCAGTGGGTTTCCTTGGCCGAGTAAATTACCAAAATTCCAGCAGGTAATTACCAAGTCCTAGTCCTAGTCCAACACACAATCCACACAAAGCTACATCTCAACCTTCTGTCCAGGGAAAATGTCAAAATCTCCTCCATTTTGACCATGACAGAGAAGCATACATTTATATTAATTTGTTTATTTTATTAATATTTTTGACTTTTAGTCATTTTGTCCCAGTTTTGTGGAAGAGAATTATGGCAACCCTATATCAGAAAGTAGAGCAGTATCAACTTATGGTGTCATAATATCTGTTCAGCTTATACATTTATGGGTCCTAGAGCAGATCAAGCCAGAGATATCCCTAGACGCCAAGATGACAAGACTTAGACTGTTGTACTTTGGACACATCATGAGAAGGCATGAATCATTGGAAAAGACAATAAGGTGGAGGGATGTAGAAAAAGAGGAAGGCCATGCTAAATGGATGGATTTTATTAAAGAGACCACAAATATGAGTTTGCAGGAGCTGGGCAGATCCATAGGGTTGCCATGGGTCTAGATCGAAGCAAAGGCAGTTAACAACAACAACAAAGTATAGAGTATAGAACATCATTCTAGAGTTTAAAGTGATCAATTTATCTATAAATGTATAGGCTATTGAGTATTATCTGTGTGACTCAACACAGAATTAAAAAGCAAATTGAATGTAGATAGGTAAAATGGAGTAATCTGTTATTTTCACTTTCTCCTACATTTGATTTTTTGAGTCTTAACTTCTTTCAGTCACACTGGAGGTGTTTGTACTTTTTAATAACAAGCAAATTCTATCCATATGACATAGAGAAAAGTTTCAGTGTTTTCAGTACCAGCTGAAATACTGTAGCTCAAATGTGCATTTGAGAGCCCATTTCTTTTCTTATTTAAAAAATAAAGTACATATTTAAATGGTAGAAATAAAATACATATTTGAATGGTAGAAATGCTGCTGTTGTGACCAAGCTTAAGCCTAACTGCAGTGTATTCCAATTCATCTGGTGGAGACCAGGGGCTCTTTCACACTTCACTATCATTTTATTCATTTATTTTTATTTATTTAATTTATACCCCACCTTTCTCTGAGTCCAGGACCCAACTACCACAGCAACATCCTATGAAATCCTGGGATTTGAAAATGGAGGAGTATTTAAAATTCTTGGCCAGAGAGCTGTGGCACCTCAACAAACTACAAATTCCAGGATTCCAAAGATGCAACTGTGGAAACAATGGAATCATAGTGCTATCACTGAGTAATGTGAAAAGATTTCAGGGTGCCAAATGACAAGAAACATCAGTCCCGAATCAACATAATACCTATACATTTTCAAAACTTATTCTTAGTTCAGACAAAAGGGTTGGGAATTAGGTGACCCTGTCTTTCTTTGGCTGCCTAAACTCTATTTTTAATTCTCAACTGAAGTTTTTAAGTATGCAAAGGGATCTTGCAGCATCTTGAGATTTACTGAAAGAAAGAATCTGGTAGTATGAACTTTCATAGATTAGAGTCTATGTTGGCTGCATCTGTACTGCAGAACTAATGCAATTTGATACTGCTTTATCTGCCATGGCTCAGTACTCTGAAATTTGGGGATTTACAGTTTTGTTTAGTCTCTATCAGAGAGCTCTGGTGCCATAGCAAACTACAAATCCTGGGATTTCATAACATTGAGCCATGACAATTAAATTGGTGCCAAACTGCATTATTTCTTCAGTGCAGATTCATCTACATCAGATGCAGAGGAAGTAGGCTATAGCCTACAAAAGCTCCTTATGCTACCAGCATCTTCCTTTCAGTCTCAAAGGAGCTACAAGCTCCCTTTGCATACTGATTTTCCAAACTAACATAGCTATGTCTTTGAAGTTTTTAAGTCACTGCCGTGCTAGAAATTTAAGCACTAAGGGAAAATGTCATTTGAACAGGCAGAATTATTATTTGGAGATCAATACCTTCATTGCCCCAACTCATCCTAGCTACCACAGCAAAGCAAAACCAATATCTATAATCACAGCACAACCTATCTCTACACCTTTGACATGATTCACATAAGAGGCCTGTTGATTCACATTGGCCTGAACATATGTCTGGCTGGTTTGATTTGTGTGACTTTATTCTGTACAGGCTGTCCTGATACTCTCAGAATCTGAAGTGACATTTCCAAGACTTCCACATCACTCTGGCCAGAGAGCTTTGCATCTATAATGCAAGTTTTTCCTTTGCTTCCCCACAGAGTTCTACATTTAGCTAGTCCACTTCATGTACACAATCTGAGCTTTTCACAGTAGACAATGTATCTTATTTGGAAATGTAATATCAGTTTTTGTGGGAATACCTTAGAAGAGAAACTAGTATTACTGGGGAGAGTTAAAAGAATACACTGCCAGAATTTTCCAGTTTATTAGTTCAAGTGCAGTATGCTGGTTACCAGTTTCTCACCCTATATTGTAGACGGTGATAATTCCCTGTAGAAAAATGAAATGACTTAGAAAAGCAAACATTAGAAGAGAACATGATGAGAGGCAAACATACCCATATGCAGGCACTTCAGCTGAATATGATTATATAGCTTCACAATTTTTACTTGGGTGTCATATTTCTGAGTGAGCAATGCATACACAGTTCTGCCACAAATGGAATATTTGGAAAGGAAATATTTAAACATTATGTTAACCTCACCAGCAGCACTACAAACAATAAACAAAGGAAACAAGTTAACAAAACCCTGCTTCTCCAAGCCTCCCGAAATGAAATTTATTACATGTTTGTAAAGATACAGGGAGGCAAATTCACTGTTAAGATTAAGAGAGCCCAAGTTCATAGTCAGGATGAAAAGATGAAATGGCCCTTGTGGCACAGAAAATGAGCACTGTGAATGTCAGAAACAGAGTTTGAGTCAGGGAGCTTGCAAAATTGGATCATTGTGAATGCCTATGTGAAGTAATCCAGTTTTCATTTGCTGGACTAAAATGTGATGGAGGTCAGGTTACCTCCCCCTAGCAATTATGAAAGTGATCTGTGGGGTCACTTATCAGTCTTGAAAATTATACCAGGGAAGGGATTGGAAGGCCAAATCTTCTTTCAAACTGCAGCTTCATAAATCCCAGATAAAAGCCTAGTTGTAACATATAATTCCCTCCTAAAAATCTGAGCTTCTAGTTTAGTATTTGGCCAGTTTATATCCAATCATAATGTTTTCCTTCCTTCCTTCCTTCCTTCCTTCCTTCCTTCCTTCTTGTGCAATGGTGGACTAGATTAGGTGATTTTTAAATATACAGACTGATGATAAAATACCATACCTAATTTATATCTGAGTTTTTAAATGGACTGAATTTCTCTAGGGGAAGGAATTCTCAAACATATTCTGTGGTGAAGCTCATCATAAGCACTGACAACATTGTATTTCCTTTTTTTTTCCCCTAAGAGGTCACTGCACATGGAAATATTAGCAACTATGGGCCTTTGCAGACTGCCAGAAATAGTGCAAACTGATTCCACTTAAACTGCCCTCAATTTGCACTATTTCTGGCAGTCTGCAAAGGCCCTATGAAGGCAGGTTGGTGACTATTTTCATGTTTCAGAGCACCGTGGGGGTGGGTACCAAAAAAATATGGAGAGTATCTAAAGAACATTTTGCAAAGTGACCTGTTTTGTTTTTTCAGTGAGATACAAAAACATCTCAGCATCTATTCCTTTTCAGAAAAATGTGTTCAAAGAAATTATGAGTCACATCTACAATTCATATGTATAGCACCTGAGTAAAAGAAGGAATAAGAATATACAGAATAAATACTTTCTTCTATCCTTAATATTTTATATACCACCATGTGGTATATTAAATTCCCTAAAGTAAACCCAAAGATTATGACCTCTTTATCTTTCAGTCATTTCTGTTATCACTGTTCCTCTGGTTGTGTCCACACTGATGGGAAACCCCAGTTTACCACCAGAGCTTCTGGATCTGTGGGGAAGATGAGTTGCCTGCACAACCAGCACCCACAATAAGTGGACACCAGCAGCACTGTCTGCACACTCCCTGGGTCAGTGGCTAGTTCAGCCCAGGGCACCTGCTCCTGACATCTTCCTCTTGCCCACCAATGGTCTTGCCCTCATCCCCTGTCCCCACACCGGCACACAGGAGATTCTCCAGAGTTTCCTGTTGGCTTTCTTTTATCCTGCTTGAGGTGCAGTAACAAAAACTAAACTCCAGGCCCATCAGAGATGCCAACTTTCAGTACTTTCTGAGGTAATTATTCTCAACAGTAGCTAGCAGTAGCAGAGTGTGGAAGCACCAGCTCAGTTTTCAGTATTTGCCAAGGCACTGACCACATTTGAATAATTCACAGAAACAGTGGATTTCTTCCAAGTCCTTGAGGCTCTTTACTTCCAGTAGTTGCAGTATTTACAAGATATTTACAAACACTCCTCTTGACTCTCATCAACGTACTTCTGCTGTATTCAAACAAACCACCAATACTCTCCAACCAACACATCAACCTTTTCACTCCATTCCAACCCATTCTCTTCAACAACCCACACATGCATTGGGTCTTAGGACGTTATCACACGTGGGCCAGAAAGCGATAATAAAGTTGAAATGAGGCATTCTGAAAATAAACCTTGATTCCGCAAATGGCTTTCACACGTAATTACCTTAATTGCGAAATTACAGTAAGCGTATTTAAAGTTCACACACAAGTGAGAAAAGCCCGTAAATGTACTAGAAATGATCTTCTTGCACATGCACAGATAGAGGAATGCTTGCTGTGGAACCATGGGAAAAAGCAGGGAAATGCTCCCAAATGTGCATTTGCTTTTCACATTACGGTAAATGTGAAATTACTGTAATTTCGCAAATGCATTTCCTCAAAACTACCGAATTTCAAAAGATCTCAGATAACACTAGTTTCTGTCCATTTTCTGTCCATTTTCTGTCCAGTTTCTGTGTGACGTCGTGTGAAATCGTGAGGTACAAATCCAATTTCTGTTTGGGATTCGTGTGGATTAACCAGCAGATTTCCCCCGTGTGATAACGTCCCTAGTGAAGTCATATAGAACATATTAACTAAGGGTTGTCACCTGGTGCTACTGAGCATGATACAATTCCTATCGTAAGCCTTTGCACCATTTCAAGTGCTGTGACTTAAGAATCAATCACTTCAGCCATACAAAATATTTTTATAACCAGCTTAAAGGAACATTGTTTCCAACATTTCCAACCTGATTTGGGACAAATGAGGAAGCTTTTTACTCCTGGAGCATGGATTGGACCACCTGGTTTGGCCCCATGCATCAACTAAATAGGTCAGTGTAAGAACAGGATGGGAACATTCCCCCCCCCCATGCTGAAACAACCTCTAGGCCATTATAGACCAGTCCAAAGGGCCATCCTGGGGATGAAGTTGGGGAGGGTAAGCCACACGCCGGCCACCCCAACCCCATCCTGATGCCATCCTGATGCCGTGCAGCCCTATGCACACCGCACAGCATCAGGAAGCCCTCCCAGCATAGCGTTTAAACACACAGCACCAAAAGGGCACTGAAGAGCCTGGCACCAGCTCTTGGGGCAGCCTTTTGCCACCCCTAAAAGGGGTGGCATTTTGCTGCTCTTTTAGGGGCAGCAAAAAGAAAGATTAGGGCTGTGGCATGGGGTTGCCGCAGCCCCAATCCACTGCTCCCCAGGACAGCTCTCTGCCTCCCCAAATGGGCTGTGTGCATTGGCCCTCTGTCTTCTCAGCAGAAAAGGAGACTCCTCAGCACTTTTAGCTTTTTAAAGAACCCCTCCTTATTTTCAGAATGTGTTTGAATGTTTTACTCATATTTTCCTATCAATTCTGTAAGATACTCTTCTGCAAGATACTATGTATGCTATTTTTGGTAAAATGTCTTGCCATCTCTTATGGCACCTTCAATTTTTCACATGGCCTAATGTTCATTTTTTATTTTGTCTAAGCTCAGAGACTTTTCAAAATAATTCTTATGTGTTTGTTACAAGTTTGGATGCTCAATCTTCTCAACCTAGTCAAGTGTTTTTTAACTCTGCACTTCCCACATTTTCTCATGAATCCTCAAAGAAGGAAATACTAGAACTAGCTTGTCTCTAAAGATCTAGGCAAGATTTATGTACAGAAAGAAATCTTCAGTCTGGATGTGATTATATTTACATTAAGCACATGAAAATTATAGATGTTTTATGAGGATTATGGAGAAAAGTATCACCAAGATAAAAATAAGACAGACATGGTTGGCCCAAGATATTTTGCTGTCTGGGATGGAGGACAAAATGGTATCCTTTTGATAGTTTACTTCAAACACCATATATTGTCCATATATTCACCATATATATTCACCATATATTATTCAAACACCATATATCTCTTGTCATTGTGCAATCTGTTGTACCTGCTGTCAGCTAGCAGGCATACAGGATCCAGGGCAGACACAGTTATATCCTATGGCACATATAGCTCTGTCTTCCCAAAATGTTACCACTGCTTCACTTTTCTCCCAATATCTGCTGTAAGATGGCAGCCTTGCTTTACCTCATGTAAGAGTCATGTAAGAAAACAGAAGTATTTGATGAAATGAGGACATTTTGTACTCACAAGGTTTGATCCTTGGCGTCCCAAATGGGAACAATTAGGTAGTGGATGGTGTCAAATTTAGGGCCAAGCTGCATATAATTTTCAATATGTAATGTGTGGCTACATCCGTGGTTCCCACCCCACACACACCTAGAAATAAGTCTGTGATCCCACAGGTCATATACTTACTC
>JAIPUX010001880.1:35491559-35509541 GCA_020142125.1 Phrynosoma platyrhinos | reverse complement strand
AAGATGGAGTCAATGATGCAGATGTATTCAAAACACATTCAAGGCATGGCGAATTTTATCCCAGTTTATTTTGGGTCTATTTGCATTGGTTATTCACAAAGCCAAATAGGTGAATCTTTTAGAAAATCTTGGGGAAAAACCCAAGATTGATTATCCTGAGTTAGGTGGAGGTTTTTTTGCAACCCCTCAAAAAAATTAGTCAGATGCATTCAAAATGCATGTGAACAACAAAGATTCAACCTGGATTTTACTTGGATTATAACCCCTTAGAGAAAGACAAAGAATTTGTAGAGCAATAGAGAGGAAGAACTTTTAAATGAAAAATTATGAGAGGAAGGAAGAAAAGAAATGCAAAGAATGTCCACTTAAAAACTAGAGAACTACTGTCAATAAGATGTGGTAAACACTGGTTTAGATAACAAAAAATCCTAATTTCCTTTAGAAAAGGGATAGAAATTATTTGGCTTTCCAGGTACTGGAAAGCTCTTGGCATTCCTTAACATTGTCTGTGGTGGTTAGGGCTGCTGGGCCTTGCAATCCAACATTGGGACATTGCAAACCAGCCCAAAGGGCCATCCTCAGGGTAGAGTTGGGACAAGGCAGATGCACGCTGGCCACCTCAACCCCACCCTGATGCCATATGCACCGCACGCAGCATCAGGATACCTTCACAGCACAGCATTTAAACACACTGCACCAAAAGGTCAGGGCAGCAAAAGGGAGGATTGGGGCCATGTTGTGGGGTTGCTGTGGCCCTGATCTGCTGCTTCCTGGGGCGGCTCTGTGCCACCCCAAATGGCCAGTCTGCATCAGCCCATCATCTTGTTTCCCATTCCTGATTTAGAAGCATTGGTGTAATCTGTGCAGATTTGGGGAATATGTGGCTGTATTCCCATATCAAAACTTGGGGAAACTACTTTTTTAGACTACAACCTTCAGAATTTCCCAGCCAGCATGGTCACAGTTGTATTCCAAAAAGTAACTTTCCCAAGCTTCATTTAAGATTGGCAAAACTTGATGGCAATTTTACCCTCAAGCAAAGGAAGTAAATTGCCTAATGGAGAAACCAGGCCTAAACTCCCACATACTTACAAGATTAAGTTTGGAATATACATCTGAGGAGCCTGTATAGCAGTATCTTCATGAATATTCATGCTGCATTAATATTCTGAATTCACATTCAATCTGGATATTGGTGAGATGTTGGTTAAACATATTAGAGAACACTGAAAGGGATGAACAAACTGCCATTTTAAAAGACAAAGCTAGAAAAGGAGAGTGCTGTTGCCATGATAAAAAGACACTTTATGGAAAGTGTTCTGCATAGTAGTACACCAATTTGTTTTCAGAGTCAGGAACAGTAGGGAACATTTGTATACAAACAACATGTAACATAGTAAAGGGAATGCAATTTAAGAATTTTTAAAATTATTTTTACTCTTTTGCCTTCATGTTTCACTGGTGGTGTTTGCTGAAACATATTGCTTATTATTTCCTATAATCTAAGGAATTCTGTTTCCATGTCATGATGAAGTTTACTTGTTTGGTTAAGATGCACATTAAATGAGGAGGAAATCCCATTAGGCAAATTAAACTGAACAATGTGTCTAACTGGTATATATCTTGTCATAACCCGGCTGTACCATTCATTTTTTAAGACAAATCCAGCCTGTTGGGGCCTACTTCTACAAGTGTTATGGCACAACAAATTGTTGTTTTTTAAAAAATTCTACACATTGACTTAGCCACTGAGACTTAGCAGTAAGTGAATTGTTAAAAAAGGAGTGCTCCATTTGTTTGTATTACCATACAATTTTGCTTAACTATGGCTCTTGTCTTTAGCATGTATTATGTTGTGACTGAGGAGATTATCACGTGGAGAAATGCTACCACAATAGATGTGGAATTGTAAAGATGAAATGGGGTTTTATCACACCTACCAGTGACCGGCTTTTTCCATAGCTTTTCAAAAATGGCAGACTCCCATTTTTTGAAAATCAGCTGGATAAGTGCAGCTGAGATCCAGGATGTAGATGGGTTGCAGTCACCCGGCCACCAGCACATGCGATGAAACCCTGTTTCATCTTTACAATCCCACGTCTATCGTGGCAGCATTTCTCCATGCAATGATCTCCTGAGTCACACAGTTCTGTGTTGAATCATTCATCATTAAGGGAACCCCATTTTGAGAAGAAAGGCAGGATGACTGGACTAAATACACATTCCTCTTAATCTAGTTTGACCTGCAGGTTTTTTTCAGGAAGCCTGCCTAAAGGAGCATACAGTCATTGTATGAATACATACAAGTATGGAGCACCAGAAAGCTCTTTGAGGAATGACTCTGACATCAAGGTGAGTCTGGCACTATGTTACGTTCAATTGATTATAGACTTGATTGCTTTACATTAATTCAGGAATTATTTCTTTTGATACTGAGAAAGCCTTTGATAAAATTTATTAGCCATTTATTTTCACAGTCTTGCTTAATTTTGGGTTTCCTAAACTATTTCTGAAATAGATTTCTAAAAGAATTATAAATTATAAATAAATTTCTAAAAGAATTATATTCAGCATCAAGAGCATGAATTATGACCAGTGGATTTTCCCCATCTGTTTTGTTTTGTTTTGTTTTGTTTTCTACATTTAAACAGTATACAAAGCAGGAATGCCCATTGTCTCATTTAATATTCAATTTGCACTTGCAACCCATACATGTGCTATTAGATAAAATTCCAGGCCCAATGGATGTGAGCATGTTGGTTTAGAATTTAAAAATGCTCTTTTCTCAGGCGGGCTTTTGTTGCTCATTTCAAAGCCACAGTGGTTGATCCCTGTTTTGATGCAGTTGATTAATAATGTTGGTAAAATATCTGGGTTTTCAGTTAACTGTTCCAAGTCAGAAATATTGTCAGAAGGAGAAAAGATGAATTCTATCATATTTAAAGCATAGAAGTTTTGATATTATCCAAACTGTATTATTTATTTGGGTATATAATTCTCCCTAGAGACTTATTTTAGATTATTAATCTTCATATATGTCAACTGATAAAAAATATTGCACAAGATTTATAGAGATGAGTGTACTTAGTGTGTGGTAAGGTAAATATGATAAAAATGAATGTTTTGCCTAGAATTATGTTATGCATGGGATTCTTCTACTTATACCTTACAGATATATTCAAAAACTAAATGCACTGTTTATAAGAATGTTCAATGAAAATAAAGCAAATTCAGGTCAAAGGGGCAAGGTTCAGCTTTCCAGATCTTCTTACACGCCAATGGGCATATCTGTTATCTTGCTTTAATTTGCTGATATATCTATTCAAAGTAAGTACATAATCCATGCCAGCTGTCCGCCCTGATGCCGTGTGCCCTTCCACAGAGTGCACAGCATTAAGATGCTCTCTTGGCCTTGTGTGCACACACACTGCACCAAAAGGGTGAAAAAGAGTTGTGCCCGGAGTTCTAAGTGCAGCCTTTTGCCATCCCAAGAGGAGTGGCATTTTGCCGCTATTTTGGGGGTGGAAAAAGGAGGATCGGGGCTGCAGTGTGTGGTTTCTGCAGCCCTGATCTGCCACTCCCAGGGGCAGCACAGAGCCACTCCTTCTTGACCGTCTGCATCGGACCTCAATTTGCTCTGATCATTCTCAACTGTGGTTTGAAAACCCACCCCCAAGCCACATACTTTTATAGCAGCAAGCCAATGGAGGTGACCCAGCAACCAAAATTCCACACCAAAAAAGCAGATTGGAAAGAGAAAGAAAGCAATTAGTACAGGACTTGTGGATAGTGACCTTCCTTGACAAAACCTTTAGGAGCTGCCTCTGTAAAAGAAGGATGGGAGAGCTAATTCTTTTTTTTTTTTTAAGTTAATTTCCCTGCAATATTAACTGTTCACTACATTGCACATGGAATACTAGCTCCAAAAATGATTTTAAAACAACCCAAATAAGTGTTGATTGTTTTTAACATATGTGGGCAATCTTCCAAGATTTTGCTGTAAATTGCATCTGATGAGCACAACAAGGATTGGTCGGAGAACCTGCTCTCTGATTGTCTTCTTAAATGTGTGATTTGAAGGGAAGAAATACACTTTTACAACAACAACAACAACAACAAAGTTTTGAAAGATGGATAAAATTGGATGAATCATTAAGAGAATAAATGGGGTGTTTGAGCTCTAGAATAACTGCAGGTCAGAGGATGAGCTTCAATAAGTGAAAAATGGAACACAGCTAAAGCCTGAACTTCAAATACTTTTGTACTCTATTACAAGCTGCACTAACTGAGGATGAACAGAGTAGTTGGTAGAACATATATGCTGACAAATCAACCTATCCTCCCAAATAGCCCAATAGGGAAAGGTTAGAGAAAAAAATGTTTTCAATATTAATGGATGGAAAGGAATATCTGAGCCACCTAGGGGCATCACTACTGGGAGGTAAGGAATATGTTTCCCGTTGTAAGAGACTGGAGTACATTTGAAATTAAATCAATAACTCTTATTTATATGAGCTTTCACTATAGTAAACAAACACACACAGTACAACATGCAGCCCTTATTTGAAGCATTGCTGTAAACCACTGTGTCTTTATTTGAAGCATTGCTGTAAACCACTAAGTACCTAAATGTATGACTTATGTCCAGTGTCAAAACTGCAGCTATATTAAGTTGTCACCTGGGTTCATTAGCAAATTAGAAACACACATCTCATTCCCTTAGTGGATAATTTTTATCATCAAAGCTAATAATACTGATGCCATTGATTGTCTCTGAGCAATATTTTCAAGCACTCAAGAGATACATAATGAGTGAAGAAAGATCAGTGTGAAGCTCTTGATAATACTTGCAAAGGTTGGCTCAGGAGAGTGGAAATAAATACAATAGGACTCCTTATCAGAAAAAAATATTATTTTGTAAGAATAAACAATAAGTTGCTTAAGATAGCAGGTATTGCAACTACAACATCTGTCCATTGAGAACATGTAGTGACAGAAAAATTTACCACAGAGACAGAGGCAAGCGAGGTTCTGAAAGCTGGTTTCTCAACTGACGTGATTTGTGTTGGTAGGTTTTCAAACCAGCAATAAGAGACAGTTGAAGTTCATGACATGCAGGGTTGATAGTCCGAAAGCAGCTATTAACAAGTTTGTATTCTACCTAAATACCAAATGAAAGTATTGATTTCAACCATGTATTTCTCTGTAAATTAGCATATTGTCCGCGACCATGAATTACATGATGAACATATTTCTGTCTTTGTGAAGGGCCCATACCCAGAAATACAGAATTTTTGGCATCTCTTTTGGTCTATATAAATGGTAAAGCTTTCCAAACATCAAGTAGGGGACATCCCATATATTAAAAGACAGAAAGGCCAAGCTTTCTGGCCCTCAAATAAGGGACAGCCCCTATAATAATCCTAGATTGTGGCCCAAGTATAAAGAAGAAGAAAAAAACTTTATCTCTTGCATAGAGAACACTGCAGTACATTAAAGATACAAACACCACAACTCAAATGATTAGTTTCATAGAGTTCAATGAGACTTATATCTAAGTAAATGTGCAAATTATTAAAGCCTAAGCTATACATAGTGGTAGAAATTAACTGAATGTACTTAAATAATTTGATGGGGAATGGGGAGAGCTTGAATACAGAAAAGAAATTCTGGATTAATTTTAAACAGTGAAATTCCTAAATCATAGGTATGCCAAATTGTCTAAAAAGCTATGAAATAGTCTGAAACTCAAATTTAGGGGCAAAGTTCAGAGCAAAGAAAAGAAAAGAAAAGAAAAGACTAGCAGGATGGCATCAAGGGTTGAATTTGTGGCCAAAAGTGATAACTTGGATTTGCCATTGCTTTATCTATATGGGTCACATCTTTTTTTTTTTTTTTACAAAAATTGTTTAAATAACTATGGAGGATAAAAACTGGCACAAGCACACATACACATATATATGTATGACCTTGGACAAAAATGAATCCCTATATTATTGCAAACTTAAAACTCACTGATTTGATGCATCAGTGCACAGATGAGAAAAAAATGGCAACACAGCTATTCAGATGCAGAAAATAATGCCTATTTTTTCAACACATATTGGGGGTAAAGTATAAGTATACAAATAAGTTGCATGTATGTATGTAACTCATGCTCTGTGCATGCAGAAGACCCCAGAGCAGAATCTGGAAGCAGTATCACAAATAGTAAATCATCATCATCATCATCATCATCATCATCATCATCATCATCATCATCTCCTTCTGGTCTCAATGACATGTCTGATGGCAACAGAGGAGAGGAGCTTCACATTGCTGTTGCAAGGCTCAGGAACATGAAAAGGAAGCAGTGATGTCATTGGGGTGGGCATCATCCAGTGCACCTCTTCCCATACTACATCATACAAAATCCTTAAAAATGTTTTTGGTACCAATATTATTCATACATCATAATTCCAGTATATGTAATGACAACAGTTGTGATATAAACAAATAGCTAAATTAAAAGTATACCTTTAAATTACAATATCACACTCAATAGTTACATAGTAAATGTACATAGTTTATGTGGTTAAAGTAAAAAAAAATTAAGATGTGATATTTTTGAAAAAAATTTAAAAAGAATAAAATGTTTGATTTTTTTTTAATTAAAAAAAATAATATCAGAGGTGTCATCTTTCTCCTCCTACTGAGCTTCACCCTACTCACACCATCTCTTCTTCTGAGTTCCAGCATTTTGAAGGGATGTAGGCAAACATCACAGACTCTTCCTGCCAAAAGGCAGATGTTTGGGGAGCAGTGGTGCCACACTCCTTAAGTGTCACCTGGTGTGGCCCAACCCCCCTCCTCCAGTATCTCCTAAAGGGAGGCTACGGGCCTTTACCAACTGCCAGAAATAATGCAGCTTGAGACCACTTTAACTGTCTTGGCTTAGTGCTAAGGAATTGTGGGAACTGTAGTTTATTGTGGCACCAGAGCTCTTTGACAGAGAAGGTTCAGTGTACCAAAAAAAAAAAAAAATACAATTCCTATGATTCCTTGGCACTGAGCCAGGACAGTTAAAGTGCCCTCAAGTTGCATTATTTCTAGCAGTCTATAAAGGCCCTACTATTGCTCTCTTCATGCTATCCATCAAGCATCAGGCATAGACCCTTTTTATCATGTAGAAATTCACTGTTTATGGAGCAAGGGCAATTACTAATGTCTTGAATTGTTTCATTTCTCTTTTAAAAATGGGTATGTTTTAAAATTGCATTTAATTTCATTGATAATTTAATTACATTGTAATATTATGGTTTTACTGAAGCAATCTGTTATCTACATCTCTTTTAATTGTGTGAATCACCCTGTACCTCAGAACTGGGGGAAATTGTTGGATACATTTTAATAAAATTTAATAATAATAGCAACAAGGAGGAGGAGGAAGAGGAGGAAGATAATTAAGTTACATTGTAATTACAACATAATGAAGGGTATCTTTTTTTCATTTTATGGTATTTTTTTAAAAAAAATCTGGTTACTTAATTAGTACAGCTGTGGTGAGGGTCACCTCACATCTTAGTTGTGTTTTGTACCATGACTCAGCTGCACTGTGATTTTTAAAAAAAAACTTAGATGTAACTAGTTCAGTTACTTTTGAACAATGAGAGAGAAAATAGGTACTGTTATTAAAATGGTAAAGTTGTAATTGTAATGGTAAGTAATTAAAGTGAGAATCCAAGCTTTGATCCAAGGTCAATGTCCAACATCTCCAGATGTTCATGAGATCCCTGGGTGAAACACAGAAGAGCAGTTGCCAAACAGTGTATGCATTACTGAGCTAGACAAATTAGATACAGGTTAAGTCTATTTAATCAAAAACCAGAAGTATTTTGAAGGTTTTTCAGATTTTGAAATATGTGCCTATACATAATGAGAAATCTCAGAGATGTGACCTAAGTCAAAACATGAAATTCATTTATTCATTTCACATGTATATTATACACATAGCCTGAAGGTAATTTTATACACAAGATTTAAATAATTTTGCACATGAAACAAAGTTTGTATACCTTGAAATTTTAGAAAGCAAAAGTGTCACTATATCATCCATCCGTGTGGTCAATTTTAGATTTTGGAATATTTCAGATTTTGGAATCCCAAGTAAGGGAAACTCAACCTGTGTAGAAAAGCTCCCCATGTCCCTATAACAGTGAAATCTGTGTTGGGCAAGTCAGAACGATAGACCAATAAAGGACAGAGATTGGATACTGCCATAGACTGAATGCTGAAAGAGTAATATGTAAGGTGTCTACTGCTTCATTAGCAAAACAATTCATAGTCATTTGGAAGTGCACAGTAAGCACAGTACTTGCTCATGTTTCATTCATTTCAACTGAATATCCACAGAATACCCCTTAGAGAGTTCTGGCCCATATCTGTTCATTCTTTCTCAGATTTTCTCAATATTGGGGTGACAAACATGGCCAAATGACCAGTACGAGGCCTCCTTGCAACCAGGACAACTCATTAATACTGTTTAGACATAATAGCACTCCTGCTTCTGTTGGAACAAATTACAGTAGAAAATTCCAAAGCTCTAAAAGTCTGAGCAACCAGCATTTGAAAGCAAAGAACCAAAATCCAGTCAGTTGGCAACATTCCAGAAGATAAAAGCAAGCAATCAATGTTCCCACAGCTAGGGTTCAATCAAAATGGACTGACCTGAGAAAGCAGAAGCTTTGGAGGAACTCATAATCAGCAGAATACAGCGCAGGTGCTGGCATTTAAGCAATAGCACTAATCCTAGTGGGGAAAAGAATGGATGAACAAACAAGAGAATCTATGCCAACTAGGAATGACCTTAATGTAGAAAATAAATATAGTTATGTAGAAAATGATGGCCAAAACAGACTGGCTGTAAGTGCCAGCTTCCCAGCATCATGAGGAGATGGCATTCAGATGGCACATGCCCCTATGACACCGGGAAGCCACATGACTGACCACATGTGCACCAGCATCACAGTGGCACAGCATTTTCATGTGCCGTGCCACAGGAATGCCAAAAAGCCATGGCAGAGCAGAAAAGCCATTGCAAAAAGGAGCAGCAAGTTGCTGCTAAATGCCAGAGTGGAGCTGCATTATGTGGTTGCCACTGTGCCCACCCAGCTCTTTCAAGGGTGGCATCACACCATCCCTTCAGGGTGGTCTGTTTCACCCCTGAGTCTACTTTCTGAACATTGATTCTCCCACACACACCAAGCCCTCTAGTAATAATGGGAATTGGAAACAACAAGTGATTTTGAAGAGAAGAGACAACTTGAAAACTAGGTTTCACAGTATCCTGCCTGGTGTCCTTGGGTATTGGCTAACTATACTCTGGGCTAGTAGCATTTAAGGAATGCCAGTAAACTGCTGAAATCATTTGTGTCTACTAACAAAAGAAAAAAAGTTGCTTAGCTTGCCCTATGTAATATGTGGGTGATGGTAGTAATTTAAATGTAATATATTTGATAATTACTTAATTATTAATTGCTAATTATTACTTTGATAATTACATAATTATCAATTATTAAGTGGTGGATGTGTAGATTTTCAAAAAGTAATATTTGAGCTGATAGATTCTTTGGGTATCCCAATACTTTCACACCTTTGATCTTAGTGATATGATACCTGTGCAGCAAAGCACAGAGGCATTATCCTCAATATTAATATTGTGAAGAAATTCTATTATATTGATTGTGTGTGTGTGTGTGTGTGTGTGTGTGTGCCTTCAAGTTACCTGTGAACTTAGGAAATTCAAGGAATACGCAGAGATGGTTTTGCCTGTAACTTTCTCTGGATAGTACGTTAGGCATAGCCAATTTTTCCTGTTTCCAATTGACACTACCTCACCTCCTCCCAAATTGACTCTGGTGGCAACACCATCTGTGAAATGGTTTGTCCAGGAGTGCCCCATGGAGCACTCATGATATTTCTTTTATTCCAGCTGAACACTTCAGAAAAAATTCTCCCACATATTTTAAGATCTCATTTTAGTTGTTTTAAGTCTTGACACTTCCATCTCACTGCTGGTTTCTAACTTGGTTTCATATATGCTGGAAGGTTCCTAATTTTTGCTGCTGGGTTTTATTTTCCTTTTATATACTGTATTATTGTTGCATTACATATCTTTAAATATATTTTACATTCCCTGGGGATCTCTTGTTGCTTGGTATCACAACACAATGCAATACAATAAATATCCAGCCACCTCATAGATAGGGAAGAGCCGATTGTTCTTGTTCTGTTCCTCTGTTTTACAGATGGCCCATGGTATTCATGTGCCCCCTCTATTGCCTTTTTTATACAGCGAAGGTACAGGTATGCCTTTCTATCACAAAATGCTAAAAATCCTTGCAGCCTAACTTCAGTAGCGACTACACTGCTTAATTTCACCAGCAGATCTCTTGCCATTATCATTTCATTTCCCATATAATTTTGACACCCCTTCCTCATACCTAGTGTGTGCTACCTCCTTGTAAAGCAGGAGGTGGGAATGTTGCCCTCCAAATGTTATGGGACTGCAAATTCCATTAGCCCTAACTAGGATGGTTAACATTGAGAACCATAAAGTTCCAATCCATGTTGTACACCCTGTAAAAAGGGAAATTATGCTATCAAATGATGTGCAGCTCTGGTTATCAAAATGGCACCAAACCTTTTCAAACACTTCTCTCCAATTAAGATATCAGTCAACCACTCTAAAAAAAAAAGTACCGTATAGTGTCTGTTTTTGTTCTCAACTAGTTTATTCCTAATTATCACTTCCTACTTCCTGTGAGATGGACTTGCAAAATATCTTATAGCATTCTATGATGCTGCAGAATGCTTTGTGGTGGCAGTATCATAAGAACTCTGTAATTGCTGATACTTTATATCTTTCTCTCCATAGAGGAAGTTGAAATATTTAAATTTAATAATAAATATAAAGTCAGAAATACCTGAGTGACAAAGATGTGCAACAAAAAAAACAAAAGAAAGATTTAAGGAGAATCATCAATATATTATAAACAGAAAATAATAAAGAGTACAGAAATGGTGGGTGATAAGAAGCTTTGAAATAATGAAGACAAAGGGAGAAATGGTTTACAATTGGAACAATAGGAACAATATTGTTTTCTTTCCTCCTTCGAGCCATGTGTTGCTCAAAGTGGTCCTCATTCTTTTGGTAGTTATCCAACCCTGAATTTTTCAGAGTTATTTAGTCCTTAATTTTGATTCAATATACAAGTCGCTTTAAAAAAACATAGTATACAGATTTATATAAAAGTTGCATAAAGATTCATGCAGTCTTTGAGTGATGGGCACATGTGTTCCACCGCACTGTTAAAAGTGAAACAATGTGCAGATGTGTTCTCAAAATTTGCTTCTATGGGCAGACTGAGAAACTGAGGTGACCATTTCTTTGAATTCTCCAAACAATTCTCAGGAGTAGAACTTACGGCAGCACAGGGTTCCCCCATGTTTTTGTTTACTGCTCTGTGAGTAGCAAAAGCAGCTATTTGATGGCAGTCTAGTTATCATGCTTCATTTTCTACATTGTGAGGAAGATATAGGGCACATCTATACTCACAAGAAAATCCAGCTTACCTTCAGGTTACCCTGATCCTCAGAGCCCATGAAGTTGTTTGCACACACCAGGGCAAGTTTGGAAGAACTGTCCACACAGCTCTCTGTCTCACCCCAGTCCAATAAATCACAGTATGTGCAATCACAGGGCTATGGCTGCTCCAGGAATTTTGTTTCCCTCTGCCCCCCCCCCCCCACATGTATTTGTGAACTCCTCCCTTTCGGGCTTCATACCAATATCACTATAAATTACAGTCTACATTCACACATGAACACTGGGTTTTCCACTCGAAACCAGGATAAATCCCTACTTTTTCCCCTCTGAATAAAAACCCCAAGGTGATGAAAAGGCCAGATTCAGCCCCAATTATCAGTACATCACTTTGACTGTTTGCTATGAAAAATAGATGAGACAGTTTTATTTGGCCTGTATAGGCACAGTCATAGTGGTGCTCTTGCTCTCACTCTCATTCATAAATATGTGGGGGAATGTAACTTTTGCTTACTTCATCTTCCCATGCAAAGAAATCCAAACATTCTCCCTGCTGGCTGAGATTACAAAAGTTTTTGAGCATTTTTTTAATGAGTTTTTGTATAAACAAATTTTATTTCTAAAAATGTAAGGCAAAACATGAGGTAACATAAAAACTTTTCTGCATAAAGAAACAGAAAAAATGTAGGAACAGCCCCCCTTTTCTTTTTTTGTTTTTGTTCTTGGTCTACAATTGAATATTTCACAGCAATTGACAATTTTTTTATGGCTTTTCCATATGTCAAGACACTTTTTCTCATCTCCCATGACAAGATTTATGAATACTCTTTACATCCATAACACAAACACACATACAGTTTAGAATATTCAGTGAAAATTTTTCAGAGTGATTTTTCTGAACAGGAAACTAAACTTTGGACATTGCTTAGCTGACGTCTTTTCTTTAAAAATGAAGCTGCAGTTCTATTATGCTATGAACGTGTACTTTTCAAAGAGAACTGCATACTAAAATAGTTCAACAAAGGCATTTCTCATAGCAGCCTCCTATCAGTCATTTCTGTTTCATGGGGGGGGGGGAATTAGCTTAAGCAGGGTTGGTTGAATAAGCATTAAAGACAGAAAAACATGCTTTGGAGATCACAGATCAACTTTTAAAACAGATGAAGAGCTAGAGGTGCTATGATTCAGATTCCACTTTTACTGAGAAACAAGCACATTGTTTTGAAAAGTTCAGACAAAATTTCTTTACAGACTTGTTGTCTGACAAATTTGCAGACAGATATGTCAGGCTCACCAAGTGTGTGTGTGTGTGTGTGTGTGTGTGTGCATGTATTTGGGGGTATGCATAGTAATTGCATTGCTTTTTCTAACAACCTTTCAAAAAATTGAACTCTCCTGATCCACTGGTTTGAAAATGGCAGTGTGTGTGTGTGTGTGTGTGTGAGAGAGAGAGAGAGAGAGAGAGAGAGAGATGCTATAGCTGAAACACTCCAACCATTTGCTTTTGATTTCTCCCATTATTTTTAATATATCTGTTCCAAAGTCACTGTTTATGAATATATTTAATATTCCTGCTGGAAGAAGGACCCTCATACACAGAAATAAGTCATAGCAATGCATAGAATTATTTTCTGATTCTGTCTTTCTGCATAGAGAAGGAGGCTGATAAGTAAAGAGAGATGTCTAAGAGCCCTTTCACACTGTTCAGTTATCGTGTTAGGACTCCACTTTATGGATCCCAGGTCCCAAAATGCATCCACTGTAGTGCCCTTTCATTTGTGCATTAGTGAATTTATCATCAGTACTGTCAGCTTTGGAAGATTTGATCAAATATAAAGATAGTTAATCCAGGCTCTTCCCAACCTCTTTTTCAAGCAGTCAGAGTTAGCAGAGCTGATCATCTTCACAGAGGAAGTGAGAGACATAATGATTCTTATGAGTTTATTACATGGGAGGGATCCTGTGTAAAAATGGGATTTAAACTGGGGGGAAATGCAAAAGCAGATTGATTTTCAGACAACATCTGACATTAACCCAGACAGAAAGTGGGAAAAAACCTGCAAAAGTGGATTGATTTTCAGATGACATTGGGCTTAATGAGCATGAATGTGACATTAACCTGGACAGAAAGCTGACAAAATGCACTGCTTTTTACTTTTGGAAAACCCCAAAAAAGCAGTGCATTTTGTCAACTTTCTGCCCAGGTTAATATCGCATTCATGCTCATTAACCCTGATGTGTCTGAAAATCAACCCTTTTCCCCGGATTTTAAATCCTGTTTCTGCATCGGATTTGGGCACTTTGCTTCCCGTGTGATAAACTCCTTAGTTATGTTAACTCAAAGCTTTGAAAAGTTGCTTTTTATACAACTCACAGATTCGCCTAACAGCATGGGGACTGCATCATACCAAGACCCAGCATGAGTTCATAGGCACTATCCCTCTAAACCAGAGGTAAGCAACCTTTCCCCTTTAAGGGCCGAGGGACTTCAGCTCCCAGAATCCCAGGAGCTATTGACCAACATGGGACTATTGGCCAACATGGTTGAGGCTTCTGGGAGCTGAAGTCCCTCGGCCCTTAAAGGAGAAAGGTTGCCTACCCCTGCTCTAAACACTAACCAACAACAGTGGGAGAGGGCTACAACTCTGAAGTTTGATTCATATACTTCAGAGAAGGATGGATGTACATTTTGTTTGTTTGTTTTTGCAAATTTCTTCACATTCAGGGTGGGGGAAATAATGTTTTTTGTTTTTTTTTTAAATGGGAAATCTAAATCTAATTTGTCAACCTAAGCTTTGACTGCATAACTCTGGAAAATCTCCCTTTGTAGGCATGACGCTCTTCCTAATGTTTAGGTGGAATCTCTTTTCCTTTACCTATTGCTCTGTGTCCTACTCTTTGGAGCAACAGAAAAAAAGCTTGCTCCATAGTCAATATGACATCCCTTCAAATGTTTAAACATGACTATAATATCACTTCTTAATCTTCTCTTCTCCAGGTTAAACATACTCTAAGCCTGTCCTCATAGGGCATGGTTTCCAGACCTTCCAAAATTTTAGTTGTCACCTTTTTTTTCTGTGAAATTTCTCATTAGCACTTATATTGCAGTCAGGTATAACATGACCCTCAACATGCTGGGCACGATTGTGCCTATTGATTTTGGCCAGTGTAGATGCAAAAGAACTTTGTTATAATTTCTGTTTGACAAACTGGCCAAAATTTTCAAATTACTTCTTATTAAAGATGGAGGGAAGTTATTCTTCCATTCTTCCAGCCAATTTGTGTCCAGCTTGATCCAGAAGTGCTCTTTTCATGTTTCTCGTGAGCTAATTTCTCTCTCTTTGGAGTGTTCCCTCTGCAGAAATCATCAGGCATCTGAACACACAAGGAGATAGTCCAACTGAATACATTTGTTTTCATGTAGAAGATGCCAAAATCAGTCCTTAGTATCTCTGTATATAAGTGGAAATAAACTATCACCTTAAACTCTGGAGACCCACTGGTACTCAGTGTGAACAATAGTGAGCTTGTTGAACTAATTCCCTATAAATATGACCATATAAGGCACCTTCTGGTGTCCGTTCTTTGTGCACAGCTGTCAGCACTTCACCTGGTACTGAATATAAGGGTTTTATACACTGACGCCAATACCATCAACATAACAAAGGTTCTGCACAAAAACATATTCAGATCCCAGAGGGAGCATCCAAATGAGGCTTTTATCATGCAAGCACTCAGTTTCCAAGTGTGGCTGGAGGGGTTATTCCTGATAAATGTAATCCTGCTTTGTTTTCCAGACATTTCTTCTATCTTTTTTGTTACCGCAAATATATTTGTCAAGGCTATGTAACAGTGCTCATTCCCAGCAGACTACCTTTTCTTATCCTGGAGTTCTTGCTATCCACTTTATCCCTTCTCCAGAATCCATTTCAGGTTAACTTAATGGAAGCATGGTGATTTTTAAAAAGAGACAAGCATAAATGTCTTTGAGTCTCTGATGATGCATGGCTGGGACCCAGTAAATCTCCTGACAGAATAGGCTCATGCAGTGGCTAAACACTAAACCAGGGATGTAAATATTTGACTATTTCATCCTTGCAAATGAAGACAAATAATTTCCACAGTTTTCTCCCTGCTGCAGAGGAAATGAATAATTCTGCATAGTTTTCACTTGGCATTTGCACATCCCAAAGTCTTCCTGGAAATTGTTCTGTGAAGAAATACATGTGAGCATTATTTTATAATGGTATTCATTACTTTTGTGCAATAAAACCCCACTGTTTTCAGATGCTGCTTGTATTCTTTATGCAATATTTCTGTTTTCTGCACAACCCCCATCTGCAGCAAACTTCCATACAAAAATAGCCACATAGGGTTTTTGTGTAAGATTGCTATTCCTATGTCATAATTATATCATTACCATTGCCATCACTTTGAACACATACAAAAACATCTAGTGTCTATTTTTTGTGCAATATTTTTGTGCAGGGGGGCAAGATTGCTGGTTTTTGTACAGAAAAACAGCAGTCTTGCACAAAACACCTCATGTCACTGCCTGCAAACAATTTTTTGGACAAAGGAATGTGGGGGGTATAAAAAAACATGATTGTTGCACAAAAAACTCATCTGGGTGTAGGTCTATGCAGAATAATATAGAAAAACTTTGGGCTGTCTGAATACTGGACAAACATTGCATGAAAGTCTCAACATTGTGTTATTCTTCCTGATAAAGTTTTCTAAATTATTCTTCCTGGCCTTTATTTTAGTGCATTTTATTATCTTTTTAAAGGACCTTACATCTGAAGTGAGCCAGCATGGCATAGTGATTTGAATGTTGTACTACAGCTCTGGAGTCCAGGATTTGATTCCCCAGTTGGCCGTGAAACCCACTAAGGGCCTGTACAGACTGCTAAAAATAATCCAGTTTCAGATCACTTTAACTGTCCTGGTTCAATGCTAGGGAATGACAGGAATTGTAGGGGTTTTTTATGAGACATTGTTCTCTTTCAGAGAACTCTGGTGCCACAATAAACTACAGTTCCTATGAGTCAGGGCAGTTAAAGTAGTCTCAAGTTGGATTATTACTGGCAGTCTGTACAGGCCCTAAGTGACCTTGGACAAGTCACATGCTCTCAGCCTCAGAGGAAGGCAATTACAAACCTCTCTGAACAAATCTTACCAAGAAAATTCTTAGAGCCACCATAAGTCAGAAATGACTTGAAGGCACACAAGAAAGAAAGAGGGAGGGAGGGAAAAAATAAAAACTAATATGGGTAACACAACCTGCCAGGTATCCTGGTCTGGGAATGAACATAAATATTACTAAAGAAACACAGTTAAAAGAGTGTATTTGTCACAAAGTCACTTCCAAATTATCACATTTATACTCTATACAGCTTTTATTTCTTTGGCTACACACTAAGTTTAATCCTTCAAAATGGAATGATGAAAGAAGGAATATGTGGGGCACCAGATGTTGCTAGGCTACAGCTCCCATCATGTCTTACCATTGGCTGTGCTGCTTAGGATGGAGGGAAGTGGCAGCCCAACAACATCTGGAGGACCACACGCCTCCCCTCCAGCTCTCGCTAAGTCATATCCAACCTTTAGCACAATTACTGGGAGCAACAAGAAGTAGTGGCTGTTATCAACCAACTTAGCTGAAAAAGAGATGCTAAACAATTCACAAAACATTTTAGCTCCACTTCAGTCAAGACATAGTTTATAGTTTTGAACAGTAAAGCTCTCAAGCAAGAAATAAGCTGAATTCCCAGATCAGTTAAATACCTAGTAAAGCTCAGGAACATTGAGAGGTTGTAACCCAGTACACATCCCAATAAAACTTAAAAGAGGAGTTCTCTAGGGTGTTTTCCGACTCTCCATCAAAAACTGTTTGGGGATTTTTGTCAGGGTGAGGCATACAGAGCTTGTCCTTTCTGTTTATTTTAGTGACTATGCTTGATTATGATATGCTGAATGAGCAGCAGGGAACTAAGAATAACCCCTTGCATATTTCAACTCATGTTCTTCACACATGACCTACAGGAGGTCATTTCTTGGAGTAAATGGACAAATCAGTTTTTACAATTCATTTGTACCTTAACCTTCCAGCTAAAAACTGTGTGGTTCAAACCAGTGCAAAATGAAGGAACACAATCGCTGTTATTAGAGACCATCAGTTTCTTGAAATCTGCAAGCTGGAGGTCTGTTCTAAGAACATGGCATTATGTTGAGCAATCCTTTCTCTACTATCCCCCTGAGCAGACGGGGGACCGTGGGCCGCCCTGGAAAGGTGCGCTGCGGGACCAAGGCATCCCCATGCCTCGATCCAGCAGCGCACTGTCAGCGCACCTGGAAAGGAGCGCTAAAATAGTGCTCCTTTCATATTTCACTGAAAG
>JAIPUX010001880.1:35474631-35485423 GCA_020142125.1 Phrynosoma platyrhinos | reverse complement strand
AAATGTTGATTTTGCAACTCAAATGTATCTTAGGGGCATTGCAGACTGGCCCAAAGGGCTGGACTGAAAGTGGAGTTGGGGCAAAGCAGCTGCCCACCACCTGCCTCAACCCCAGCCCAACGCTGTCCTGACACCACACAGATGTATGCACGGCACACAGCATTAGGACACCCTCCCAGTACAACATGCAGGCACGCTGCGCCAAAAGGATGCAGAAGTGTTGTGGTGCTAGCTCTTAGGGCAGCCTTTTGCCACTCCTAAAAGGAGCTGCATGTTGCCACTCTTTTTAAGGGTGGCAAAAGGAAGGATCAGGGCCACAGCAGTCTTGGCCCTGATCTACCTCTCTCTCTATTGCACCCCAAACGGGCCATCTGCATTGGCCCTTAGGGGCTTTGCAGATGGGTGGCTCTGGGCCGGCTCTGCTCACTGCAGATTGGGGCCTTAGCAACCACACACTGTGGCCTCCATCCTTCTTTTTGCTGCCCCTAAAAGAGTGGCTAATTGCCACTTCTTTTAGGGGTGGCAAAAGGCCACCCTAAGAGCCAGCGCCATGACTCTTCTGTGCTCTTTTGGCAAAAGTCTACACACTGTGCTGGGAGGGCGTCTGTCAGGACAGCATCAGACTTGGGTTGGGGTGGCCGGCGTGCAGCTGCTCTGCTCCAACTCCACCCCCAGGCCAGCCTTTTGGGCCGGTCTGCCTAGCCCCTTAATTTCAGTGCTCTGTACTTTCTTCAATTATCAAATGCCAAAATCAGAATCAATATATTTAGTATTTCCAGGTTCTACATATGGTTGTGAAAGTCAGACATTCAGGAAAGCAGATGATAGGAAGACAATCAATTAATTTTGCAATGTGGTGCTGGCGAGGTTCTATAGATACCATGGACCACTGAAAGGAAAATGAATGGTTCCTAGAGTTAATCCAGTCTGAACTCTCCCTAGAAGAAAATGTGACTAAACTGAACCTGTCACACTTTGGACATATCATGAGATGACATGATTCATTGGAAAAGATCATAGTGCTTGGTAAAGCTGAAGACAGTAGTAAAAGAGGCAGACTACACCACACATAGATTGATTCAGTCAAGGAAGCCATAGCTCTGAGTGTTGGTATAGAAAAATAGGATATACTAAACAACTCAGGCCACGTTGAGACTCATAGTCCCAAACTTTCCATGAACTTCCAAATAATATTCTTTAACATATTCTCCTCCAACTTCAAACCAAGCACCACAGTGTTTGGATTATTAACCTTATGTTGATTTTTGATATACCCATCCTCCAAGGAGGTCTAAAAAGGTAGTTCTTTCCCTTCATATTTTCCTGACAGATAAGAATTAATTTGGGAATATCTGGAAGGTTTCATGGTTGAACTGAGATGGGAATGTGTCTCTCCAATCCCAGTCTGAAACATTCACCACAAATGTGCACAGCATGATATTAACAGGATACCAGTGTTCACCAGCTGTTGTCAGCATCACTGTTGGTAGTTCAGACATCCACATATCTTAATTTCTACTTATTGAATTATTATTTATTTATATCATTTTTAACCCAAACCTCTGGCCCAAAAGGTTTAGTTTTCCTATAGTCTACAAATTGAAACAATAAATAAATAAATAAATAAATAATGAAAGAAGAGAGAGAGAGAAAAAACAATCAGTCTTAAAAGAGGCATATGGAACATCCCTAATTACCATGCTGTCTCTCTATGTTGTAACCTGCTAGTACGTAGTTATGGCAATTTTGTTTTACGTGAGTTCAAAACTGTCATGAAACCCACTGAATTTTTCATTTATACCTTGCTCCTTCTACCCCAGGATTCCTGTGGGCCTTGAGGATGTTCCTCATATAGGTTGCCTTTGACTGATGCCCTAGGGTTATTTATTTTATATATGTGTGAGTGTGTGTGTTTAGAATGCTGTTGTCCAATATTAGAGTATCCACACTCTCTTGAACTGGCTTACATATGATTCATCAAATAAAATTACACTAAAATTTGTACAGGATAATTAATTATATGGTTACTCGTGCTTGTTCTTTCCTATTTTCACATCAGACAGGAAGGAGTGTTCATCAAAATCCTCTGATCTTGGGGCACAGCAGTTGGAGTTCACTTAGCTTATGATAAAGACAGACTTCCTTTTTTCAATTTCATTGTGTGTTTGCTTGTCTGTCTGTCTCTTTGTTTGCTAAGCTCCTGCTTCCCAACTAAAAAGACAGTACCTGTCTCATACATATTCTACCCCTCCTTCTTTCGATGAAAACTTTTTTGGGAGATTAAAATGTGTCCTTATCCTGACACAAACACTTAAGAGAGAGGCTTCTTAGAATAACTCTTGATAACTCTTCTTTCCTTCCCACCTCTTCTCTAGCCTTATTCAGGCTAGTAACTTCACAAAATAATTCTGGACATTTATTCTCATGTGACTACATTTAAACCTTGCATTTTATTTCTTTTGTACATTAATTTAGGGAGAAAAAATGAAACTGTGAAAATATTTGAAATAACATCAAAACAGATTTGGATACTGTGAAACCTCTTGATTTTAGAGGACATAAGCATGCCACAGTTGTCTTTGGATGTGGTATCATGCTCTGCATGAGAAAATAGTGTATTTATCTTGAGATATTGCTATGTAAGTGATACAATGAGGGTAACTCAGTGGAACTGTGAAATAGATTCATGGCCATTTCACCAACATCAAAATGGGCTTGTTGTGAGAGTAAAATGGAGAGAAAAGGGAACAGTTTACACCACCTTGAACTTCTCATAGGAAGGGTGTGATAAAAATGCAATAGAGGAAAAAATGAATGACTACTAGGATGGTTGTATCAGCTCAGTTACCTTCTGCAGAATAATGAAACTATTCCACTGTGCCTAAAATTTATAGGAAATTCCACAAAATCAAGGCATGCCAGAAAAGAGTCACATCCCTAAGCCTTGTAATGGTGAAGAGCAGATAATACTACCCCTTTTCTAAATCACATGACTTCATTTCAGCAGTTACAGGCAAAATCTCTTTCATAGACTATCTCCAAAGTGAAGTCCCTCAGCAGAGTAAAGAGGGCATAAAAACACTTCTTGACATAGGAAAAGGACACAGTGTTAAGCCATCTTATACTGCAGTGGGTAGCAGTAAAACAACACCCTGCTGCTGGATTGCATTTGGTCTCTGAGGACATGTTTTAAATGTGTAGGATGTACCAGGACCCATCCTTGTATACATGAAGAATTGAGGAGGATGCAAAAAAAAATCCACATATCTACATTTTCTTTATAGAACTAGACAACAACCACTAAAAAGCAGTACACCCAGAGTCCATTCTAGAGCCAGGGGCTGGCAACCTATGGCCCCCAGGCCAATTCAGGCCCAGGTCACTGGACTTACTGGCCCAGGCAGACCCCCACTGCCGCACACCACCGCACATTTTTGCCTCTGTGTGGCTGCGTATGCCACAGCTGCCATTTTGTTTTCCAAAATGGCAGCTGCAACACATTAGCGCATGTGCAGGAGTACTGTGCATGTGCAAACAAGTCATGGCTGCCATTTTGGAAAACAAAATGGTGGCCGCGACTCATTTGCGCATGCGCAGTACTCCTGCGCATGCTCAAGTGCATCGTGGCTGCTATTTTGAAAATCAAAATGGCAGCCATGACATGCGCAGTGGCGGCTGTGGCTGCACGCAAGGGGGGTCATGCGCACGGCGGTGGCGGCGGTGGGGGTGGCGTGCGCACCACCATTCCCCCCCCGGTCTGGTGGAAAGGGGGACTTCGGGGGACCGGTCCAGAGCTTAAAAAGGTTACCTACCCCTGCTAGAGCAATGTTCCTCCCACCACACACAAAGATACCCAAAAGCTGTTGTCTTCATCTAGATTCCAATAGGGCAGAATGTGACTAGCCTTGGGAAAGTGCATGTCTGGTTCTGGAACATTTGAGACCTCAATTTAATTCTGAGTTACATCTGCTCCATTCCTAAGTCCATGATTGAATGTATAACATCAAATGTTTTACATCAAGGGTGGGCAACTATCAAGGCTATAGCATCATGACTAAAAATGTGGGGAGATTGCCCATTTGGGTGCATTTTCCCCAAATTATTTGGCAGAGGGTGTAGCCCCCCCAGGGAACGATATTACCCACTTCCTAAAACCTGAAAAATTGCACCCCAAAAATGCACCCCAATGTTTACCCACACTTTTAGGTATCTTCTTTCATTTTAGATCCTGGAGAGGTCTTTTTTTCTTCAACAGGAAGTAATCCAGAAACTCCTACTGTGGAGGGAGAGCAGTCTCTCTTGGGTCTAAAACAAGGCAATTGAAGCCAAAACCATGGCAAAATCCCCCCACCACCACACACACAATTATTTAATGGTTTAGAACATGGGGGGGAATCAATTTTTTTGAATATAATTTGGGCACTTGGCCACAAAATGGTCTGGAACTGCTTATGGTGCACAGGTCACATACACATACACACAATGAGTGGCAAAGGTGGCTTCCTATATATATGAAGGAAATAGTTTTTCTAAGATCTTGTTTTGTACTGCATAGTCAAGAGGGACAAATTGGAGAAAATGTGTGTTCACTTTGCGTACAGGAAAGAGTGTAACTTCTAGGGCGAGTTGCCCGAGGCAGAGGAGAAAATAGTGTGGTGTACATGCATACACTGTCAAGATATCAAGGTATACAAGGCAGAAAATCCCACAAACACCTCTTCCTTGTCCCTGGAAATATAAACACAATAATAACACATCAAATATTTAACCTCCTGCTTCCCTTTCACGAAACTCAAAATCAGCTGTCTGCAATATCTATTTTGCTCTGTCTCATGTGCACCACATTAGTAAACCATAGTCACGACGCAAAAGTTCAATGTAAGCATTCAAAACCAAAAGTTCATGTCAATATACTGCTAGAATGCTTTTTACCAGTCTTTTCCATTTATGTTCATGGATAAAACCAGAAGAATCCTATGCTGATTCATTTCTTGTGGACTCTCATGCTTAAAATAACCAAATGTTTCAGTTGATGGCTGTTTTTATATTTTTCCCCCATGTCATTCTCTCCAACACTTCTGATGCATTTAGTATTACAGCCTTGAATAAGTTCTCTTGCTATAGATACATAGTTCTGATTGTCTCCCTGTTTTCCATTTGTATAGGTCAACCAGGACAAAACATACATTAGAACTGCTTAGAGCTCTTAGCACCTGATAATGGAAAATACAAGGTCAGCTCTTCTGTTTTTCAGAAACTTTTCTTGCTTTTCCTTGGCTATACAGTGAGTTTTCATACAAAATCACAAGCTGAAATGCTTCCACCTGCCACAGACACATGAAAGTAAAGCAAAATCAGTCCTCTCATTGCAATTTGACTGGATGATTCTTTCACTCCTTCTCTATTCAATTTACTGATGTGTGTCTGTGTTCTAAGAGCTTGTTAAAGGGCCTAAGCAGACTGCCAGAAATAGTGCACATTAAATTGAGGCACTGCCCTGGCTCAGTGCTAGGGAATCATGGAAACTGTAATTTATTGTGGCACCAGAGCTCTCTGACAGAGAAGGTTCAATGCCTTAGAAAAAAAATACAATTCCCATGATTCCCTAGCACTGAGCCAGGGCAGTGCCTCAATTTTTTGAGAGATCCTTTTAGTGCTTGACATTCTCTTCTTCCCTAAGGTCAAGAAGTGAGTCTTCATAGTATGCTTTCACATTTTTATACTAGTACATTGTATTCTAGTATATCTTAATCAGTTTCATTCTATTTTCAGTCCTGGTTATAGAACAGAAATGAGTTTGGTTTCCTTTATGACCTTTGCAAGGAATTGGACAGAGGGAATGTGACTCTAGGTTCTGCTTGACCTCTCAGTGGCTTTCAGTATCATTGGGCATGGTATCCTTCTAGGCTCCTTTCCATTTCATTCAGGAAACTGTTTCTATTCTAAACTGGTGTCTACCATCTGAAATGGATTGGATGAGGACAAACAAATTAAAGCTTAATCCAAAGGAATCCCTGATCAGCTGAAAGGTAGATCAGAGGGTACAAATTCAACCACAAGATTATGTTCTCCATGGAAATGCAGATTCAAATGCAGGGTGCACTGCTGGGTTTCAGTGGAGGCCTGAATCTAGCACAGTGAGACACACCTTAGTTACATCATGTTTGGATTACTGTAACATGCTTTACATGGGGCTACCTTTGAAGTTTGTTCACAAACTTCAGTTGGTACAAAGGGCTGCAGGCAAATTGTTAACTAGGGCCCATTATATTCCCTTACTACAGCAGCTTCACTGGGTACAATTCAAAATACTTGTTTTAGCATGCAAGTCCCTATATAGCTTAAACCCAGGCTATTTAACAGATAGAGGCTGGCATTCTGTTAATGATGTATGCAAGTGTAAGTGCACCTTACACCTGCCTATGACTTTTTTGCTGTTATAGCTTCAGCCATGCAGGCTCAAAGGTGGGATGTCACTATGAGGGTGCAGGGAAGGGTTCAGACTGCATGGGGTGACAGCTCAGAGGGGGGTGAAAACCTTGTATAGTCACCGGTTGTCTGTCCCACACCTTCTCCCATGTTGGTCCCTACTGCCAGCCAGGGCATCTCTGCAAATGGAGGGAGAGAGAGAGGGCCATGGAAGAGGAGGAGGATGCCACTGTTGCATTGACCTGCCCTCCTTTTCTTCTCACTGCCTCATCCTCCCTGTCATGGGCCATGAGCTGCAGGATGGAAACCTGGAGGAAGAGTCTGATGAAGAGTCTGAAGAAAGGACTCAGGCAAGTCTTCCAGACAGGGAACAGCCTGCAGCTGATGAAGAGCCTCAGCCAGCTCATCCTGTGGAAGTGCAGTCTCAGCCAGCAGGACAAAGACAAGACTTACCTGCTGATGAGGCAGAGGACACAGCTGGGGTCCTAAGTCTTCAATCAAGAAGGAGGGAGAAACATATAGAGGAAAGATGCTCAGCCAGGCTGTGGGCCAAGCAGCAACAAGGAAGCTCTGATTAGGAGCAGCTGGTATCAGGCCATTTAAGAGCTGACTTAATCTAAGTGCTGGAAGCAACACATCCTGGGAAGCATTCTTGTCTCTGATACCTGTTCCCAAATTCTTGCACTTCATACTTCAGATTTCCTGGCTTCTTTGACCCTTGGAGCATGTTGTCCTTGATTCTTGTTGCCTCCCTTAACTCAGACTGCTTGACAAACACTTTTCTCTTAATGGACTCCCACAGGGAAAGACACTTTTTATCTGCTGGTAATATACTGCTTCTGCCTGCAGTATCAGTTGATGATTCCCTCCAAGCCAGCCTGTGTAGGTGTTTGGTGAATCAGGATACTCCTACCTGTCCAGACCTGGAGAAGATTGCTGGGTGACAGTAACAGATTGCCCTGACCTCCCTTCATTTCTGCTACATTGCCCTACCAAATGGCTGAGGCAAGCCAAAGGGAGGAGAAAAGTCGGGGAGAGAAGAACACTCAGATGGAATCCTCTAAGTCTGGGGTAGGCAACCTTTCCCCTTTAAGGGCTGAAGGACTTCAGCTCCCAGAAGCCTCAGCCATGTTGGCCAATAGTCCCATGTTAGCCAATAGCTCCTGGAATTTTGGGAGCTGAAGTCCCTCAGCCCTTAAAGGGAAAAGGTTGCCTACCCCTGCTCTAAGTGCTAAGTAAATTCAGTGGACAGTGGTGGGTAGGAAGGTGGGGGAAGACCACTCAGAGAAGAATGAGGAAGGCAGGGGGAGAAGGCGGGGTGAAGAGCACTTCAAGGAAAATTCTGCTCATTTAGCTGGGTGAGCTGAATTTCTCTCCAAGTGCTGTGAAAAACCAAAAGTGGGCAACTTGCATTTCCTTCTGATCCCTTTTCTCACCCTCATTTTTATTCCTGGTGGCTGCCTCCATTTTCTTACAGCACTTGGAGGGAAAGGCAGGCAAGTCAAATGGCCAGACATAGGTGCTGTGGGCTTGGCAAGGCAGCCAGAGCAGCATGTGAGGCCTCCTCCTCAGCTGCCCAAGGCAGTGGCAGAGGCACACCTTCAGGGAGCATGGTCAGCCTGCTCCCCAATTGGAGCTGGGGCAGCTTCATGAAGATGTTGACCCTACTACTCCCATGCAGGAGGCAGAAGAGTATATGGAGGATGGAGAAGCACAGCTCTGGTCAGCTCCAAGCCAAACTGAAGAGATTGCCTGTGCCTTTTTCTACCAAGGCAACAGTTGAGGTAAGGAACTTGGTCAGAGGGTGGGTCTAAGACTTGAGGTTTTATTTTTCCTGTTGTCCTCATTACCACCATCTAGTTCCAAACCAAACTGTGAGGCTGTCTGGGCCTTTTCTCACCAACTTTGACTTATATTTCGGCTACTATTTAAGGAGTTTTGGTAGATTGGCCTTCAACCATTTAAGGGGACTATAAGGTATTGGTGGGATGGAGGGTTTTGAGTTATATCAGGACATATGTCCATCAATCAACAGTTCTGGGAAGAGGTTAGATGTTTTCATTGGGGCAGCAATTCAAGTTGTGCAGGGCAACAGAAGATTTGGCATTAGCAAGGCAAAAGGTCATTGCAGAGGAAGACTTGATAGATGCTTGATATCCATCTTGCCTTCCATTCGCCCTGCTACCCTAAAAGATCTGGTGAGCATGCCTAACCAGCTGCTGAACCTTTTTCTGCTCTTATGTAATGCCAGGTCAGTGAAGAATAAGTCATGCATTATCTATGACTTATTGATAGATCATAGTGCATGACCTGGCATATATCATGGAGACCTGGCTAGGAGCAGACAGTGCTGCTACCTGGGCTCAGGCCCTTCCAGCTGGGTACTCCATTAATGAGCAGGTAAGGGAAAGCAGGCGGGGGGGGGGGTGTAGCCATGGACCATAAAAACAACCTTGCCTTAATCTATCTGTGCATTAGACCACATCAAGTACATTTACCATAGCTTGAAGACCAGGGAGAAACTGGGGATTCTGTTGGTTTACTATCCACCCCGTAACTTAACAGACTCCTTAGCTGAGCTGGCACAACTAGTCTTGGAGCTGGTGTTGGAGTCCCCTAGGCTATTAGTTCTGGGTGACCTCCACATCCCCCTTGAGGCTGGTTTGACTAATCTTACTGGTGTAGCTTGAGAGCATGGTTTCCATGACAAACATGGGCCTCTAGCAGATAGTCTCTGAGCCTACACATTGTGCATGTCATGCCCTCGATGTGGTCTTCTGCATGGATCAGGTATATCTGTGGGAGGAGTTAATTAGCATCTCCACATTGTCATGGACAGATCATTTCCTGGTTAAGGTTGGACTGAAGGCCACTATCCCTCCCTCCGGGGGTGGAGGACCAATTAAAAAGATCTGCCCTCAAAGGCTAATGGAACCCATTAGGTTCCAAGAAGCCCTAGGGGGTTCTATGGTTGGCAATGCTGACGATTCTATTGAAGCTCTGGTTAATATGTGGAATAACAGCCTTACCAAAGCTGTGGACATGATCGCTCCCAAGCATCTTTCCAACCAGCAAAAAACCTTAATCCATGGTTTACCAAAGATCTTAAACAAATGAAGTGGGTTGGCTGAAATCTCAAATCTTATCCAACAAGAGACTTCATTGGATTTTTCTTAGGTCCTACCAAGTGGCGATAGATGCAGCCAAGAAATCTTTCTATTTTGCATCTATCGTATCTGTGAAATCCCATCCCGTTGAGCTGTTCAAGGTGGTGAAGAACTTAACTCAATTGCCTCCCACAAGAACCTTCTATTAGAACCAACTATAGCTTGCTGTGATGCTTTTAATGATCATTTCACAATTATAATAGTAAATCACTTGAAGTAGCAAACAACTACCATGAAGGCAATGATAAAATAAGTGAATTATTACAAAATTAAGAGAAGAGGGCAGTGACCCCTCCCTGAAAGATGCATTAATTATGGTTTTCAACAACAATTTGATAGCATCACCCTCTGGACTGCCAGCCAAGTTGAGCAAGGGTTGAGCGGGCAGGTCATCTTTTTCAAACTACTAAGGAGCTTGTCCATGTCCTCAGTACTTACCAACACAAATTGATCTAGTCTAACAGTAATGGCGGAGGCACTGGATACCCCTCTAGTTACTACTGACTTAAGGTTGGCATCCAGATCAGCTCTTATCCATGAAATTTTATCTGGACCACCCTGGACAGAAATAATTATAGACCTGTTTCACTGTTGCCATTTTTGAGCAAGGTGTTCAAAAAGGCAGTCACCAATCAACTACCCACTTAAAAATACTGGATCTCTTTGCATTAATAAAAAAGAACAATGTAGAATGCCTGATGACTATGGGGCTATGCAGGCGGGCAAAAAGAAGTGCTTTGAGGGTGACTTGTAGGCATGGTGTTTAAATGACGCATGCCTAAAAGTTGTCAGGAAAGTGCACTCTAGCCACCGTATGCTGAAAAAAGCCACTCCAAAAAGGAGCAGCTTTTTTCAGCTCCTTCTGTGAAGATGCGCACCTTTGCATGTGCATATGTATGAAGCGACACTGGTGCACCAGAAAACAGCTGTATAAATGCACCACTGCACATGCAGTGGAAATTGACGGCAATCCAAAGCATGGGCCCTATGATGCAGGGTTTAATTTAAAATGCCCTATGCTTCCAAGTGTGGATGCACTGGTGCAGATGCACTTGAATATTAGAACCCTAACCCTAATTGTAAGTCTATGCATACACCCTAGCAACTATCCTCAGTTATGACAATAAATGCATTCTTTTTCATGTACACTTGCTGTCAGCATGCACAGCAGTTTGAATGAAAGAGGCTTTTGTGAC
>JAIPUX010001880.1:35462794-35474531 GCA_020142125.1 Phrynosoma platyrhinos | reverse complement strand
TCTTCCAGGCCTCGAGGACGACCTTTTTAGTCGTCTGCTGAGGCCCTATGTCTCCTTGCTGTTAGAAAGGTGTATGCTCATTTGAAAGTGAGGAAATACCGCATCCCAAGTACTCTGTTTATAGAACAATAAACACCTATTTTGCCTCACAGGAAATTCTATCTCCCACTGAAACAAAGGAGGCCTTGGGGCTGAATAATTATTTTATTTATACAATTTTATAGATGCAGCTGTCTGTCTACAGAGGGGTTTTTTTTAAAGTCTGTTCTTTAATGCAGACAGAATACTGCAACAGATAATAACATGGAATGGAATGAATAAGCAGACTATCAGGAGGCAGGGAGAGAGAGGGATGATTCATCCAAGATGTAAAATTTGCATGGACACCTTACAAACACTGCAGCATGTCAGTTTATATAAAACCCACTTGGCTTTGATGAAAGATGGCCTCCCAGTCCTTAAACATGTAATAATTTCCACAGATTTCAACTTTGATTAAAAGTATGTACATTTAGATTGGTGCCATGAATTCACCACTGACCTCCCATCTTGGTCTCAAAGTTCAATTTCATTGCATCCTTCTTGTCTTCTGCTAACCATTTTTTCCAATCTTCTATACCACTATACTATTTATCTTATCACAGATTCTTTAGTATATTTAAAACAGCACAACCCACATGGGAAGGATGTATAAGTAGAACTGAGGAACCCCAACATTTGTAGAACCACAAAGGGAAATTTCAGCTAGTTCACATATCCAAAACCAAATCAGTACTTTGTAACAGCTTTACTGGCTGCTGATCCATTTCTGGGCACAATTCAAATCACCTAATAAAATAATTTTGTTGTAATCCTTTTCACTAATCTCTCTATAGATTCTTTGATAAAAGCTCCCTTTACCGGATAGTGCACCATATATTCCCATTAATAAGATCTCTTCTCCATCCCATATTATTTCTACCCCTAAATACTGGCCTTTAGGGTCATTAATTATTTCTTTCGATGGAATTTAATGGTTATACTTTTAACTGCCTTTAATTATATTATAGTTTATATGAAATATCACATTTTTTACAATGTAAAATCTTAAACTCTATCTGTTGTAACTTTTGTAAGCCACTTTGAGTCTTGGACTGGGGGAAAGGTGGGATATAAATAACATCCTCATTAGCATATGTCGTGAGAAGGATTTCTAGTTGATTTTCAATAGACCACAAGTATTTCAGCAATAATATAAATCAAAGAGTCCTTTCACTTCCTAAATTAGGCTGCTAAAGCAACCATGGGAGAAGGAGCACTTTGAGTGTGAAAAATTCATTTGTGATTTCCTAGTTGGCTGGGGAAGGCCAATGCCAGGCTCATTGGAGATACTTTCATCATGCACAGTGAGAATTTTAATCAGTTGCCATGACTATTAAATTTTCTCACATACTTCCATGTAGCGCAGATAGTCATTCCAGCCATTTAACAGATGTCCTTACAGGACCAAGCCTACTAGGGAGAGTGACACAACAATGCATCAGGTAACAGGTTCTGTGAGCAGAGATGGCCTGCCCATTACAAGTGAGAAAACAGTTTCTGAGCCACCTCAGGCAATCCTCAAGGATCCCCACACTCTCACACTTAAACAATGCCATCAAAGTATCTGGTATTTGCACTGGGGCTTGGGTCGCTTTGTGGAGATCAATGCAATCAAGGAGGGGAGAATGCAGTAGGAGTGGAAATAGTATTTGGAAATATTTGCAATTTGTCAAATCTGCTGTTCCCTGCACAAAAAATATTATATTCTGCACTGGAAAAAAATCCATGTGTGAATTTTGCATGGAATAAGTCCCAAGAAGAGGGGCAAGTGCTGCATGTGACAATGATGGGGACAGCGGTGGCGCTGATTTTTTTTCCCCTATTTCAGATGACAAGAAAGCTTGGCCTTCCATCTGGATATCATGAAAAAACAGAAAATAACTAGACATTGTTAGAAGTTCTTGTGATATTTTCTCCTTAGGTTCCAATGAAATTGTTGTACCTGGGTTCAAAATGGATGTCAAAGATAAGGAGCCAGTCAGAGCTAAAAATGGTAATCTAAATTCAGCATCACTAACATGTCTGAATGCATAGGGATTTTGAGGTCTGCCCTGGCTCAATGCTGGGGAATTCTGGGAACTGTAGTTTTGTGAGATATTTTGCCTTCCATGTTAGACAACTCTGGTGCCACAAAAAACTACAATTCCCAGGACTGAGCCAGAGAAGTTAAAGCAGTCTCAAACTGAATTATTTCTGCAGTGTGTTTTGGGCCTGAGACAGATCATTAAAAGCTGAGCACCCAGAACATTTTTATTATTATTTTATTAACATTCTGATTACATAGGCATATTTTCATATTTATTTTTATTAGATTTGTAGCCCAGTTTATATCCTCAAACAGAGAATTAAGACTACTTACAGTAATATACAATAAACATACAATTTAAAAACAAAATAAAAACATAAACAAGATCAATTATTACAACCAAATTAAATTAAAGCATATATTAAAAAATACATTGGTAAGGAAAATGCAGCACCAAGCTTTAAAAAAAAACTACTTCAGCAACCAGTCTGAAAACCTGCCTGAAAAACAATTTTAAAAGCTTTTGCCTGCAAGTAGAAGATGAACAGGTAAACAGGAATAGGACCAGCTTAAACTCCCTGCTTCAGTATAGCAGCAGCCACCAATAAGGTCCTCTCATTTTCTCCATCAAAAGTAATTCTTAGGGTGGTAGAATAGGGGGAAGCTAGGAAGATGCTCTAGTTGTGTGAAAAATGGTAAAAAGAAATCTAATTTTAGCAAAGCAAAGCAGCTTCATTTATATACCGCTTCATATCATGCTAAGGGATGTCTAAGCAGTTTACAACTATAAGCTCATTGCCCCCCAACAATTGGGTACTCATTTTAGCAACCTCGGAAGGATGCAGGCCTGAGTGTAGCCTGAGCCCTGTCTAGTATTGAACTCGCAATCTTGTGGTCTATGAGTGAGTAGCTGCAGTACAGGCATTTAACCACTGCGCCACCAGGGCTCCTTTATTTTAGAGATAAGAGAACAAGATGCCACTGAAATTTGTACTTCATATTTGTTTAGCATATATTAATGATTTTTTTTTAAAAAAATGAGACTTACAAATAAACCACACAGTAAAACAATAATTTATCATTGCTTTTAACTCTTGCCACTAACATCTTTGCTACAATTGCCAGCTTTTATCAGATTAGAGTCTTGTAACTTTTACAGATATACAAGAGTCAACAAATCCACAACTACAACTTTTTTTATAAGTAAAATATGGATTAGTGATCTTATTCTTCCCTAAGTTTCTTCTCAAAAATAGCAAAGAGTAATGTCATCAATTTTCTTTATATTCTGAGAAAGTCTTCAAAATTGCACAGTTTCTGAAGGATATTTGCAATTTGGGACTTATTCTACATAAATTTCACATATGACTGTTTTGCATAGAAAACAGCATTTTCTGTGTGGAAAATACTATTTCCCACATGAGAAATAACATTTTAATGCAAAAAAAAATATTGCCTTCTGTACAGAAAGTGCTGTTTCTATGAAAATCGAATGTTGTGAATATTATGCAGAATAACTCTCCAATTACAGCATTTTCTGAGCAGAAGCCAGCATTTTCTTTTCAGGAAATATTTCATGATGTTTTCTGGTAAAAATGTAGGTTAATTTAAGTTTCCTAAGACTTCAGTCTTTCTTAAGAAAACAAAAATATTGAAATATCAAAAATGTTAAAGCTAAGCTTGTTAGGGTCTAGCTTTAAATCAGCAGAGTAACAAAAAATGTGCCTTTGCTTAACTGTGCTTCCCAAGGAACTGAGACTGACTCAAAAACAACAAACATGTAGTTTGTAGTTTAAAACAAAAAAATTCTAATGGTTTTAATCTTTTTGTTTGTTGTTAACTGTCCTCAAGTCGATCTCGACCCATGGTGACCCTATGGATGAGATATCTCCAAGACCCCCTGTCCTCCACTGCTCTGCTTAAATCCTGCAAATCCATAACCTTGACTGCCTTAATAGAGTTCATCCATCTGGCATGTGGCCTTCCTCTCTTCCTACTTCCCTCCACCTTTCCCAGCATTATTGTCTTTTCTAATGAGTCTTCTCTTCTCATGATGTGTCTTAAGTACAACATTCTCAGTTTGGTAATCTTGGCTTCCAGGGAGGTTTCCAGTTAATCTGCTCTAGGACCCACTTGTTTGTCCTTTTGGCTGTCCATGGGATCCTCAGCACTCTTTTGCACCACATCTCAAATGAATTGATTTTCTTCCTATCATCTTTCTTAACTGTCCAGCTCTCACATCCATACATGGTTATAGGGAATACAATGACTTGTATGATTCTAACTTTTGTGCTGAGTTGTAAATCTTTGCATTTTAGAATCTTTTCTGGTTCTTTCATAGCCACCCTTCCCATTCTTTGTCTTCTTCTGATTTCCTGACTACAGTCTCCATTTCTATCAATGTTTGATCCCAGGTATGGGAGGTTTTTTTTACTATTTCTACTATTTTTTACTATTTACTACTTTTTTTTACTATTTCTATTTCTTCATTGACTAGGTTGGACTTGTGAAGGTCCTTGGTGGTCATTATTTTTGTTTTCTTTATGTTCAGCATTAAGGCTGCCTTTGCATTTTCATCTTTGATCTTCTTTAGTAGATGTTCCTGGTCTGTGAGGTTTTCTGCTAGTATTATGGTGTCATCTGCATATCTCAGATAGATGATATTCCTTCCTCCTATTTTCACTCCTCCTTCTTCTGTGTCCAAACCTGCTTTTCTTATAACATATTCTGCCTACAAGTTGAACAGATAGGGTGAATGTTTGCAACCTTATCTGATCCCTTTCTCAGCTAGGAACCATTCTGTTTCTCCATGTTCTGACAGTAGCCTCCTGTTCTGAGTACAAATTCCTTATCAGGACTGTCAAATGTGTTGACACTCCTATGTCTTTAAGGGCATTCCATAGCCTTTCATGTTCTATGCAAAGGCTTTGCTAGACCATGTTGATTTTCTTTTGGAATTCCTTCGTGCACTCCATTAGCCATCGTTTGTTTGCAATGTGGTCCCTAGTGCCTCTTCCTTTCCTGAACCCTGCTTGGACGTCTGGGGTTTCTCTCTCCATGTATGGTTGGAGTCTATGTTGCAGAATTTTGAGCATGATTTTTCTTGCATGAGAGATCAGTGCTATGGTCCTATAGTTGCTGCAGTCACTCTTGTCTCCCTTTTTGTGGGTGGGGATGTATATTGATCACTTCCAATCTGTTGGCCATTGTTTTGTTTTCTATATCTGTTGACATATGTTGGTCAGCACTAAAGTTGACTCTATCAATGTGGATTGCAGCAGCTGAATTGGAATATCATCTGTTCCTGGTGATTTGTTTTTCACTATGCTGTTTCCACTTCATTTTTTAGAATTTGGGGTTTATCTTCATATGGCTCTTCATTCCATGTGTCCTTCATTTTGTCATCTCTTTTGTATAATTATTCTGTGTATTACATCCAATGTCTTTTTATTCCTTCCTGGTCTTGAATTATGTTATTTTCACTGTCATAGAGCATCCCAGTCCTCAGTTTGAATTTTCCTTTCATTTCTAATTTCTTTTTGTTATTTTCTTCTATTTCTCTGCATTGGTCATTGTAGTAATTTTCTTTAACTTTGTGCACAAACATTCATAATTCCTAGTTTATTCCTATCTCCCTTTTGTTCTTCTTCTCTTGTTTTCTTTATTGTTTGTATTGTTTTTTCTGTCATCCATGTTTTTTTCTCTTTCTTTTTTGTTTATTGAAAGTGTCTGTCTGCATTCTTCTTTTATTATGTCCCTGACTTCAGACCATAGTTCCTCTGGTTCTCAGTCTATCATGCCTAGTAATGCAAATCTGTTTCTTATGTTGTCAATAAATTCTGTTGAGATATTATTCAGATCATATTTTGGTATAATCATTTGTTTTGTTTTCTTCTCGAGTCTTATTCTTATTTTTGATATGAGTAATTTGTGATCTGTGCTACAGTCAGTGCCTGGTCTAGTCTTGGCCACCAGTATAGAGTTCGACCATCTTTTACTTCTGATTATAAAATCTGTTTGATTTTCATGTTGACCATCTGGTGATGTCCATGTGTGTAGCCTTCTTTCTTGTATGAAAAATGTGTTTGCAATAAATAGGTTGTTGGCTTCACAAAAATCTATCAGACACTCCCTACTTCATTTCTTTTACCTAATCCAGATCTGCCTATTTTGTTTTATTCTTCTTTGCTTCCAACTTTTGCATTCCAATCTTCTGACTTTTGTATTCCAATATCCAATGATAAGCTTGACATCTTGTGTTGGTGTGCTGTCAATTTCTTCCTGTACTCCTTCATAGAATCTATCAATGTAATCTATATTTATATGTAATCTATATATCAATGCACTAAGCAGTATATAAATGTACTTGCTATTCCTATTGTTGTGACTACAGCCAATGATAAATTCCTATTAATGCTTTTTCCCATTGTTCACTCTGTCATCTACTAAGGCTTTCCACTTACAGCATACTGGTAAACTTGTAGCTCAAGCTGTACTACATCTCTATAGTCTAGCACATTTCTCCAGTTCATTTGCTTCCTATTTTCCTACTTTATAACTGCTTGAGAGTTCCCTCATGCTTCTTCCCTGACCTCTATTGAATTTAGTAACAATCTTCTAACAGAAGTACAGGGCCTTCCTGTTAACCCACCCTGTCACTGAGGCTAGAAGTCCTTGCAAAGCTACTGTACCACACCTTTCACCCTTGCAGGAAGAAAACTGGAGGTTGCTGTTTCAATCAACTGGCCTTTTAGCACAGTATGGTGCTGTATGTTTGGATTTTGGTAGAGATCATAGGCACAAAAAGGCTTTCTGATGCACACATGCAAATTGTTTCACAGGGGAAGCACTGTGGATACAGAGAGCATATCTTCACAGCTTTCTTTCCCTTGATACTAATATATGCTATGAGGAAGACAGATGGGAAAGGAAAATAATGTCTATATACAATCATGCTAGGGGTTTGTCTAACCCAGATTCCAGCCCTAAATACTTCAGAAGAAGTGCACAGCTGGGATACTACAAATAATTTCATATTCCATTTGTCACTTGACATGTTTCAGGAACCTTGAAATTTTCATGTAAATGTCTCAGGTAACAGCCAGTTACCCATGAAGAACTTTGAGAAGCCAAAATCTTTTTTATTGTTTTGTATATTGCCTTTCTACAATAGGTCAGCTTGACAAATTATTATTTCCCCCATGACACTATCCCTTAAGCATGGCAAGTCCTTAGTAGGTTCCACATCTATGCCTATAATGACCAATTCCAGATTTCAGGGGCACCGTTCCTGCATGAGTGGACCACTAGCTGTGAGTTTAGCTCAGGGGTAGGCAACCTTTTTGAGCTGGGGGCCGGCTTGCTGTCCCTCAGACAATTGCGGGGCCGAAGCACCAAAAATAAATAAATAAAATTTTAAAAAAAATTAAAAATTAAAAGAATTTTAAAATGTGCATGCACATTCTCTCAACCCCATAAAAGCCATGGCAAAACCCCTGTGGAGATTTTGCCAAGAAAACCCCAAGAACAAGTAATAACAACAATAATCAATATCATCATGGTGGGTGGCGGCGGCAGCAGGACTGGCCTGGGGCCGGTCCAAAGGCCTCGGGGGCCGCATTCGGCCCCTGGGCCTTAGGTTGCCTACCCCTGGTTTAGCTCATGATGGTAGCTAGAAGCAGCCTTTTTAATTCACAAGAAGCTTCAGGATATGTAAAGTCACTGCTGGTGATTTCAGAAATTAAAATACCTACCTGACAATTACACTGCCAAATAAGTACATAGTTGGGGATGCTGGGCAGGTGTTGGCTCTGGTGAGTCCAGATAGGGTTTTGAGATGCCATCACCTGCCCAAAATCACCAGTTTGTGTGCCAGGCTTGCTTATGTTAGTAATCTGGCATTTTCTATACTTAGCTTGTGCATTTGCATAAAGAAAATGAAGTTTAGCAGAAACAGAATCCTAGTTTGCCAAACACAACTTTTTATATTTCCATAGTTTATGTGGTGTAGAAAACTAATGTATTACCAATGTATTGTGCAATATAGTTGGTTTAACTGGTGGGAGTTAATTTTGATTAGGCAAGATGAAATATTAACCATTGAAAACTAAGGGCAAATTTGTTTCTACTTAATGCTGTTTTGGCTCTTTTTGTTCTAGTGATATAGAACGAAAAGGAAAATATTAAAGGTGGTATTTTTCTTTCATTATCAGTGGTACCTTTTATTTATTTATTTTAATTTTAAATTCCTTATACAGTTTTTTCAGTGCCTTAGAAAGACTTCTGTATGTTCTGGTTTATGTGATTGACATTGTCATAGATTCAATATTAATTAATTGTTATTCAGTGACAGATCATTCTTTTTGTTTAAAAAAGTGATCAATTTACTATGTAACTGGTTAGAAAGCATATGACTAACATACTGGTTACTGAGATACTGTTTACTAAGCAGATGACTATATACATCTAAAAGATAAGGGTAGTCCCTTGACATGAATGTCTAGTCCAGTGATGGTGAACCTTTTAGAGACTGAGTACCCAAAGGTGTTCTGGCATTGGGTGTTACTGTGTGCTGGGAGGGGGGACTTCCATTTTCTGAGGGTTGGGAAGACCAGGATGGCAGGGAAGAGCAGGAACAGGTGAGGCAGCTGAGGGTCCAGGTGGGGGGGGGGAAGAGGAGGAGCAGGTGCGTGCTTGTTCCTTCTCTTCCCTTTGCCCTCCAGCTGTCCCCAGAGAGACAGAAGGGTGGGGGAAGTGGAGGAACAGGCACAGACCAGTTCCTCCTCTTCCCTGCCTTCCTGTGTCTTTAGATGTCTCTGGAGAGGCAGTTGAAGTGTTGGAAGGGTGGGGGAAGAGGAGGAGCAGGCACGTGTCTGCCCTCCTGTCTTTCTGCATGCCCTCCAAAATGGCCTCCCATTCCAGAGATGGCATGCCAACATGGGTCTAGTTGTAACCAACTGTAGGAGGTGGTGATCATCTCCATTTCTAAGCCAAAGAGCCAGCATTGTCTGAAGACTGCTCTGGTGGTCATGTGGCCAGCATGACTGCACCGAACACTGTTACCTTCCCACCGAAGTGGTACCTATTTGTCTACTTGCATTTGCATACTTTCGAACTGCTAGGTTGGCAGACTAGTGACAGTAGCTCACCCCATCATTCAGCACTCAGGCCTCAAACTGCAACCTTCCGATTGTCAGAGTTGGCATCTTAACCACTAAGCCACTGCATCCCTTCAGATATACATCTACTTTGCAGTAAGTCTCCATAAGATCAATGGGGCATACACCCACATAAATGAGTATAATTGGCCCTTTGTATCCATGGATTCTGCTATCCACACTTTGAACATGTTCTTTAAAAAATTAAAAATCCAAAAAGCAAACTAAGATTCTATCATTTTATATAAGGGACATCATTTTACTACATCACAGTATATAATGGGAAGTGAGCATCCACAGATTTTGGTACCCATGGGGAGTTCTGGGAGGAAACCCAAGCAGATACCAAGAGACTACTGTATATAATTATATCATAAGAATTCCTTAATCAATCCTGGTGTTAATTTAACTTGGGTTTTCTAAAACCTGAATATGACACTAATTCCTCCTGCTTATCACTTGACATATAAGGTACTTATTAGTTTAGAAGTGATAGATAGAGGCATGCCAAAAAATAACATAGCAGTTTTGACATGCTCAAGGACAGTGCTTGGAAAAGCAATTTTTCCCAAGCTCTGCTGAAGAATATTCAGAAGCCTATGAATTTGTGAATGAAAAAGTATTTCTTGAAGAAGAAAGCATCTTAACAAGAACTGGTGAGCATTTAGGAACTAAGCTGAATACAATATTAGTATAGAAGAAAATTACAATAACAAAGCTCCCTTATGAACAAGCAATCCCACATGTTTTTGGTCCACCTATGCCAGCTGGCTGAACTGCTCCTGCAATTTGCATATCCTCATGCTATTAATTTATCTATCTTTATTTAAATCATTTCTGATTCACGCTTCATCTGGAAAGGCTGTCAGAGTGTCTTTCAGAGCAAGAAAAATATAATTAGACAGTCCCTGCCCTCAGGCTTTCAATCTTTGTCCCTGGGTCCTTTCACACTACACAAGCATTATAGCATTATGATTCTAGTTTTAACTGGATGCTATGTAATCCTGAAGTTTGTAGTTTGGGAAGTGCTAGAGCTCTTTGATTGATAATTCTAAATACCCCTCCCTAAATTGTATAGTGCCAGATTCCATAGGATGAAACCATAGCAGTTAAAGTGAAATCATAATGCTATAAGTGTTTTAGTGTGAAAGGGCCTATACATGACATGAAGGGAAAGGGGAATGTTTTATACTTTCAAGTGAAAACTTCAGTACTGGTATACATGAATGTGTAAGTAAACACATTGTCTAGGTTTAAAGTAAGTTTTCTTAATTAAAAAATATTTGCACTAATATTGTTAGAAGATTTCAGAAATTAAAAAGAGTAAAAAAAAATGCATCATTTATTTACAAAGCCTTAAGAATAGAATCCTCAATTTAAAAGCAGAAAATATGGGATGAAAATGCAGTTTCCCTCTCAGTGCCTCCCTTTCTTCATCTCCTTTATGATACTCTGCAGGGTTTCTATATGCAATGATAGTCTTGAGTAGGATGAGTCAGTTTTGGCATTAATGACATTTGGCCTAGTGATTAATTAGTTCATTGCTGAAGGCGAGCAGAGAGGAAACCTTACTGTCCCAAAGCCACAATTCTATATATTATCAAATATGTACAACACAAAACAAATTCCATGATCAAACATTACATTTGTTAGGCCTATCATATGTCTTGGAGATAAAACCAGGTATAGCTTTTTAAAAAGTAAATGACCAAATATGCAAAATATGGGGGGGGGGGGGGGAGGAACTAGTGTTAGTCAATACATACTAAAATACGTCATTGAGTAAATGCTTACAAATGCATGCAAAATGTGTCATTAAATAAATTCATTTTCCAGTGTTATTGTTACTTTATAATGGTGGTTTTAATTATAGTAAGCTATCATGAGTATTAGAAAGGGGGCACTGATTTTCATAGTAAATATAATTCAAAACTGTATTGTTGCTTATGCCTTCAAGACATTTCTTATGGCAACCCTATTATGAAGTTTTCTCTACAAGATCTGTTCAGAGGGGGTTACCTTTGCCTTCCTCAAAGTGTGAGAGAGTGTGACTTGCCCAATGTAACCTAGTGAGTTTCTATGGCTTGAGTGTGGGGATTCGAACCCTGGTCTCCAGAGTAGTAATCCAACATTCATACTACAACATCACACTAGCTCTCTTCATTTAAAGCATTTCTGTAATTTTCCATAGTGGGAAAGCCTTAGGATTCTCTAACAGTAGAAAAAGTATTCCCTGATTTACCAGGGAGCACAATTTATGGGATGTGTTGTGGCACAATGAGGCAAGCACTATTTTTCTCCACTGATGGAACTTTCTTCCCAGAAGCCTGTGCAGTTTCCTGGGGGTTACTCAGGGCCTAAGCAGACCAGGGTGTCCAGGACGCCCTGTTCCGGAGTGCCGCGGGGCCATGGCAGCCGCACCGCAGCACTCCTGCGGCAACCCTAAAAGGAGCGCCAAATTGGCGCTCCTTTT
>JAIPUX010001880.1:35442944-35459454 GCA_020142125.1 Phrynosoma platyrhinos | reverse complement strand
GACTTTAGAGTAACAACCAAACAACCTAATTGGACAAATTGCAGGTGTTCTCATTCCCCCCGTGTGCTTTAACCAATCAGGATTCTCATGTCCTTATATGGCCAGCACAACAAGAAACCCCTCCCAACTCGTCGGAGGTGTCTTAAGAGCTGTTTGACAGTGGGGTGTGGTGGAGTCTCCTTCCTTGAAGGTCTTTAAACAGAGGCTGTATGGCCATCTGTCAGGGATGCTTTGATTGTGATTTCCTGCATGGCAGGGGGTTGGACTGGATGGCCCTGTAGTCTCTTCCAACTCTACGATTCTATAATTCATCCACTACTGCTGGTTGCATGGCTTTCCAGAGCAATGCTTTTACCTTCCAAAATGAAGAAGGAAAAGGAGAAGATTGCTTTGCTGTAGAGGAGCCAGGGCTTTCAAGGTGAAAGTGCCAGGACTCTTTTATTTGTTCCAGGAACAAATGCCACAGAAAGCTCTGCTATACAGTTCATGCAAGTTGGAGAAATCCTTCTCCCACACAGAAGCTGCAGACATAGCAACTGCTGAGTTCTCTTTGAGAGGCTTTTAATCTGTGTTGCAATAGATACAAGTACTGACTGACATAATGCTCCATCACCATCCGATATACACCCCACACACAGAGCATTGGAACTCCTCCTTTATATATACAATCTCTAGCAGAGATTTTAGTCCAACCCCCAACTGGTGTGTTATACAGTTTCCTGTCTCACATGTGCCATATCTGTGCAGTATTGAAGCTTGATGACCTCATGACCTGCCTGTATGTCATCATCTTCCTGTGACTCAGCATACTTCAATATGCACACTCATCATGGCACCCTTTGAACTCAAGTTACCTTTCACCTTTGTTCTATATTGCAGCATCTAGGACATTTTCCTTCTGGATGCCATCCATCCTGAAATTTATTACCAGGAATTATGACATCACCATCTTTGGACTCCCCAGGTCTCTCTAAATGTAGCTGTAGTCTTCACAGTAACTGGAGGGGAAACAGATTTTCCCCAAAACAATGAAAGGCTGTGATAATATGAAGTATTCTGGGTGACTTGATCTTGCTAAGGTCACAAAATACTTGCTTCTGATAGAGACTAGTAAAAACTGATAGAAATTTTTCAGACATTGAGAGAGGGAGAGGATAGAGAGAGCCACAGACAGACAATCATTTAAATCAGACTTGGCTGGGTGGTACCAAATCCTTATTGCCCTGTTTATTACATAAAACACCATAGGAAAAAAATCTATAAAGCTAGAGGCTGTTAATGAACAGCAGTATAATTCTGGATATGGGCTTGACACTCAGCTTTCATAGACCCTGGGTGCAGTGAAGCTGAAATGCACCTCATACAGTCCTTGATGCATTTGTCTAAATTTCAAATTGGGAGTCTGCTTGCATCAGCACTGCAGTTGTTTTCAAAGAACTTAGGGGTTCTGCAGATGGTGCAAAGTGCCGTCTTGGAGCCAGGGAGGGGGAGGAACAGCCAGACAGCAGGCGTCCCACCCCCTTCCCTAGGACGTCGTCAAAGTGTGTGTCATTGCACACAACAAGCACTCTGATTACATTCTCTCGGCGCAGCGTCCGGACGCACTGTGCCGGAAGAGGTGCAAAAGAACCACATGGCAGCTCTTCAGGTGCCCTTTTCGATGCCTGGGAAAGGAGCGCTATTTTGGCGCACCTTTCCCAGTTGCCAAAAGGGAGGATTAGGGCTGAGGTTTAGGGCAGCCTCAGCCCTAATCCTCTGCTTCCCAGAGTGGCCCACGACTGCCCATCTGCATACCTCCATAGTTTCAAAATTGTAGTATGGTGCAGATATATGTGGCTATCCAAAATTCTCTTCTTTAGATAGCGTAAAATTCTTTTATATAAGAATCCTGTTAGCCGTCCCTCAAGGTATGTAGGCATTTCTCTCAGGAGCTAAAGCAAGATTGCTGTATAGAAAGCTGAGTCCATATTAATCTTGCCTTATGTTGAAGGTCTTGTATGCTGGCCTTGTATGAATGAATCCCACTTGCCAATTTTTTTATTTTATTTTAGATAAACTGCAAACTTCATCACAGACTTCCTGAGTAAATCCTGCAAAAAATATCTCGCACACCACAAAATTAATACCGAGGTCCTTCCTCCACCAGAATAAAACAATTGTTTAAAGAAATAATCAATCTTATTCAAAAGTGTGGGATTTGTATGGAATGACATAAATGACTTATTCTATGTGATGTCCATTTTATAAAATAATACTTGGACTAGAAGAATACTTTGCATTTCTAATTTTAAGAGTTTCAGCTGGAATTCTCAGTCACAGTCTAGGCTTAGCTATGGAGCAGCTATGGAGCAGAGGTGCTAAGGAACTCATGATAGTGAATAGCAAAGATGCATCATAGGATACCAGTAAGAGTGTCCCAATATGCATCAGACTCTCTAACTGGTGTCCCATTGTTCATAGGCCCTGTTGTGCATTGGTCCTGTTATACATTGGTCCCAGTGCAATTGGGTCTTGTTGTGCATCAGGTCCCATTATGCATTAGGTCCCATTATACATTAGTCCTTATGACAGCAGTCACTTTGCTGGCTTAACTATGTAGTAACGTAACAGCAACTCCTTGCTGAACACACAGGCTGAAAAACTGGTGAATTCTGTTTCCTGCAGACACATATCCACTTGCAAAGTCCCCAAGTGAATTTTAACCTTCAAGGGTTAAGACTCTGACTCTGTTGATTGCAAGATTGGCAGTTCAAGGCCTGGGTGCTGCATGGTGGGGTGAGCTCCCATCACTAGTCCCAGCTTCCGCCAATCTAATAGTTCAAAAGCATGCAAATGCAAGTAGATAAATAGGTACCACTTTGGTGGGAAGGTAAACAGTGTTCTGTACAATCATGCTGGCCACATGATCACAGAGTAGTCTCTGGCAATACTGGATCTTTGGCTTGCTAACAGAGATGAGCACTGACCCATATGGTTGGATACAACTTGACAACCTTGTCAACGGGGAATACCTTTACCTTTACCTTTTACAACAGAGGTTGGAAACTTCTTCTTACTTGGTGCCAGTCCGCTTCTTACTTGGGGTCAGTCAGGTCTTCTGCAGGCTGAAGGGGGGGAATGGCGCTGTGCGTGCTTGCGCACTCATGCATGTGCAGTATTTCCAGCATACTGCGCATGTGTGAGCGAGTCATGGCTGCCATTTTGTTTTCCAAAATGGTGGTTGCGACTCGTTCACGCATGCACTGGAGTATTGCGCATGCGCAAATGAGTTGCGGCTGCCATTTTGGAAAACAAAATGGCGGCCACAATGCACTTGGCATGGTGGCGGCAGCAGTGGCAGGACCAGCCTGGGGCCAGTCCAAAGGCCTTGGGGGGCCCACATCTGGCCCCTGGGCCGTAGGTTGCCTATCCCTGTTTTACAACCTTATGACCCCAATTACTTTGAGGGGTGGGAGGTTCAGTAATACCCAATCTCACCAAAGATTTAGCATCTGATGAAAGTGAAGGTATCTTCTACTATTACAAAGGTTGCCAACTGTACACAAGGCACAAAGTTTTTTGCTTCCATTTCTGTTCTTTGCCAAACAGACCCTCTCTTGATGCACTACTAGGAAGCAGCAATATTTTTACTACTATGTTGGATGCAACATTTTGTCTGTCTGCTAAAAAATTAAGAGCCAGGCATCAAAAATCTGAGTAAACAGAATGGTTTCTCTTTTTAAAAGCTTTTTGTACCTATGTTTTAATGTGATGTGTGGAATCATGTGCTTTTTGTACTAGAAGGGAAAGTTTTAATATAAATGTTACTTTTGGTAATTTTAGGTGTTTTAGGCATGGCAGTTATTTAGTAACTATAAATGGCATGCTATGCTTCAAAGATATTCTACATTTGTATATGTATTCTATAATGTGTCACTATGAACTAACGTGTAGTGGCTACAAACAATGAAGCTACCTTTACAGACAGAACAATACCACCACCTCCAGTTTTCAACTCTACTTGAGGTTTTTGCTAGAGGCCTGCACTTTAAAATTTTCCGCTGTACCACTCACTATTTCAGTTGCCATAGATGAGTTCATTTTACTTGTTTGTGAGCCATTGTGGTGTAGTGGTCTAACTCCTGCACTGAGATGCCAGAGGCCAGGTTTCGAATTCTTGCCAGCCATGGAAACCCACTCTTTCAGGCTAAGAGGGTTCACATTCTCACTCAGCCATGGAAACCTACTAAGTGACTCTGGGCAAGTCATACTATCTCAGGCTAAAATGAAGGCAAAGGCAAAACTTTGAATAAATCTTGCCAAGATTCACCCAGCAGCATAGGATCTGCTTTAGTCTAGTATGAACTCATATAACAGAGCTGTGCAGGTTCATATGGGTTTTTAACACAGAATCAGGAGTCTTCCAGCAGAATGTCAGCTCCATTTTAAAAAAAGACACACACAATGCTTCATGTTAGTAGTCTCATCTGAAGAACTGGATTCTATAATATTGAAGTGAAGTTTCTAAAATTGCAGACAGGTGTGTGGAAGAACTTCATCTATATGTTTAGCCTCTGAGGATGTAGACTGTCTTTGAAAGCTTATGCTACGTCTTTGACATAGTCTCAAAGATGCTACAAGATTCCTTTGCATACAGATAATCCATCATTGGAATTCATGCTTTTAAAACATGTAAAGCACTTTGTAAGGCTCATCTGAAAATAAATAAATAAATACATAAAATCTTCATATTGGCACAAGCCAGCTGTGTTGAAGCTAGGGAAGAATTAACTGTGCATCGGGCTGCTCACTATACTGAGATTCAGTTCTTTGCTTTACATAATAAGTATTGCTTACCATCCATGTTTCTACATCTAAAGCTATTCAATGTTAATTCCATCTTCCAATTTGTTACTCAGAGAGCACCTGAAAAAAGCCAACACTGAAGTGGTATACAGTTGTGCATTTGTTCATGCAATGACTGTGATATTTGGTTGCTGTTGTTGCTGATGCTGCTGTGTACCTTGAAGTCATTTCCAATTTATGGCAACCCTAAGACCATCATGGGATTTATGGTGACCTTAAGGTGATTTATGGTGACCCTATCACAGGATTTTCTTGGCAACAGAGGATGTTGTCATTGTCATCCTCTGAGGTTGAGAGAGTGTGACTTGCCTAAGGGCACCCAGTGGGTTTACATAGTCAAACTGGGATTCAAACCTTGGTTTCCAGAGACATAGTCCAACACTCAAACCACACTGGATCTCTCTTGGTACATTCCAAAATCTTAGGTTTTAATTGAAGAAACTTGTGTCACCCTTGCATTTGTTGCCTGTGTCTCTTGAAGACCCAGGACATGGAGAATGATGGGACAGATCTTGACTACATAAATGCAGCCTAATCTATCCATGTTTGATATGTCACCTAATGGAAAGATGCATTCAAGTTTAAAAGAAACCTATATATGCTATAGATAGGTTGGCAAGTCAGCAGTTTGAGGCCCAAGTGCAGCATGATGGAGTGAGCTTCCGTCACTAGTCCCAGCTTCAAAAAAGTAGATAAATAGGTATTATTTTGGAGGGAAGGTAACAGCATTCCATGCAGTCATGCTGACCACAGGACCATGGAGTCATCTTCAGACAACACTGGCTCTTCAGCTTAGTAACGGAGATTAGCACTGCCCCTTCAGTTGGACATAACTAGACAATCTTGTCAAGGGAAAACTTTTATATTTTAATATATACTATTATCTTTGCTGTAATAATTTTGTATTTAAAACAATTCTCAATGGGACCTGTTTAATAAAGCCTTGAGCTGAATTAATATTCATTCCCTCTCCATTCCATAACTTTGAGCAGCATAGTTCTCTATCCCAGGGAGGTTTGAAGCATCATTTTCAAAAGTGTAGGTATAGTTCTAAAGTGGGGCTACAGTGATGGACAGGAGTACAAGTAGGAAAATTGTAACACCTCCACCAAGCAATAATTTCCAAGACTTTTTACCCAACAAGCAATATGTATTATTTCTTCTTCTGTTGCATTTTTCAAAAGTCCTTCATTGCAGCAGGATTTTATGTTACATAGGTTAATTAATTTGTTATTTAGACGTTCCTTTATATCTTTATATAACCATTGACACTTTTATTACTTTTTAGTGCAATGATAATGACCATCATCATGATATTTGTTTAGCATCTTTGAGGGGAAAATTGGATAATAATTTTATTTAATAAACATAGCATAGATAACATGCATCAATAATTTTCCAAGAGTACCTCCTTTGTTGCGCTGTGCTAGAGATCTTATGTTCATTTCCAAATGTCCTCCCATTATCTCAGTTCTGCTTTCTTCCAGTCATAGGGCAAAATATTAATTCCACACACACTCCAAAAGTAAATGTGGAACAATGTTATACAACGCAAATGAAGTTCAGATGCTTAAGAAACAGAAAGGAGGAAGGGATTTCTGAATCTTGATGCTCAGTGGCACATTTCAGACCTCTTGGGTTGGATGCACAACTCTTGGCAAAGCCTAACTAATAAGTTAAGCCCTTGAATTTCATAGGGTTTAAATTAAAGGAAAGCAGAACCCAGAAAACCTCTGCAGATCCTACATATTTCTGAGATATCATTTGAGTGTCCTTTAAATACATTTTATGAGACAGAAAAGATGAAAGGCACTAATTACTGTTGCCTTTCAAATTTCCATGGCCTTACTATGCTCTATAAAGAGAGGGAAACAGGACTTCACAGTAATAAATGTCAAAATACCCTTGAAAAAGAAGTTGCTACATCAGTCTCTTCATTTTCAGCTATCATCCTGTTAACAAATAAAAACTTCCAAATAAAGTACAGAGTTAACAGTAGTCATATAAATTTAGTCTTGTGCTTCTACATTATTTAGTTATCTACTTTCTTTTCTTTTCATTGTGACCTTTGTCATTTGTCATTTTAAATCTTCAATATGGCCTTTTCTCTCATAACATGAACAGGAGAAATTAATCCATCACACTAATGAAATTTCAGGATGAGGAGTGTTGCTTTTTTTTTTTTTTTTTTTTTTTTTTTTTTTTTTTTTGCTTCAGAGTCTATCCACTCTTACTCTTATTCTTGCTCTTCCTGTGGAAAGGAATTATCCATGTTCATCAGTGGACCAAAACCCATTTTGTTTTCACATCCACTTCAACATATGAATGAAAGACCTTCGACAGCACTGGTAATTCAATCTTACTCAGGTAATGCAAACTCAGGGCTGTGACTTTGTGAATAAGGGGCTTTGCAGATGGTGCTAAGTGCCATCTTCAAGCCAAGGAAGGGGAGAGGCAGCTGGATGCCGGGCGCCCCAACACCTTCCTGAGGACGTCATTGGAGCGCCCGCCGTTGTACACAGTGGGAGCTCCAATGACATTCTTCTGTTATAATGTCCAGACACATTTGATGGAAGAGACACCGAAGAGGTTCATGCCACCTCTTCTGATGCCCTTTCTGCACCTTCCAAAACCAGAAAAAGGTTGGATTGTGGTCGAGGTGTGGGGCAGCCTCAGCCCCAATCCACTGCTTCTCAGGGCGGCCTCGGCCATCCGTCTGCATTCCTCCTGAGTCTATCCTCCTAGAATACTGTGGGCCCTTGGTAACAGCTGCGGTTTGGTTCCAGGACCCCCATGGAGACTAAAATCTGTGGATGCTCAAGTCCCACTAAACAACGCCATAGTGAAATGGTGCCCCTTATATAAAATGGCAAAAACAAGGTTTGTTTTTTGGAATTTATATTATTTTTGAATATTTTCAAGCCATGGATGGTTGAATCTGGATAAAAAAAAAATCTGTGGATACAGAGGACTGATTGTACTATGATTCTTATTTCCTGCTGCTTACAACTTTACTGAGCATTTATTTATTCATGATGTTTTCCAGTGAGCCATATTGTCTCATGATACATCCCAAGTATAATAGCTTTGGGTTAATCATTTTGGTTTCTAGTGAGAGTTCAGGTATTATCTGCTTTCAGACCTATTTACTGTATTTGTCTTTCTAGTGGCCCATGGTATTTACAGAACTCTCCTCTAGTACCACATTTCCTATTAGTGGTTTGTTTGTTTATTTTTAACTTGTTAGCCTTCTTCATTGCTTTTACATTCATAAATGGAAATTGGAAATACTATCGTATGGATTATTCTGACTTTGGTATTTTTAATGATACCTTTTGAGGGTTTTATCTGGTTCCTTCAGAGCTATCTTTCCAAGTCTTCTAATTTTTTTAAAACTGTAGCCTCCATTTTGATTAATGGCTGATACAGAAAACCTTTTAACAATGTTAAGAATTTTGATACTTTAAAGTTTTAAATTGTCTAAGGTCATGTATGCATGGGTCAGGATACTCCAGGGGCAGCCTCAATCACATAGATGGGCCTCCCATTCTGACCTCAGAGTGAGCAACCTACAGTGGATGCCAGATAGATTAGTCGGACACCTCTGCAGACAGCCAACACAATGTGGGAACAGCAGGTTCCAGATCTTCCTGGAACCTCCAGAATAACAGGCATGCTTTTTACAGCATGTTAAGGGTGTTATACTCCAGTTCTGGTGTAGAATTTGCCGGATATCATCTGAACTGCTCACACTAGAACTGGGATTTGGGACATGTGTTGTCTGAACAGGACAATGCCAGAATGGTGGGGGAATGGGGCTTTTGTCCATGTCAACTGTGTCTCAACCTTCTGTGGTCATTACTTTTTCTTTTGTTTTTAATATTCAGTTTCAAGCTTATTTTTCAACCTTGCATTTTCTTCCTTAACTTTCAGCAGTAGTTCTTCCAAGACAATGTTTCTTCTTCCAGTTTTCACACCTCCTTCCTCCAAGTCTAATTCCATTTTTTATATGATACATTCTGCATAGAAATTAAACATATATGGTCACAAAATGCAACCTTGTCTAATGCCCTTCCCAATTGAAAATCATTCTGTAATTACATACTCTGTGCTGACAGTGATCTCTTGTCTAAGTATAGGTTATGCATTAGGACAGGGGTAGGCAACCTTTCCCCTTTAAGGGCTGAGGGACTTCAGCTCCCAGAATCCCAGGAGCTATTGGCCAACATGGGACTATTGGCCAACATGACTGAGGCTTCTGGGAGCTGAAGTCCCTTGGCCCTTAAAGGGGAAAGGTTGCCTACCCCTGCATTAGGACAATACAATGTTACACCACTTCCATTTCCTTTAGAGTGAACCATATTTTTTCATAATATACAATGTCAAAGGCTTTGCTGTAATCTATAAAGCACAAGCTGATATTTTTCTGAAATTCTTTGGTGTGTTCCATTAGTGAACAGGTTTGCTATATGATCTTGTGTGCCTCTTCCTTTTCTGAATCTAGCTCAGCATCTGGCATTACTTGCTCCATAAATGGTAGAGGTTTTGTTGTAAAATCTTGAGTTTCATCTACTTGCATGGAAGATTAGTGCAATGGTTTGATGGTTACCACTGTCCTCGTGTACTGAAATGAATACTGAACATTTCTAGTCAGTGGGATATTGTTTTGTTTTCCATATTTGTTGCCAGACCTTTGAAGAATGTGTATGGATTCTATCTCTATAACTTGAAACAGGCCTATTGGTATTCCATCTGTTCCTGGTGATTAATTTTTCCAAAGTGCTTTGAGAGTACTTTCTGCTTCACTTTCTAAAATTGTAAATTGAACAACTGTACTTTTTATGCTTGCTAAACACATTGGTGTGATATGCATAGCTTCAGAAGGAAACAATAGTGTTCTCAGCTTCAAAACCACCAGTTAAAAACTGGAATCCTATTTGCTTCAATAGTCAGGAATGATGGAAGTGGGGTGGATACAAACCTAAAGATGCTTCAGAATTCTTATATGAAATGCACATATCACTTGGGCCCTGTCTGCATGGACCAAATAAAACATCCTCCCACTACCACCACCATCCTCTGACACACAGCCTAAACCCAGGTTTACCACCCTTAGAACGAATTTAAAGACCTCACTTTTATTATTATTATTATTATTATTATTATTATTATTATTATTATTATTAATTCACTTATATCCTGCCCCTCTGAGCACAATTGGGGCAGCTAACAACAGTAAAAATACATAGTATAAAATCCTAAAACTAATACCCACCCACCCCCCTTTTAAAAAGTACTAAACTAAGCACAATTAAAACATATTGAATAAAGACATAGAATTAAGTAAAACCAAATAAAGTAAAACCTCTTCCCTGTACTCAATCTATTAGTCCTTCTTTGGCCTTTTTAATGATTTTAATGAAAGGGCAAAATTCTCTCTCACACATGATGACTCTCACCCTGCAAAATATGCTGTCCACATATTGGGCTACAGAAATTAAAAAGCATATATTATTATTGGATTGACACGGGCCAAAATTTCAACCACTTGGCCTGTATCAATTATGGTTGATAGTCAGAGCAGATACAAGCAATTCTATCTGAAGAGTACAAATTGTTCTCAGCAGGCTGTTAAACAGTCTGGATTCTCTTCTTAAAGGCCAGTATTTAGAAGATGCCTATCTCAAACAGCACACAAAATTAAATATGTCAAGGAAAGACACCTAAGGAAAGGTTGTTTCCTCACAAATATAGAAGTACCACATTAAATCAAAGCCATACAGACAAAACTCCAAGGTATAATAAATATACATGGTGGTTCCATTCAGACAGATTACAACAAAATTACTGATTTATTATTCATTCTGGATCACTGTCACTGATTTAAAAGAATTTCAGTATATAAATATAGTCATTTGATCTTAAGGGGTATAAACTCTTATTTATTCTTATTTACCGTACTATAATTCAGTTAAAAGCACTTTTCTACTAAAGTAAATCTCAACATGTCACATTAAAACTGCAAAGAAATATCTATTTTTTCTTTAAAAATTTGATAGCCTTAACATGTATTTCCTAAATCAACATGAAATCCAAGAAATATAGCTACATTTACAGTGGACTCCTGTTCATGTCTTCTCAGAAGTAACCCCAATTGGCATAATAGGAGCTTATTCCCAGGAAAGTATGAATAGGATTACCGTACTGTTATTTTAGTAGCAGGTGAGGATTTTTAAAAAAAATCAGAAGGATTCTGGAAATTGGTTGTTGTAGAAGAAAAGGGCTTTTCTGTGCATTTTAATATTTTTATTCTTTGTTTTAAATTAATATTTCAAATGTTTTTAATTTTGTTGTTAATGTAACACTGTTTTAATCAGAACTTTTTGTATGTTTTTAATTTCATATACATTGATTTGTAATGTTCTCTACTTTATAAACTGCATTGAGTCCCAGTTTGGGAAAAAGCAGCGTAAAGGTAAGGGGAGGAAGAGAGGATAGAATTGAAGCTTTAAGGGATTACAACTTGTCAAAAGTTATGCCTAATAACAAAGCATGGTCATTTACATACAAGGACAGCAAAAACAAATATATGATCAGTATATTACAGAATCAAATGTATGGCCCTATTTATATCCCTTAGTTGGATAAATTGCATTCAAATTCAGTTTGAAAGGGGGAAAGTAATTTCTATTGTGGATTAATCTCAGAAAATAATTTGATGGATTTCCAATGTGAAGTTGTAGGCTTTCATGGCCAGCATCCATAGTTTTTTCTGGGTTATTCGGGCTGTGTGGCCATGTTCTAGAAGAGTTTCTTTCTGACGTTTCTCCAGCATCTGTGACTGTCTGAAGATGCCAGCCACAGATGCTGGCGAAACATCAGAAAGAAACTCTTCTAGAACATGGCCACACAGCCCAAAAAACCCACAAAAAAACTAATTTGATGGATTGTTCAGAAATTTGGAGTTTTTGGATTTATCAGTGTGCCACCAGCAGTCCATGTTTATGGGGTAGAAACGACATCTTGTTTCACATTGGTGAAGAGAGCTCTCACCTCATCTCTGAACTTTGGCTGCTCATGTGTTGTTATCTGTCCATGAGTCGACTTCAACTCATAGCAACCCTGTGGATGAGACATCTCCAAGATTCCCTATCCTCCACTTTTCTTTTCAAGTCCTGAAGACTTACACCTGTGACCTCCCTAACTGAGTGAGTCTAGTTATCTGGTGTGCATTATTCCTCTCTTTCTACTACCCTCACACTTTCCAAGCATTATTGTCTTTTCTAATGAGCCATGCCTTCTCATGATATAGCCAAAGTACAACAACCTCAATTTAACCATCTTGGTATCTAGGGGTATTTCATGCTTGATCTGTTCAAGGACTCATTTGTTTGTTTGTTTTGCTATCCATGGTATCTTCAGCACCCTTCTAGAAAAACTTTATTTATAGGAATTTAAAGTTTGACAAATAAAATATCTAGAAGTATGACAGGTACAGTCTGCTTTTAATCCCTCTCCTCTCCTTGAACATTCTGGGAGTTAAATTTGCTGGTTGATTTCACAGATTCTACAGCATCTTGCAAGATATAGCTGGGCTATGTATGTGATTCTGTGTTGAAGGGTTCCCTCATCATTAAAGCTTTGAAATCTTCCAACAGTGATGCTTAGGTGCTGTACTGCCTGTGACATTCAATGGCATCTAGGAAAGGTTAATTTGGTTACCTGCTGTAGGCTTATTGTGAGGCTTAATTTTCAAAACAAATTCTGTCTTTACAACTGATTTCATCATGAGTTATTAGTGCACTGAAACAGTGACCAAGTCTATGTGCATTTTAACTATTTCTTTATCTCAGAAAAATATGTATAGCACATATTCATATATGTTGTATTTTTCCAATTTAAATCTATGTGTCATACATAAGTATCTATCTGCCCTCCCCCTCTCTTGCTGAGGAAAAAAGAGAGAGAAAGAGAGATGGAAGGTGATCATTATAATATTATCAAGGATGCTCAAGACTGTACCACCAATCACTGTATGATATGCAGAGCACTTGGACAAGTTAATTTTCCAGATTATAATTCCCAGAATCTTTCAGCCTGTATGATGATTGGAATGATGATGAATATGCAGAGCAATCCCTTCTTCCATTAGAAGTAAGCCCAACTGTATTAAATAGACTTCAAAGACAAGCCATGGCTGGAAAATCATGTACAAAGGGATCTTGAAGCACCTTTGAGAGACTAAAGAAGCTGGTAGCATAAACTTTGTAGACTTGAGTCTCTGTTCAACCCTCTATTGATTGTCTGGAGTTTATGGATGTGTTCCAGGTTTGCTATTTCTCTTCTTATCTTCTTTTATAGTTTTTTTTTTGTTTGTTTGCTTGTTTTTTGTTCAAGAACCATTGTTCTGGGGTCTAAGATGGAGTGCCCAGGAACACTGAAGTGTTCTTGGAAAAATCAGTATGCCAAGTGATTTTGTAGCACCTTCGACACTATGTAAAAGAAAGAAGCTGATTGCATGAGCTATAGGCTCAATCAATTGCTGTTGTTGTTGGGGGCCTTCAAATAGTTTCTAACTTATAGTGACCCCAAGGTAAACACATCATGGGATTTTCTTGGCAGGATTTGTTCAAGGGGGAGGGGTTGCCTTTGCTTCCTTTTGATGCTCAATGACTATGACTTACACCATGTACAGACCAGCCAAAAGGGCCAGCTGGGGTTGGAGTCAGGGCATGGCGACCACATGCCGGCTGCTCCGACTCAGCCCTGATGCCACTTTCATTCACACACCCCACCACACAGTAGGTGGCGTCAAGGTGCTCCCTTGGCACAGCGTACAGACACATTGTGAAAAAGGAGCACAGAAAAGCTGCTACCATTGTGACAGAGGTAGCTTTTTTTTTGCTCCAAAAAGGATCAGCATTTGCCAGCTCTTTTTGGAGCAGCAAAGTGCCGGATCAGGGCCATGGTGAGTGGTTGCCACAGCCCCAATCCAGCACTCACAGGGGCGGCACAGAGCTGGCTCTTAGGGGCCGTCTGTTGAGCCCCTTACTCAAGATCACTCAGTATGTTTCCATGCTCAATCAGGGATTAAACCCTGGTCTCCCAGAGTTGTAGTCCAGTGTTCATACCACTGTACTACAATGGATCATAAGCTCACGCCTAGGAAAATATATATTGAAGACTGTAGTTTTGTTGTACTTTAGGTCAGAATCTCAGGACTAAATTCTTTTGGTAGGATTTATTGTTGTAGACTAGAACTACCAATGATGGAATCAAAGATAACTTGGTGAGTAAACATTTGCCTAAGCACCGTTGATTCAGTGGGTGTACTCTAGTTGTAACTAACAGCAATACTCTAGCTTGTATCTTTCTGTTTTAGAATTTGAATGCAGTATGACTGCATGTTGCCACTGGCTCTTAGTTTTGCTGTTCAGGCAAATATTCAATACTGCACATTACAACAACTCTGTAAAGTGCTACACATGCTTTCCAGGAAAATCAATTTGAAAATGCAAAAAGGAATTGAAAAGGGGGATATAAATTAACATAAAATTGTATAGGAAGGTCTGATGAATTGCATTTTAATTTTTGCCTCAACTCAGTATAACAAACACTGCAATGACTAATGTAGTGTTAAGACCTTCTAACAAAGTAAATGTTCTGGCCATTCTGGATTTTGAAATTCCTTTACTGTATTGACAACTGAACTAATTTGCTTAAAGAGACCCTGTTTGCAAGAAAGTGTCACTCATGTTTAGATCATCAGACAGGGTTTTATCCACAAATTGTATTGGTCTTTCTTTACCACTCCTGGCCATTATCATTCCAGGTTTTGAATTAAGACCTTTATTCCTGAATTTCTTTCTGTTTGTATGGATGTGCTGCTGAAGATAGGTTTTGCATTTTAAGTGAGGAAACCTGTTTAGAAAATAAGACATAGCTTAGAAGGACATATTGAAAATGATTTGGGATTGTTAAAATAAGCTGTACAAGATCAGCATTTACCAAGTAAGTGGAAACTGTTTAAAAATTAATGGTAGTGTGTCTTTCCATTAAGGGATACATTTCAGGTTCTGTGTTTCATATGCACTCTTCAGTAGCTCTAATTTCAAAACAGTTTTGGTTCAAGGCTCTGTAAAGATGTGTGTATGTTTAGAAACCTTCCACCCTGCAAAAGTATAGAACTATAATTCCATTTTCACTGTCATGGTAACAGATTATGGAATGGCCTGCCGGACGAGATCCGTCATAAGACAACCTTAGACAGCTTCAAAAGGGCTGTCAAGATGGATCTCTTCCAGCAGGCCTTTCCCAGTTAGTCTTCCCAGTTATAAGAGCTTGTCCTACTATATCTCTTCTCCCCCCTCCATTTAGCTGCTATAATAGCTGCCCCTGTTAATTTGTTATTGTATAGTATTGGCATTTGACTAAATTTTAAATGTTGTTTTAAATATTTGATTATTTAATTGTTTTTTAAGGAGTGGAAGGGCTGTGTTTGGGTTTAATTTTTACTGTATTGTATTTTATATTGGAAGCTGCCCTGATTGCCATGCAGAAGGGTGGGGTACAAATAAATTTAATTATTATTATTATTATTATTATTATTATTATCATCATCCTATGGGATCCTAGGGAAGTATAATTTGATGAGCAACTACAGTTCTTAGGCTGAGGTCATGCTTGCATTCTGGAGCAGCCTGGACTATTTTGTCCTAGCAGCTGCACCAATTTCCTTCTGTTACCTGGCCATATGTTTCCATGCTGCAGCAGCTGTCTGCAAGGGTGTCCTGCTGAGCCACCTAGCACATCCACTGGCACTGTGGTCACTTGCTTTTGAAGTAAATATGAGGTGCCCTGCAATGAGCACATGGCTGGGCGCCTTGTTCTAAACTCAGAGTGAGTGACCCATAGTGGTGGCAGATGGATAGGGTGGCTTAGAGAGAGGCCCATGCAGACAGCCACAACACCACAGGAACAGAGGTCACCAGATCTTCCCAGAAAACCCAGAGCAAGATGTTTATTTTTAAAACAATTTTAAGTCTGTTATACACCAGTTCTGGTGTGGAACATGCCGGGCATTGTCTGGATGGGTTTGGGCCATATATAATCTGAACAGAACAACACCAGAACAAGGGGCAAATGGACCTTTTGGCCTGTACAGACAAGGCCTCAGAATTCTAACCCCCCCCTCTCAAAATTGCAGATAGAGAATCAAAATGGTGTAGTCAAGTGTTACACTGGGGTTCCAGAGCATCATAGTTCAATTTTCTGCTCAACCATGGAAACCTATTGGGTGCTCTTGGATAAGTCATACTCTCTTAGCTTCAGTGAAAGGCAATGATAAACTTTCTCTGAATAAATCTTGCCAAGAAAACCTTATGATAGGTTCACCAGAAATTGGAGTCAACTTGAAAGCACCTAACAATAACAACAAATTGCATATCCCATAATTCTGTATGACGTTTCCATGGCAGTTAAACTAAATTGCAGCACTACCATTAAGTAGTGTGAAAAACCCCATAATTAAGAATAGCATGTGACTTCTCTCACCCTTATTAATCTTTCTGGTCTTCCCTTATTAATCATAATAATACAGCAGGAGCAAATTTTATAAGAGCCTTTACATCAAAGGGAAAATATACCAGTATGTCAATCAATCAAT
>JAIPUX010001880.1:35428963-35440748 GCA_020142125.1 Phrynosoma platyrhinos | reverse complement strand
CAGCATGCAGAGGGCCTACATGAGCAACACTGACACTCAGGGGACTTGAGCCAAGATTTTATCTCTCTTAATCACAATGTATATATCCTTCTATTGAAATACATTAAACCAGGGACATCATTAGGGGACACGGGGGGAAGTGAACTGCACCAGGTAACACCTTAAAAGGGAGGTGACATGACTGCTCCCTAAAAATCTGCCTTTTGGCAAAATTAGGCTGTGGTGTTCACCTGAATCTTTTTAAAATGCTGAAAAAGATGGGGTAAGTTGGAGGAGAAGGGAGAGGCCCTGGGTTCTCATCTTACCAAATTTTCACTTTAACCATATGAAACTATGTACATGTAAATACATTTTGGCTGTATTTTTGATATTGTAATTTAAAGGTATAATTTTAATTTTGCTTGTTGCTTATGTCACAGCTATTATCAGAGATTATCCTACTGCTCAAATAACCTGGCTTACCTCTTCCAAATCGAAGTCTAATTCGGTAGGCAGACAGGTCCTATCACAAGGATTGAAGCCACTGGGCAAGTCTAGCCTGGCTGCAGCCCGGGTCTCCAGTGTGCTTTGATGGCCATGTTTCAAGTCGGAAATCTCCCGGTTCCAAAATAAGACTGCTGAAGCACTCTGAGAAGCCGGGCTGTAGCTGGGCTGGACTTGCCCAGTGGCTTCAATTGCAAAATTCTTGTGATAGGACCAGGCTGCCTCCCAAATTAGACTTCAATTCGGAAGAGGTAAACCGGGTTATTTGAATGATGGGAAAATCTCCACCATTACATTCAGTAATACATGGAAATTACAATCCATACTGAATACCAAGGTAGTGCAACATAAATGGTCCATGTGCATGGCTTATGACCTGTTACACAATTGCAATGTTCAGAGTGCAAAAGCAATGTATTACAAGCAATGTATATCCACCTGCTATTGCATGTACTTTAATGAGCTACCATATGCACAATGATATCACATACACAGTTCCTCTTACACCATGTGCAAATTCTCTGGCATGCAAGTAATACTAACAAATTGTTGGCCCTGGTTTTTGTCATAAACAGAGCAATTTCCCCAGCAACCATTGTAGGGGTACAAAGATCTTTGAAAAATACTTGGGATTGCATTTTTGCTGGAAGACTTGATTCCCAAATGTATTTGTATATTGTTGTTATCTCCATGTCCTTTAATTAAGATTTTAAAAAGTTTAATTTTAAAGATTCATCTCAACTGTTCCATTCAGGCTTTCCTATGCTCCAGCTCCCAATCTTGATTGGGCCTCACACTGGCAAATTCATAGAGAAAGAAAAAAGAAAAAAAATCACATAGAGAAAGAAATCTAGTAGTTAACATTACATGTGGTTTGGGTCTTCAAGAAGATGCAGCTTTCCGCTTTAATAAAATCTGATCAACCACACACCTGTCTCCACTGTTATTCAGTGCTTTCCAAAGAGTAAAAGTGATTCTTCCTAAAAGGCTTGGGATTATGCCAACAAAAGTGCCCATGTTTCTGAAATCTTTTCTCAGTGTTTGTCTGAATATAAACCTTAAGAATTCTCTATAATCTAAGGACCTTGGTCTCCCAGAACAAGAAAGAGTGAACACCACTAGCTGAGCAAACAATCAGCTTTCTACTGCTTTTCTTCTGCTCTACAAGCAAGGTGGAGTTAAAATGCCTTCACCACTAGCCCTTTCACACTAGTCAATTATTGCACTATGGGTGCATCTACATTGTAGAAATAATGCAGTTTGGTACTATCATTAAGCTTTATACCTTGCTCACCACCTATCATTCAAAAACCACACAGACAGATAGACGTGAGAAGATATTTTCCAATTTGGAAATTATTTATTTTTCACCTATTTCCCCATATTGGGACTCAGAGGCTTTCAGCTTAAAGAACAATATAGTTAAAAACTTACAAAAAGTGGATATTGAAATAAAATTAACTAATCACAGTATTTAAGCAATTCAAACCTCTAGTTAAAACAATAAAATGCAATTTAAATTTTTAAAATCTATTTAAAAAGCGTTCAGTTTAAAACAATACAGTACCCTAGCCCATTCTTTCAAAACTTTCTGTTTTGAAAGCCTGTCCAAATTAAAAGGTTTTAGCCTGTGGACAGAAGAACAAGGGGGGGGGCATTCTAACCTCCCTGGGAACAGAGTTCCAAAGTCTAGGGGCAGCCACCAAGAATGTCTGCTCTCACAGCTCCACCAACCATGCTTGCAATGGTAGTGGGATTGAGAGAAGGGCCTCTCCTGACAGTCTCAGAGTCCAGACAGTTTCACATGGGGAGATATGGTCTGCCAGATAGCCTGGGCTTGAGATTGAGCCATATAGGTCTTTATAGGTCATAACCAGTATGTTGAATTGTGTCTGGAAACAAATTGGCACCCAGTGGAACTGTTTTAACAAGGGAATAGTAAGCTGTAACCTGTGCCAGTTAACACTCTGCCTGCAGCTCTTTGAATAAGTGAAGTTTTCAAGCACTCTTCAAAGGCAGCCCCATGTAGAGCATGCTACAGTAATTCAAATGGGACACCGTTAAGGTGTTTGCACCATTATGTCCAGATCTGATATCTCTTGGAATGGGTGCAGCTGGCGCACACACTCTAAATGTGCAAAAGCACTCTTAGCCACCACAGAAACCTGGTCCTCCATGTTCAAAGCTGAGTCCAGAATTACATCCAAACTGCAAATATGCATTTTCCGGGAGGAGTATAACCACAATGAACACAGGGTGAATATCACTATTCCCTGATCTGCCTTACAATGGATCAGAAGCATCTGTGTCTTGTCTGTATTACATTACAGTTTGTCCACATTTATAAAATCCATTCCTGATGGTAAACATAAATTTCAAACCAAGCTAATCTGTTTAGATTGTGGTGGAAAGGAGTAGTTAAGGTCTCAACAGTGCCAAAAGTAACTATTCCAAGCTCTAGCCATTTTTCTACTTCTCCTATACAACCTCCTCCAGTGAACATTAGCATCTCCCTCTAACATAGAATCTCACATATTAGCCTAATCCAGAAATCTCTGCCTTTTGCCCTTACTAATACATATCAGTGATGTCAGCCTTAGTTTTACAGTCTTCTAGCAAAGAATACACTAAACTACTTTTAAATTGCTTTCTTCTCCTATACCTTGTTCCCATATGTACTGAAGAGAAGACAGTGAAATTTTTATGTCATAGTGTTCTCATAAATTAAGCCCTTTGATGCTATTTTCCCCCTTTTTCTATACATTTGATTTTTCTTTTTTCACTGAAGGATTCAGGAAGACAGTGCAGCACAAAATTCTTTCCCCATCTTTTCTTTCATTTGCACCAGCAGATCTGCATATAAATAATAAATCACACCATTTTGAGCTGACTTCCCAGTCTTGATTATTGCCTTTAACTTCCAAATGTGGTTACCTGTTACTTAGTCAAAGAAAATGATCTATGATAACAGCTTCTCTGCAACTTTAAGATGGAGCTGGATAAAACTCTGTCCTTTGTGAAGCAGCTGGAGTCTTATGGCTAGCAGGTCTCCCTTCATCTGTCATTACTAATAAACGCATTGACACAAAACACAAACAGACAAGCAAGCGAATGAAGGATGGCTGCATCTTTTCAAATTATTAATTATTAGAACAAGTAAGCGGCTTGTCACTTGCTTGCGTGGACGAACTGGGGACAACATAGTTTATTGCCTTTGGTTTTGTTTACCGCACACTAATGTGATTAATAAGGTATAGAAAACCAACATCATTAAGCCAGTGTTTTGCACTAATGATAAAGATTAGCACCTGCATGTCATACTTCACTGTCAGCGACTCATTTTGGATCCATCACATAATGAAAAAATTAGAGAACGAAAACCCTTTCATTCCATTCTGCAGGAGACTTATCACACCTCTACAGAGGACACAGATTTATTTCTTTAAGTGAAAAAATAAATAAATGAAATGTATCCTGGCAAATAAACATTTGACTAATAATCCACTGCTTATCCCTGCCCTGAAAGAACATGACAAAATGGAGGACTTTGTTTATCTAGTATGGAAAAAAACATGGTAATAAACTTTAATGCATTAAAAAGTAACAAGAAGTAATGTATCTTTCTGCAAAATTCTATTTTTACACACTCACAATACAGTAGCAGGGATGAAGAATCTTATTTTATAAAGCTTATTCCAATTAAAATTGTATAGAGGAGGGGTGTGGAAAGTGCAGACTGTAAGCTACATGTTCTCCCATATTCCCATTTTTTGTAGCCCCAAACTCCATGAACCTCTGAAAAAAGAAAAAAAAATCAGTAGCACTATCATGCAGTGCTATGGTCTGCTGCCAAAACTCAGCAGCAAGCCATGGCTCTGATATCCAAGACAGGATCATCTGCTTGTGCTTCACAGGTAAGGTAGCTGGCACTGCATGGAAAGGGGGTAAAAAGGCATCGTATGGAAGGCTGGGGGGTAGGGTGGGGGAATCAGACTCCTGAAACACTATTTTAAGTCTTTTCATGGTTGCCAGGAGAGCCAGCATGGCATACTGGTCATGGCGTTGGACTTTGCAGTTTATCACATAGGTCCAATTGGAAATTTAAATTGTGACCATCCCAGAAAAATTGTGCATCCATAATTAATATTTTCACACAACATCATGATTAAAGCACCATTATCCCAGGAATATCCTGTGAAAATTGTGCATTAGCAATAAAGATTTTCACACACGGTCACAATTAAAGCACAGGGAAATCCTGTTAATGATTTGCTGCTCTTTATTGCCTGGTTATTCCCATTTAAATTCTCAATTTTCCCTACTGTGATAAACTCCTATGACTCTGGTGACAAGGCTTTGATTCCCATCTCAGCCATGAAACCCACTGAGTGATTTTGGGCAAGTCACATGCTCCAGCCTCAGGGCAAGGCAACAGTAAACCTCCTCTGAACACTTCTTGCCAAGAAAACTATGATAGGTTTGTCTTGGGGTCACCATAAGTCAGAAACAACTTGAAGGCACACAACAACAACATGGTCGAGGAGCAACAGGGTGCCTTTTCAGTTGCTGGGGGGAAAGTGGCTGTACAGTGTGAGACAGAGAAAGAATGCTTGAGATCTTATGTCTTCTCCACCTCCTCACAGCTTTGGCTCATGCCCGTTGCACTGGCTCAAAGGGCACGAGATGCCTCTTTGGGGGTTTAAATAGGCCACAACTTTTATTTTGCTGTACAGGGTCTATTTACAAAGATTTACAATTAAGCTCCCAACACTTTGTCACATGTGTGTGTGAAGGTGCAACCCACCCAGATGGGTGGTCCTTCACCACATGTGACAAAGTATGTAAACAAATATCAACAACAAATTTACAAATTCCTCCCTGCCGGAAATGACATCATATTACTTCGTATGATGTCATTAGTTAATGACGTTATGCATTTAAATGCGTATGTCACTTCCTTTAACTTTTTGCCAAATTTACCCCACTTAATTTAATTAGCCAATTAATTTCCCTGTGGGGTGGGGGTCATTACCCGCTACAAGAGGGGGCCAGCCTAGCTAGGCATCCCCTCTCCCCTCCCCACAAACCGCTTTTTTAATATGTTCGGAGAGTGCCTGAAAATAAATCTCCGAGCCTTCTGCAGAGAGGTGTACCCTGCCTCCCCCTGTACAGCTGAGGCCTATCCAATTTGATTCCCGAATGTTCATTGTAGGCCTTAAATATACATAGATAAGACAATAACGTATCTATAAACTAACATATTGAGTTACTTAGGGTAAAAGGAAATGAAGGAGGAAAGTGCAGAAGAAAGGAAAAAAGGAAAATCTAGAGTTGAATCAGATCTTTATATGAGAAAAAAATCACAGATAATTGATTAATTTCTATCATAACAATTACCAATAGTGTATAGAATTGCTTAAATTACCTCAATTTTAGCTATGACAGATATTCTTATGATTATTATTATACATTGTACATTATGCACTATGTGTTAACATTACATTGTTACATTATCACATTTATTCCAGTATTACTCATTAAGTTATTGGCTTAGCATTCATGTACAACCTACATGGTTCCCATATTTTATAGAAATCAGATTGTATATTGTCTTTTAAAAGATAGGCTAATTTCTCCATTTTGTAAACATCAAGAGTTTTCGTCTTCCATTCTTGGATTGTTGGAATGTCCTGCTTCCTCCAGTGTTTGGCATGAATCATTCTTGCTGTTGTAATTAATACAAAGAGTAGTTTCTTTTTAATTCCAAGATTAACTATATTCAAAAGGTACATTTTTGGGTCAAGACAAAGTTGAGTATTGGTTATCACTCCAATTTCATTATTTTCTTCCAGTATATTTTTACCAATTCACAATTCCACCATATATGCATATATGATCCGACTTCAGCTCCACACTTCCAACAGGTTGGGTTAATACTATTATGCATTTTAGAAAGTCTAAGAGGTGTCAGATACCACCGAAGTAGTGACTTGTACAGATTTTCCCTTAGGTCTATATTTACAGTATATTTAACTCTTTTCTTCCATGTTTTTTCCCATTCTTCCATTGAAATAACTTGATTTAAGTCACATGCCCAATTTATTATATAATCTTTAACTGAGTTTTCCTCCATTTCCCAGTTTCTTATTAAGTTGTGGTACTTGGATATTATCTTTTTAGGTTCGCTCCTCAAAACTTTTTCAAAATGTTTATCAGCCAGCCCAATTTGATCAGATCGAAGGTCAGATCTAAATCTTTCAAACAGTTACATATACATGAACGAATTGGTTTCTAGGCCTATTTGCTTCATCTCTTCCTGAGATTATCAGCCAGCCCAATTTGATCAGATTGAAGGTCAGATCTAAATCTTTCAAACAGTTGCATATACATGAACCAATTGGTTTCTAGGCATATTTGCTTCATCTCTTCCTGAGATTTAAAGGCCATTTTATTCCCTTCAATCTTGATTAGATCTTTATATTTAATCGATGACCCTTCTTTGTATAACCATTTAAGTAAAATGGCCTCAGCAGGGGAGGCCCATAGGGTTATTTTGGTACACCATTTTTTACTATATTTTACCCAAACCCTTAACAATGCTTTCTGAATATAATGATTTTTAAAGTTATTATCCAATCTAGTTTTACCATAAAATAAATACGCATGATAACCGTATCTCTTCCCCTTCTAAATCAAGTAGATTACTATTACTTAATTTAAGCCAATCCTGAAGCCAATCTAAAGCACATGCATCAAAATACCATATTAAATTTGGGAGGGCAAGGCCACCTTTTTCCACTGAATCATATAAATTTTTTATTTTGGCTCATGGTTGTTTTCTTCTGCCAGACGAAATCCATAATATCTTTATTCCAACTTTTAGCAGTTTTTCATTACAGATAATGGGAATGTTTTGAAAGTAAAACATCATTTTGGAGAGCACATTCATTTTAACTGCAGCAATCCTGCCCATCCAAGATAAGTTCAATTTGATCCATCTTTCAAAATCAGCTTTAATTTGTTTCCATATTTTTTCATAGTTATTTTTATAGAGATCTGAATTTTTGGCAGTCAACCATATCCCTAGGTATTTTATCTTGTCCTCGTTTTAAGGCCAGAGGTTTGAGTAATCATTTCCACCTCTTTTTTAGGAATATTTAATAAGAGCATTACTGTTTTCGTTCTATTAATATGTTACCCAGATACATCACCGTATCGTTTAAGAGTGGTCATGAGAATTTCCATAGATTCTGCTGGATTGGATAGAGTTAATACCACATCATCCACGTATGCTCTCAGCTTATGTTTTTGTTTTTTAATCTCAACTTCCTTTATGGAGTCTTGTATCCTAATCTTGTTTAACAGAATTTCCAGGGTAAGAATGAAAAGAAGGGGAGCAAGTGGACAACCTTGTCTCACACCCTTATCAATATTAATAATTGGGGAGGGTTTTCCATTAATCAGAATTTGGGTGTTTTGTTTAAAACATATTTTAGAAATCCAGTTCATAAAATTCTTTCTTATATCAATTTTTTGGAGAACCCCAAACATGAAATTCCATCTGATGTTGTCAAAGGCTTTCTCTGCATCAAGAAAAACCAATGCCAATTTTCTATGCAATTTTTTTTTTTTGGTGAATTTCAGTTAAATTTAATATGTTCCTAAAATTTTCTTTTGTTTTTCTATTTGAGAGAAAGCCATTTTGATCATGATGAATCCAATTATCTAGTATCAATTTAAAATGTTTCACCAAAATAGCTACAAACAATTTATAATCTGTATTTAGTAATGAGATAGGCCGATAAATATTAGGATCTAATCCATCCTTGTCTCATTTTGGAATTAGAGTGATATTAGTGGAATTCCATGTTTGGGGAATTTCCCCTTTGAGAACATTATTCATGGTCTCAAGTAAGGGGGGTATCAATTGTGTGGCAAAGATTTTATAGTATTCATAAATATATCCATCAGGGCCTGGTGATTTAGAAGTTTTTGCATTTTTAATCACATCTTCTAGCTCTTTAAAAGAAATTGGTGCATTTAAGGCTATCTTCTGTTCACGTGTTAATTTTTCTGTTCCTTTTAAATAATTCTGAATGTTAGAAGTTGGAATTGAAGTTTCCTTATATATTTGATGGAAGTGTTTCACAAAAAATTTTTGAATTTGGTTCTGGGATGTCACCACCTTTGTTCCATCCCTTATTTTTGAAATAACTCATTTAGATCTTTCTTGTCTAAGAGGATACGCTAGTAATTTCCCAGGTTTATTGGCACCTTGGAAATATTTTTCCTTAATAAATCCTATCTTTTTATCAATTTGTTCCATCATTAGGATTGTAATTTATTTTTGAAGAAATTTAATTTAGATTTAAATATCCACATCACCTGGTTTTTGGAACAGTTCCTTTTCTAGTCTATTTAAATCATTATGTAGTTTAATGTCTTTCTCCTTTCTTTATTTATTTCGTAAAATTGTCTTTTGAATTAGTAGCCTCTTATCACTGCTTTAGAAACATCCCACACCGGGTCTCTCTGTTCATATTTTCTTCAAAATAATTTTTAATTTTTTTTATTTCCTCACTTATTTTTTGGTCTTTTAGTATAGTCACATCAAATTTCCAATTGTAAAATTTCAGACTGGATTTCAAATGCATCAGTATAGGATTGTGGTCTGACCATATTTTGGGTAAAGTTTTTACACTATTATTTTTTGGAGTTAGGTGATGCGTTAACCAAATCATATCAATTCTTGAAAAGGAGTGATACCTGTTTGAATAAAAAGGAAAGTATTTTGCTGTTCCATTTTTAAGTCTATGAGCATCTGTCAATGATAGTTTCTGTAAGGGCAAAAAACTCCTTTGGTAATTTACCTTGCTTTTCTTTGATTAGCTGGCTTGAAGTTCTATCTATTTTAGGGTCAATGACCCCATTCATATCACCTAGCATAATTATGTTTTCATAATCTAAATCAGTTATTCGTTCTCTTATTTTTTGGTAAAATTTACTTTTGTTTTCTAATGGTCCATATATACCAATTATCAATGTTTTTATACCTTCAATTTGAGTCTCTACTGCTAGAAAATGTCCATTAGAATCATCCAAGATTTTCTTTGGCTCATAAATGGGATTAATATAGAGGATCACTCCTTTCTTTTTGAATTGTGATAATGAAACAAATTCACGACCTAACTTTGGGTATCTCAAGTATTTTGTATCTTTTTTTCTAATTCTACACTCTGTTATACAGCATATGTCTAGTTTAAGTTTTTAGAGATAATAAAAAAAATCCATTTTTGAGGAGTGTTCATTCCTTGAACATTCCAGGTAAGGAATTTAATTGGTTTGCCTTGATCCATTGTACAAAGTTGCTCAAGATAATCAAAAATGATATTTAGTGAAAGGAAGCAGGACTTACCCTAATTAATTATCAAAGTATACTTCAACACCTAAAGCTGGGTCATGGAATGCCATTTGGTTTTGTCACGTCTGCCAAGATGGACTGGTGTATATCTAGTCCATTTAATGGCAAATCTTCAGTTCCTGGACCTCCATCTGAGTCTCCTATTTCAGGGAGACAGTTTTGGTCTCTGTAAAGGTGATTTACAGGGACCAGACATCCAGCAATGTGGGACGATCGCCAGAGACTTAAAGGTGAACGTCTCCACGGAGTGCCATAGCCAACCAGAAGTCCGTTGAGCACTGTTAATGGTGGCAAATTTGCAAGCTCCAGGTGAGCTGTGCCTTGGCAACAGCTTAGTCCATAGCAGTATAGCTCCAGGTAAAATCTTTCTAATTTCCTGCAGATCTTTCACCATCTGCTTTGCCAGCTGAAGACAAGGGACTTTCGCTAAGTCATTCTCCCCTAGATGTATGACTAAAACCCGGGGTTGTGGATATGACTGTGACAGCTGGATAATCCAAGGAAGCAGCACTCCCCACATCATACCCCTGCGGCCAAACCAATGAGTAGCGCCGATGTTCACCAGGCCCAAGTTAGTATCGCACCAGTGCTCAAGAAGGTGGCATCCCGCCCAGAAGACTAGACTGTGGCCCACAATCCAAATCTTGCAGTGGAAAAAGCCAGCTGAAATGCAAGTAAAGCAAATTCGTATAATTGATTGAGATTCTTATTCCCAGAAGGCCGAAAGTAGGACTTAAATGCCCTAGAATGCCACCGGCCAATTGAGTGTATATCGGCTTCACTTAGACTGTGTGTGGCCGCAGCTATTGCCGCGCCGATGCGGAAGAAGTGAGAAGAAAAATAAGCCTGGAGCAACTTAGCTTGTCTTAGTGTCTCCTTCAACACTGCTTAAATTGAAATTGAGTCAAGAGCAAGCCTGATAAGTGGAGAAACAGATAACCTGCCACTTTTGGCCTAACCTTCAGATAATTGGTCATTGCTAACACCGGGTAAATTTGCCCGCTAGGCACTTTAGCTAAGGAAATAGACTGACCTTTAGCCAACTGATCAGTTTTGGAGTGCCTAATGCAAATCTGAATCCCCTGCTCTGTTAAGATAACATCCGAAATTAAAAGTGCCCTACCAGACTGATCATTGTGAGATCCAGGCACAATCTCACTAATTTGTAAAGCTGCAAAGAAAGCAATTGCAAATATTGCCTTAAATAAAGCCGCTTACTCTGGTGTATAACATGTATTAGCTAATTGTTCTCATAACTTAGCCAGGACTGTGCCTGTTACTGGCCATTGTGAGTCCCTTACTGCAGGGGATTCTCTGGACCAACCTTCCACAGCTCTTTTAACCCTAAAGTCTGTGGTAGGATCAAAACAACCCCTTGCCCTGGAGTGAAATACCAGGGCAGCTAGCATGCCCCCTAATAGTGACAGATGACAGACCGGTATGCCTGAAATGCAGGACCAGGTCTACCCTAATAGGCCAGCCTTCTACCTCCCCAATTTCCAATAAAAATTGGTTAAATGCATTCAAGGCCATCTGATAGGAATTGCGTGTAGATGAGGCGATGGAATGTAGGATCACCCTGTGAATTTCTAGTCTCTAAGGCTCCATAGCAAAGCCGGTACCTCCATCAGGTGTGTCGATGCCTCAGGAGCAAACTGCCGGAACCTGAAAAACTGGAAATGAGAAAGGGCATCCATCAAAGGGTTAAGTACACCAGGAAAATGTTGAGCTTAGAATAAAACATTAAACTTCAAACATTGTGTGACCATCGCCCTCACCAAACACATCACTCTGGGGGACTTAGAAGACTGAGAATTTACCACCTGGACAACAGCCTGGTTGTCACACCAAAACCAGATGGTCTTGTTAGCAAATTGGCTT
>JAIPUX010001880.1:35410625-35427187 GCA_020142125.1 Phrynosoma platyrhinos | reverse complement strand
CAAAGATGTTGGTAGCCAAAGCATTTGGCTGAACAACCTGCACCCTAGAGTCAGGCACCTGTGAAACCACAGGTGCCTGTACAGGTGCACCCAAAGCTGCAGGGATGGGGCATTCCAAACCCACACCCTTGCTAACCTGGCCACCTGGAGCCCATACCAAGGTGGGCCAATCCTCCTGTGAAGGATTAGAAGGAGACAAACCTGATATTGAAGCTTACTGGGAAGTGTCACCAGCCAACTGCACAGGTCCCCTGAAGTGTGGCCCCACAACAACTCGGGTGTGGGGCAGATACGAAGCAGCAGCTGCCTGTTCTTTCCTCTGTGCATCATGGGTTTGCTCTGTTGCACCACCACCTGAAAGCACCACTCCTCGCAAGAAGTTATATAGATCTGCCATAGTGGAGTTTTCAGGAATTCCCAAACATCGGCTATACTGGGTTGCCCTGCCTCTATAGCCGAAACCACCGAAGGACCCAGTGTTGCCTCAATTACCTGAGAGTCAGATGCAGAATGAGGGGGCAGCACTTCTGTGTCAGGGTTAATATAAGTGCTGGCAATAGGGCTGGCGGCTGGAGCCTGGAGCCCCTTCTTGGCAAGCTGATTACAGACCGCAACACAGGCCTGTACTGTCTTGCCCAGTTGTGTTAGCTGAGCAGCAATCTCATCATCTCTGCTGGCTAATTGAGAGGGCCTCCTTGAGGCAGAGTGACTAGAGCCAGGCACAGCCAGGGCTGCAAGCCTTTTAGATTGGGCTTTACTGTGGAGCATCGCTCCCCCAGTGAGTGTAAGCAAGGGTCCTATGCAACAATCACCCAAACTTGAATGACTACCACCAGGCCAAAGGCCGCCCTTCCCTAAGTCTCACAAGAGACGCAAATAGCCAGGAAGCATCACTGGCAACAACCACAGGGAAGAAGGTGTCCACCAAGGATCCTATTAGGCACCCTGCCCAAAGTCAACTATTGCTTTCACACACACACCGCTGGGAAGAGGTGTAAAATCCATCCCGAACCAGGCGATGGGGTCCTGATCTTACCAGTCTGGAGTGACCGGGGCGTCGCTGAGCTTGAGATCGAGCGCAGGGTCCACGCACCTGGCAGAGAAGACACCTGCCGCAGTACCTGAGTGTTGGAGATGCGCAGGCTGCCCTCCAGGCCCAAGGCAATTGGCCAGAAGGCCTCGCCTGGCCTATTCCTCTCGAAAACAGGGAGACTCGACTTAAGAACTTCTGCAGTGGAAGAGGAATCTTGGGTCGAAGTAAATAAGCAGCAAGAGCCAAATTGGAGCAAAAGCCAAAAATTCACTAGGCCAAGCCAAGTAAATAGCCAGAGAACAGAGCAGAATGAAGTGACTCACTCAGTTCCAACTCTAAAATGGCTGCCGCCACGTGGCAGCATACAGCTATATAGAACAAACTCACAGAGGAAATCTTGTGCGAGTATGATCACCGTGAGACTTCCTTGAATCAAGCAAACAACTTGATTGGCCAAGCGTGCAGAAACTCAAAGAGATCCCTGCGCACTTGGCCAATCAGGCCTCTCATGCCCTTAAATGGCCGGTGCAACAAGAAACCCCTCCCAACTCATCGGGGGGTGTCTTTCTCTCTCTGCCCCCAATTCTGGCACAATTTTGTTCAGATTTCACTTCCTAAACCCCAATTCTAGTGTGAACAGTCTGGATTATGTCTGGCACGTTTTGCACCAGAACCTGGGTATTATAGTCTTAAACTACATTTTAAAAACATACCGGTTACTCCTGATCTTCTGACGTCAGAAGTGAATGACCTGCAGGAGTACCAGATGTCTTGAGTGGCTCAACAGGATGTCTGTGCAGACAGCCGCCACAGTGAGGGAATGGAAGGTCAGGTAATGGGGGAAGACTGGGGCAGCTCCAGCAGTATCCCAAAGCATCCTGGCCAGTGTAGACAAGGCCTTGGTGATGGTGGGGGTAGAACAGGGCTAAGATGAAAGAAGCCTCCAACAACTCACCCCCGCTCCTGCATCACACATGTCATGATATTTCCAGTTTCTATGTATGACTGTGAAAGCTAGACAGTGAAGAAGGCTGCAGGTCCCATTAAAAACTAAGTATATACATAAATACATTTAAATACCTTCCTGGGTTAAATTTATATGTTTGAGTTTGAACAGAGGTGTAGCCACATGAGGAGATGTGGGTCAAAATGTTTCTCCATATAATAATTCTTCCACCACCACCATCACCCCAACAAATTCCTTCAGTATCCCAATTTTTAGTGTTGCAGAGAGTGAGACAACGAAAAGTGTTCGTATTCAGCACTCTTCTATTTTCAGTGTTCTACAAAGTCTGGGGATCTCATTGACACCAATAATATTGCTAACTCTGATGTCAGAATATGAGGTAATATTTGCCAGGTTTCCTTTCCTTTCCTTTCCTTTCCTTTCCTTTTTTAAGGGTATAAAACCATACATGATTTTTGTCTTTGTGGCTCACATTGTTATGTACAGTATTTTTAAAAAATGGTTCTGGATCACAACTCTTTGTATCACCTACTTTATATAACAAATTGGAACTTAGTGGTGGAAAGCAGAACAATTATCAGGGCAAAGCTACAGTTCAGTTGGAAAGTCCCAATTTTGGAACAGTCTAATATTGCCGGAGGCCTGCAGACTCCTGCTGACAGGCTGGAAGGAAAGAAGTTTTGTTCACTCTTCTTCTGTTTTTATTTTTCCTTCTTAATTTCATGTCTGGCAACAGGAGGGCATGTTGATTTAAGATTTATACATTTGGAATGTGTGGCCCCCAGACACTCCAGAAGTCTCCCATTAGGCCTCACAATGGTCTGTGTTGTCTAAGGCTGATAGGACTTAACAACAAACAACCCATATAGGATATCATCTTCTTCCCCCTGGATTTAGATCAACACCAGGGCTGGTGTAAAGGGTATGTCTAGAACCTGAAGAATCAAGGCTTCATTCACTTCATGCCTTTATCCCCCACATCCCCAATCACATCTCTGACATTAGAAGAATAAACAGCACAGATGTTTCTGCTGGGAAGCAAGTGCAATGATAGCATCCACAGTTGGATCTCCTATTCTCAGTTTTAAGTTATCTCCAGGTCATAGAATCATAGAATCACAGAGTTGGAAGAGATCAAATTCTAACCCCCTGCCATGTAGAGATACTCCCTGTGATAGATGGCCATCCAGCCTCAGTTTAAAAACCCCCAAAGAAGGAGATCCCACCACTGTCCAAGGCAACATATTCCATTGTCAAGCAGCTCTTACTGTTATGAAATGTTTGTATTTTTTAAATGTTAAGGTGGAATCCCTTTTCCTGTAGTTTGCATCCATTGCTGCAGGGGAAAAAACCATGTTTCATCCTTAATATGACATCCTGTCAAATATTTAAAGAGGTCTATCATATCATGTCTTTACCTTCTCTTCTCCAGACTAAAGTTCCCTAAGTTGCTCCTCATAAAGCATGGTTTCCAGACCTTTCACTATTTTAGTTGCCCTCCTGTGGGCACATTCCAGCTTCTCAACATCCTTTTTGAATTGTGATGCCAGAACTGGACACCGCATTCTAGGTGAGGGCCAGCCAAAGCAGAATAGAATGGTACTATTATTTCCCTCAATCTAGACATTATACTTCCATTGATGCAGCTTACAGTTGCATTGCCTTTTTTAGCTACTGCATTACACTGTCTACACATGATCTACATGTGCTCCCGTTTCACAAGTACTGTTGTCAGGCCAGGTATCATACAATCTGTGCATTTCATTTTTCCCTATATTTTTCTCTATTGAAATTCATTTTGTTAGTTTTGGCCCAGGTTTCTAAACTATTAAGATCATTTTACATTTTGATCCTGTCCTCTGGGGTATGCTATCCCTGCTAATTTGGTATCATTGCAAATTTGATAAGCAGGCTCTCTATTCCTTCATCCAAGTCATTGATAAAGATATTGAATAGCATTGGGTCCAGGATAGAACCCTGTGGTACCCTACTGGTCACTTCTCTCCAGGATGAAGAGGAGCCACTAGTGATCACCCTTTGTGTTTGGTCAGTCAACCAATTACAAATCCACCTAACAGTAGCATTGTCTAGCCCATATTTTACTAGCCTTTTTGCAACAATGTTATGGGGGGACCTTGTCAAAGGCCTTACTAAAATCAAGATATGCTACTTCCACAGCATTCTCTTCATCTACCAAGCTGGTAATTTTGTACAAAAAAGAGATAAGTCTGGCATGGCTTGTTTTTGAGAAACCCATGTTGACTTTTTGTGATTATAGCATTTCTTTCTAAATGCTTATAGACAGTCTAATGATCTGCTCTAGAATCTTTCCTGGTGTTGATGTCAAGCTTCTTCTCCATAAAATATGTAATAAATGTGTCCTGACTGAAATGGCACTGTGTTTAGATTCTCTGGGTGGGGTATTAAATTGCTGTGATGAATCAATCTTATATTGAGACAATAGACAGACACATAGATATTGATCATGGATGAATCAATTATATATTAATTAGAGTGATTAACAAAGAAAGTTTAGATCCTTCAATAAATTGATGTATGTATGATGTATTTATGCATTTATTGCATTTATTTATAACTCATAGATCCACCAGGACCCCTAAAGCAATGTTTTAAAATAAATATCTTAAATGATTAACTGCATCCTTTAGGGATTCAAATAGCATGCAAAAATGGACCCAAATGATCAATCATTATTGAGTTTGGAAAGGGCATGCTAGTGATGATAGATGGTTCAAAGCTTTTGTGGCAAAAATGGGAATGGAGTTAAAAATGAGGTGTGGGAAATGGGTGCAGCCCCCCCCCCAAACCCTGGAATGTGCCTATCCTTAAATTAGAGGCTGAAGGGCAAGCCACATAATACTGTACTTCAAAAATATGTTGCTACTCCCCTGACCTAGAATCTGCTACTTATAACAGGGACAAGCCTGCTTTAATCCACATCATACTCCCCATAACTTTCTTTTTCCTTAATTCTAACCCCTTTCAACTGGGTGCTTATCATAAGAGCTGTCACTATCTGTTCCTCTTGCTACTATATATCCTTTCCTGTTATTTACCTTGAGGTAAATACCCCAAATGGTCCCTAGACATGATTGCACTGGTACACGCAATGTACTTTTAGAAGTGTTTGTATTCAGTAATGGTATCTGTTTATTGCACTCTAATTCTGACCTCAGTTTCACAAAGTGAGTTATCTTGCTTTTGGCATCAAAGAGGCAGCTATGTCCTCAGCCATTATAAATTTTGGGAATGTGTTGTGAGCACTGTGGGAATCACATTACATAATATTCAGGAGTCACATTACATAAATTCAGTTCATTGCTCATGTGACCTTTTTGATAAGTACCAGGTTGAAATGCTTCCTTGTCTCTCTAATCAAGATATATTCTAATTCATCTCCCAGAAGTCTAGAAGAGTTTTGTCTAAAGGTTTGGTCTTTTCAGTTTCCTCTGTCATGTATTATATTCATGTGTGGAATGCCAGAGAACTCTTGGTACAGTGCTTCGATTAAAAATGGGTAAACTCATTGTTCCAGAGATAATTGAGTCAGAATCTCATTCTTCTCATGGACTAGAAACCATAAACTTCCAGCTGCAAGACATTTTTTATCTCTCTTTTCACAGAGGTTCACCCTTTACAAAATTAATCTTTTCCATTTTGGGTAGGTCAAGGTTACAATCTGAATGCAAAACTGTGGTTATTTAGTTAATGAGTGCATAAATTAAAAAGACTCAGGCATCTCCATTAGAATCTGGTCAACCTTACTTGAAGACTTTTCTAATGGCAAATCAGCTCTTCATTAAATTTCATCTGATTTGTGTGCACAGTGGAACAAAAACATAATCTGGTTTTAGTGGAACAACTTGAAATTAATACAAACTTTTCTGTGACTCCTTCCAGGGGCCAAGTATTTATTTATTTATTTATTTATTTTATTCACTGTATTTATACCCTGCTCTTCAGCCACAAAGGCTCTCAGAACAGCTAAATATGCATAAGTAGGGATGTATAAAACTCTTAAGTTCCAATCTTGCTGAGCTGTACAGTTTCCCACTGGTATTCTTATTCCAGTTTCCTCCTTCATCATACTATGATACTTCCTCCCTCTCGCATGCAAAAATCTGTGCATATTTTGCATGTTTAAAAAGGTGCACATTTATATATTAATTATATATAAAGCAAAGCAAAGCAGCTTCATTTATATACTGCTTCAAATCGTGCTATGGGATGTCTAAGCGGTTTACAACTGTAAGTTCATTGCCCCCAACAGTTGGGTACTCATTTTCGCGACCTCGGAAGGATGCAGGCCGGAGTCTAGCCTGAGCCCTGGCTAGTATTGAACTTGCAACCTTGTAGTCCAGGAGTAGGCAACCTTTCCCCTTTAAGGGCCAAGGGACTTCAGCTCCCAGAATCCCAGGAGCTATTGGCCAACATGGGACTATTGGCCAGCATGGCTGAGGCTTCCAGGAGCTGAAGGCCCTTGGCCCTTAAAGGGGAAAGGTTGCCTACCCCTGTTGTAGTCTATGAGTGAGTGGCTGCAGTACAGGCATTTAACCACTACAACACCAGGGCTCCTGGTATACATTTATTTCATGTTTTTCCTCCATTAATTATGTTCATTGTGTGCATTTTAGATGTGTGAATTTTGCAAGTGCATGCATGGTGCCACTCCAGTTCCAAAAATTCATTACTGGTCTTTGCAATGTATGGATTTCTGGGATAAAAGTAGAAGCCAAATTTCTTGCCCTTTCCAGACCAATAATGGGCTGCCTCCAATCATCTATAAAAGGGAAGGCAGAAGCATGGCCTAAATGAGGGTGTGCACTTCATCCCAGAAGGGTCTAACACTAACACACACACACACTTAAACAACAACTTAGCTATAGACAGGAGGGATCCCCATGCCTATTCACATGCAATAACATCTTCCCAAGCCATTATTCTTTCAGTGAAGCTCCATGGTTGGCTAGGAAGAACAAAAGAGTTTTTGGGATAGGGAATGTGGGGCGAAAAAGTATCATTTCATCCTGCCCACTCATAATGTACTTTGTATGTATCCTCATCTCCACTTCTGCTTCAAAGAAAACCAGTGCAACCCAAGTTGGAACATGTTTTCATCATGTCTAGTTCCATTCTTACACTATGAACATAGGGAAAATGACACCCCAACTTCCATTCTTTCTCTGCAAAACTTTTTATTGTGATTAAAATTGGAACGAACTGATTTCTGGTTATCAAAAAAAAAGACTTCTGAATTTCCTTCTTCCTTTGAGAAAGAAAGCTTTCAAATAAAATATGAAATGTCAGAACAAAGAGAAAACAAGGGCTAAATATTTGACTCTAAATTCTCTAAAACAGTCAAAAAAATTCCTACACCTGGATATACTAATAAAAACCATTTAAATATTTTATTTTTTAAGAAAAAATTCTGGATCTCCTCATCTAGATATTTGTAAGAACTGTTATACCCAATGTAACATTGTCAGATTATAATTGCCAAACATCTAGGCACCTGGCTAGTTTCATGGTTCATTGGCAGTTAGTTGCACTGGCACAAAGGACACAAGATGCCTCTTTTGGGTTAAAACAGGCCACAACATTTATTAACTGTACAGGGTCTAAAATTAACAATAAATAATAACAATTTGTCACGTGTGTAAGTGAAGGTGTATCCACCCAGTGGGTGGTCCTTCACCGCACGTGACAAAGCAAATAAACAATCAGCAGTAAATAAATAACAAATAACAAACCCCTCCCCAGGAAATGACATCATATTACATCATATGACATCATGTAGTTTTATGATGTCAAGCATTAAGTACCTACGTCATTTCCTGTCAATTTGTTTTCTGCCAATTTTCTTTCCCAATTTTGATTAGCTGAATTAAATTATTCTGTGGGGTGGGATCATAACCCACCACAAGAGGGGGCCAGCTCAGCTAGGCATCCCCTCACCCCGCTGATTGCCTTTTCCACTTGGTCAGCAAGTGCATTAACATAAATTTCTGACCCCTCCAAAGAGAGGTGAATCCCATCTGCCCTGTACAGCTGCGGCCGATGGAGCTTAATGCCATGTTCCAGCAAGGACAGTCCCATTTTAGCAATGTTTTTTGCCACATAGCGATTAAGCCAATGCCGGGCATTGTTGACAGCAGAGTCTTTTTGCGCTCCAGGCCAGCAACGCCTGGGCACAAGCTTAGTCCATATAATGACAGCAGCAGGGAAGATCCGTTGCACTTCCTCCAAGTCCCTGACCATCTGCTTGGCCAATTGCAAGCATGGAACTCGTACCAGATCATTCTCTCCCAGATGTATTATCACTGCCCGGGGTCCAGGATGCGAGCGTCGCAACTGTATCAGTGTAGGCAGGAGAGCTGGTCACATCATTCCCTTTTGACCAAACCAGACAAGCCCAAGGTGTTATCATAATGATGCTCCAGAAGGTAGCGTTCAGCCCAGAGAACCAGGCTGTGCCTCACTATCCAGATGTCTCCACCTATAAAACCAACTGAAACGAACAGCAGGTTAACATGGCATATCAGGAGTCCCATTACCCAATTGCCTGACATAGGACTTAAATGCATGAGAACGCCACCTGCCAATTTTGCTAATTACGGCTTCACCCAACCCATGAATTGCCGCAGCTGTCGCAGCTCCTATACAAAAGGAGTGTGAAGAAAAACTTCCATGAGGCAACTCAGCCTTTTTTACTGCCTCTTTTAACACAGCCCTAAACTGGAATTGAGTTAAGGGCAAGCCAGACAGGTGAATAAACAAATATCTAGCCACATTAGGCCTGATTTTAAGATAATTTCCCATTGCAACCACTGGGCAAACTTGACCATGCTGCACTTTAGCCAAGAAAATAGTCTGACCTTTTGCAAACTGATCAGTTTTGGATTGCCTAATGTGAATTTGAATCCCCTGATCAGTTAAACCAATATCAGAAATCAATAATGCCCTGCTGGATTTGTCATTACGAGATCCAGGCAAAATTTTGCTAATCCTCAAAGCAGCAAAAAATGCTGTAGCAAATACTGCTTTACATAAAGTCTCTTCACCAGGCGAATAACAAATTTGAGCCAATTATTCCCATAACTTAAGAAGGACAGGGCCAGTTATTGGTATACGAGAGTCCTTTGTGACCAGGGATTCTCTTGACCACCCTTCCACTGCTCTTTTGACCCTGAAATCATTAGTAGGGTCAAAACAGCCCTTCGCCCTAGAGTAAAAGGCAAGGGCGGCCAGCCTGCCCCTAATAGTGACAGGTGAAAGTCCAGATTGCCTGAGAGTTACAAGTCCACCTTAATGGACTATTTTAGGTCCTCCCTAATTTTTAACAAAAATTGGCTAAATGAATTTAAAGCTGTTGACTTGTGTATTGATGGGGCAATGGAGTTTAAAATCGCCCTCTGAACTTTTAATTTCCAAGGTTCCAGAGAAATGGCGGTACTTCCAGGGGTTGTGACGATTCCTTCGGGAGCTAGCTGCTGGAACCTGGAGAACTGAAAACAAGAAAGGGCATCCGCCAAGGGGTTAAGCAAACCAGGAACATGTTGAGCTCTGAACAGCACATTATATTTCAAACATTGTAACACCATTGCCCTTATCAAACTCATAACTTTAGGAGACTTGGAAGACTGGGTGTTAACAACATACATGACTGCCTGGTTGTAGCACCAAAACCAAACAGTCCTGTTAGCAAACTGGCTTGGCCATAAGTGCACAGCCACCACAATTGGAAACAATTCCAAGTATGTAAGGTCTTTAGTTAGACCACTTTCCACCCATAAAGAAGGCCATGCCTCTGCAGCCCACTGGCCATTCCAAAAGACACCAAAGCCATAGGTACAAGCAGCATCAGAATGCACCTGAAAATCTGCCCACAGCAGCATTTCAGTTCTCCAAAAGGATACACCATTAAAGTTCTCCAAAAAGGAGTGCCAAACCTTCAAATCCTCATAAATGCCCCTTGTGATTCTAATATGATGATGCTGAGCTACTATGCCTGCTGTGGCCTGGTTAATCTGGCACAAAATGCTCATTCTGGAACTACAACCCTACAGGCAAAATTCAACAGGCCTGTAAGGGACTGAAATTTGTGAAGGGTAGCCTTCTGCTTCCCCAACATGATCTCAATTTGTTGCTTCATTGCCACTAAGTTCTCATTGAGCAAACGAGAAATTCCAACTATGGTATCAATCTCGATGCCCAAAAAAGTAAGCTGAGTGTGTTACCCCCTCTGTCTTCTCCTCCACTAGAGGCACTCCAAGCTCCTGCATCAGTTCCTGAAATTGAACCAAAGTGTTCTGGCACTGAGAAGAATTAGGAATACCAGCAATTAGAAAATCATCCAAATAATGGGCAATAACTCTATTGCCAGTTCTCTTAATTGCACACCAATGGAGAAAAGTACTAATGTCTCAAAAGCTGAACAAGAAATAGAACATCCCATTAGCATAGCTTTGTCAAAGTAAAATTTTCCTTCAAACTGAAAATCCAGTAGGTCAAAATCATCTGGGTGTACAGGAAGGAGTTTAAATGCGGATTTAATATCACATTTAACCAGCAGGGCTCCTGTGCCTAAGTTCCTAATCATCTTAACAGCTGAGTCAAATGATGTGTATTTAACTGAAGTAAGCCTAGGGTCAATGGCATTGTTCACTGACTCCCCTTTAGGGTAAGATCAGTTATGAATTAACCGAAATTCCCTGGTGGCTCTTTTAAGCCCTACTCTCAACAGGGATAAGCACAGTGTGGGGATGGGCAACTGATCATGTGGTCCTGAAATTCTCCCTGCTGCTATTTCCTTAGCTAACTTATCCCTTACTACATTCCATAAGTTCCTCACAGAATGAGCACTGGGTACAAAACGATAAACCCTAGGGCCTGTATAAGGAATATGAAAACCTACAGCAAAACCTTGAAACAAATATAAAGCAGCCTCTCCATGATGTCCAAATTAATTGGTGATGGGGCCTTTTTCCCCAGGCGACAATGGCTGTGAGACAGCGCCACCTCCTGGTCGCTTACCTCTAACACAGGAATTTCCCAGGTGGCCACCCCCACAGGTGTTACATTTATGTTCAAACCTGTCTTTTACACTTGCTGGCATTGAAGTCCCAGCATATATCAAACTGTCCTTTATCTCCCATGGCAGGCCTTGTATTCAGCCCTCTTGGCAAGATAACCATCGGGACAAAGTCGTTGTCACACCTGCTCAAGGGGGAGGCCCCCACCATAACATCAGCCCAAAGCTCAGGCTGCACATGTCTCCAAGATAAGGAGCAATCCTGTGCCGCCCTCATCCTAAATTGTTTGTTATATTGGAGCCAAGCTGCACCCCTTGAATTATGGTGACAATTAGTATACGCTTTTATCATGATCTCCTGATATTTGGAAAAATCAGGAGATCTCAAAGGCTCCTTTTCTTCAATAACACCCCTGTAGAGAGTGAAGCCCATAATCCAATTTACAAAATTGTGTTCAAGTTTAGAGCATTTGAGGGTCTGGAATTCTTTTGGCAAACTAAACACAGTCCCATCCTTCACCATAATTCTTGGCTCAGGATCCCTGAAAGTTAAAGTAAATAAATCAATGTATTCGCCCTTCCAAGTCCTTTCCTTAGTGGAGAGAGGAAGGTGTGAATCAAGGGGTGTAGACATACTAGCGTAAGGAGTAGCATCCACATTCCCAACTGCTCCAGATAACAGAGGAGCACCAGAACAGAACATTGCCTTGGGCCAATCTTATCTTATGTTTGTAATATTTTTAATTTTTTAATTGTTCGAATTTGTAGTTTTAATTTTCATTGATTTCATACTGTTTTAAGGGGGGAGGGATTATGTTTTGGGATATATTGTATGGCTTTATTGTTGTAAGCCACCCTGATTGGGTCCCCAAAGGGCGGGATATAAATAATTTATTATTATTATTATTATTATTATTATTATTATTATTCCCAATTGTGCAACCTGGGCGACTATCTCATCCTCTCTGTTGCTAGGCTTAGAAGGCCTTTTAGAAGCAGAGTGACCTGTAGTAGGAACAGCAGAAGCCACGCACCGTTTGGATTGAGCCTTACTGCATGGCATCCTGAACTCAGTGGGGAAAACATGGGCCCTAACAAATCACCCAACCATGGATGATTACCACCAGGCCTAAACAGGCTGCCCTTTCCCAAGTCTCAAAAGAGAGACCTTACCCGAAGACAGCCGTCTTCACACACTCACTGCTGGGGAGAAGTGAGCTAACCCTCCCGGATCAGCAGTGAATCCTGACCTTATCGAATCAAGTGACCAGGGCATCTCTGGGCCTGAAACAGGGACTGGGTTCATGCACCTGGTGAATATGTCTCCCGCAGAGCCCTCCTCATGTGTACACCCCCGAGACTTGGGGATGCAGAGGTTCAAAAGGCCCAGAAGGCTGGCCCAAAGGCCTCACTTGCTCCCCCCTGGGATGCTCAAGGAAATACCTGAGCCTCCCAGATAAGCGGGATAGTAGTAGAATTAACTAGGCAATAGTTAAACAGCAAAAGCCAAACTAGCAAGACAGAAGCCGAGCAAGCAAAAACGCCAAAAGTAAAGAGCGGAGGGATGTTACTCGACTCTTAAAATGGCTGACTACACGTGGCAGCAAAGCTTTAAATAACAAACTTAGCCCCCAATTCTTGCAAGACCCAAACTTTGCGAGACTTGGATATAGTCCAAACTTATTGGACAAGGAGTGCAGGTATATTATTCTCCCACGCGCCCTGACCAACCAGGTGTCTCCTGTCCTTATTTGGCCAGCACAGCAAGAAACCCCTCCCGACTCATTGGGGGGTGTCTTTGTACTGCTATAATGTAGTGGTTTGTGGGCATTACACACACATCTATTTTCTCCCATTTTGGGCTATGTCTTTGAACCATAAAGACAGCAATGATGTAACTAAGGGCCTAAGCAGACAGCGCAAAGTGCCATTTTTGAGGCCAGGAAGGGGAGGGGCAGCCTTTTGCTGGGCGCCCCAATCCCTTCCAGAAAATGTCATTGGAGCGGCCGGCCCTCTGCATGGCCAGCGCTCCGACAACACACTTCCGCTGCAGCGACTGCACGCGCTGCAGTGGAAGAGGCGTTGAAGGTGCCCCGGAGGCCTTTTGCGGTGCACCTTTGGCATCTTGCGGAAGGAGCACTAAAATAGCTCTCCTTCCTGGGACTGGGACGTGGTGCATTGGGGCCGAGGAGTGAGGATACTCGGCCCCAATCTGCAGCTTCCCGGGGCGGCCCCGTGCCGCCCGTCTGCTTCCCCCCTAAAATGACATGAACAGACAGAGAAAAGAAATGGGTTGTATCTTATCTGGATTTTCTTGGATAACCTTCTGATCATAAAACACAAAGAGCTACCATGCTTGCTTATACTGATGCTACATCTACCTCTGAATACTTTTCTGTTGGTTGTGGTTGACTGCATGGCATGAACCACCACAAGAATGATCACAAATGTTATAACATTTTTGGCATCACAGCATCCTCTGAAATAAGTTCAGTAAGTTCCAAAGAAAGCAGTCTTATTCCAGGTCACACTGTTTATCTGCTTCAGTATTTTTTCCTGGTGACTTTCTAGGGTCTCAGGCACAGTCTTTTGCCTTTAATTTGCTATCAGCTGATATCTAATTGCTTTAACGGGAGATGCTGAGGATTGAATCTAGGGCCTTCTGAATGTAAAATGTGTCCCACCATTAAGCTATGGTCACTCCTCATTAAAGGTAAATTGCATACACTTTAGTCAATTATCTTTCTTGTGCTGGTTTTAAACTTATTTCTGATCTCTTTCAGTACAGATGGAGATACATTCAAACACATGAATGCTTTTGTATTTCCAAAGGGAAAAGTAATTTGCTATTCACATTCTCTATTTATATGCTAAAAATAATCAAGGGTAAAAATGTGTTTAGTTAGTAGAGGAGAGTAAGAGTAAATTAAAGAGAAGTTAGTTTAAGAGTTTTTGTTTTCTTTAAAGCTGGATTCTTCAGTTTAATGAAAAGAGTTGCAGAAGACATGGATATAAGCAAGGTATTGAATAATACGGCCATTATTTCAATATGGAGACATATTTCACAGTGTTCGCATATATTTCTACTTCTAAACTTTAAAAACATCCAGTGGAGTATTCCTTTCAATCAATCAATCTGATGAGCAATTGTAGATTCTGTTTGAAAACCCTTGCCTGAGTTAAGGCTGTTTGTCATTCTCATGATTTACTAGGTGTGATTGCCATCTGGAAGGTGTAATTTTCCATTCAAAATTACTTCTCTCTCTTAACAGTGTTTTCCATGTGAGTTTCACTTCTAATGACTTTCTGTTTCTTTGGTACTTGTTTTAGCAGGCTCTAAAAAGGCAAATTAAGCTGCATATTAAATTTTACTATCATTCATTACTGTTGTCAGATTACCTCTGCAAAAGCAACTTGTACACTTTTTGGAGGGGGAGGGGCTATACCGGCTATAAATGCAGTTGCCAAATTAATATAGATATATGTGGAATTACAGTAAGTCTGCAGTGGGAACACTTAAGGAATAATTACAATTTTTGAAACTAAAAGAAACCTATTTGTAGAGTGTCCAGATTCTGTGTGACACAGGACCTGAGAAATTAAATTCATACTATCGGTTTAATTTTTTTTAAAAGAAAGTTATGAAATCTTCACAGAGCATAATGGAATGTCCTCAAAATATGCTTCCAAAATATGTCCACTATTGTCATATCTGGAGGTGTTAAACTAATTTACTCTTTTTATTTAATTTTATCAATGTTAAAAAACCACCAAAGTTCAGACATAGCTTCAAGGAGTTTTGTGCCAGACACTTGTAAAGTTAACTCATAGGGGAAGCTGTTTACTCCTTGACTTCATATTTATTTATCCTGTTTAGGCTGGCACTAGTGATAGAAAAATTTCCTGCAACACCTAAGAAATATCTAACCTCTACATGTGAGGAATTACAAGAAATAAATAAAAGGGCACCAGGCAAGCAGGCAGGGGCACTTGGTGGAGATGGCAAGCAAACAGGCAGAAGGGTAGAGCATCAGTCTTCAGGTGCTCCTCACTTCCTGAGTCAGGACGGCAAGAACAGAACAGCAAGTAATTAATTCTGTTAACACTTAACTATGGATTCATTATAGTAGTTGTTGGGATTTGTTACCTGAGTTTAAATGTCCAGATGTGGGAAAGTGACAAAGGGTACTACAGGTCACTTTACAGCTTGCTAGCTGGGAAAGTTGTTTGCAGCTGGGACTCAAAACATCTTAGCAGTGTCCAAGGTCAGGATGTGCCTGAGAGCACGTAGACCAAGTGTAAACACATTATGTCATCATGTTTGGGGACAACAATTCAATTGACACAGGAAGAAGTCACAGGAAGAAGCTGGACTTAGAGGCCGCATGGCAAGTGTCTGTAAAAAAAAACCTGAGACCACAGTTGTTACTGGTGTGTCAGTTGTTGTTTGCTGGTGGTGAGTGTATATAGTTTTGTATATACTGCAACTAAAGAATAAAAGTGCCTCTTTGGAGTTAAAACCTGGCTTCAGTCTGTTTCATCAGAAGCAGGGAGGATGCATTCCAGCAGCCAGACAGCTCCAAAGTCGCTGTGTATTTTTCTCTGCGAAGTGAAGAAAGCTTCCGAAGATTTTGTCTGTGCACTCAATTGCTTGATGGTAATGATAATTTGAATTTTAAGTTGAAGGCTTTCACAACTGACATCCACAGGTTTTTTGTGGGTTTTTCAGGCTATGTGGCTGTGTTCTAGAAAAGTTTATTCCTGACATTTTGTCAGCATCTGTGGCTGGCATCTTCAGAGAATGCTGACATGGAAGTGAGTGGGGTATATATTATGTGTGACCCTTGGTTGAGAGGATGCGATTTGCATTTTGCAGATTTTATTATTCACAGATTTTATTAATGTGTTCTCTCTAAGAATACCTAGGTCCTCCAGCTCAACTCTATGGTCAATTTTACCAAATGTCTCATTGAAGGACCTAGAGATTCCTAGAGAGAACACTCCACTAGGCATTTGTAGCAATTCTCCAGCGCAATTCTACAGTCAATGTCTGGCAGATATTGACCACAGAGTTGCACTGAAGGACCTAGAAATTCACAGAGAGGTGTTCTCTCAGGTAAAAATATAGTGGTTTTCTGATTTGTGGTTTTTCCTCATTCACAGGGTTTTGTGCCCCTAACCCCAGTGAATGTGGAAGGATGAGTGCAATTTAAATTAGTCAAATTTTAAATTTTAAATTAATATATTTTTAATTCAGAGACCCAGGATGCAGTGATGGTTTGAGCATTAGTCTATAACTCTGGAGACCAGGGTTCAAATCCCATCTCGGCTATGTAAACTCACTAGATTATCTTGGGGGAGTCACATTCTCTCAGCCTCAGAGGATGTCAATGGCAAATCTCTTCTGAAGAAACTTTCCATGAAAACCCCATGATAATCAAAGGCTTTCATGGCCAGCATCCATAGTTTTTTGTGGGATTTTGGGGCTGTGTGGCCATGTTCTAGAAGAG
>JAIPUX010001880.1:35362065-35375200 GCA_020142125.1 Phrynosoma platyrhinos | reverse complement strand
TCTTTTCTATTTCTTTCATAGCAGCCCTCCCCATTCTATCTTCTCCTGATTTCCTGACAGCAGTCCCCGTTCTGTTCAATGTTTGATCCCAGATATGAGAACTCTTTTTCTATTTCTGTTTCCTCATTGACTAGTTTGAATGTGTGTAAGTTCTCTGTGGTCATTATTTTTGTTTCTTTATGTTCAACAGTAACCTGCCTTTGCACTTTCTTCTTTGATCTTCCTCAGTAATTGTTCCAGATCTGTGAGATTTTCTGCTAGATTGTTTATATTTCTTCCTCCTATTTTCACTCCTCCCTCTTCCATGCTCAAGCCCACATTCCTTACAATATGTTCTACATATAAGTTGAATAGGTAGGGTGATAGGATGAAGTTTTGTCTGATATCTTTGCCAATTGGGAACCATTCTATTTCTCCACATTCTGTTCTGACAATAGCCTCTTGTCCTGAGTTCAGATTCTTCATTAGAACTATCAGATGTGTTAGCACTTCCACGTCTTTAAGGGTGTTCCATAGCCTTTCATGATATATGCAGTCAAAGGCTTTGCTACAGTCTATAAAGTACATGCTGATTTTCTTTTGGAACTCCTTGCTATGCTTCATCAGCCATCGTATATTTGCAATGTGATCCCTGGTGCCTCTTCCTTTCCTGAACCTTGCTTGGACCTTTGGGATTTCTCTCTCCCTGTGTGGTTGGAGTCTATGTTGCATTATTTTAAGCACAATTTTGTTTGCATGGAAGATTAGTGCTATCATCCTAAAGCTACTGCAGTCTCTTGTGTCTACTTTTTTGTGGATAGATTGATCACTTCCAATCTGTTGGTCATCATTTTGTTTTCCATATCTGTTGACATATGTTGGTTAGCACTAGAGCTGACTCTGTTGGTGTGGATTGCAACAGTTCTATTAGTATATTATCTGTTCCTGGAGTCTTGTTTTTTGCCATTTCTTTTATTGCAGCTTCCATCTCAATTTTTAGAATTTGGGGTTCATCTTCATATGGTTCTTCTCTCCATTTGTCCTTCATTTTGTCATCTCTTTTGTATAGTTCTTCTGTGTATTGCATCCAATGTCTTTTTACTCCTTCCTGGTCTTGAATTATGTTATTTTTATTGCCATAGAACACCCCGGCCCTTGGTTTGAACTTTCCCTTGATTTCCCCAATTCTGTGGAATAGGTCTCTCATTCTTCCCTTTTTGTTATTGTCTTCTATTTCTCTACATTTCATAGAATCATAGAGTTGGAAGAGACCACAAGGGCCATCCAGTCCAACACCCTGCCATGCAGGAACTCAAAATCAAAGCATCCCCAACAGATGGCCATCCAGCCCCTTTTTAAAGACCTCCAAAAAAAAAAGAGACTCCACCACACTCCAAACAGTTCTCACTGTCAGGAGAGGCCTCCTGATGTTTAGGTGGAATCTCTTTTCCTGTAGCTTCCATCTATTGTTACGAGTCCTATTCTCTAGAACAGCAGAAAACAAGCTAGCTCCCTCTTCAATATGACATCCCTTCAAATATTTAAAGAGGGCTATCATATCCCCTCTTAACCATCTCTTCTCCAGGCTAAACATTCCCAGTTCCCTAATTTGTTCCTCATAGGGCAGACCCTTCACCATTTTAGTCATCCTCCTCTGGACATGCTCCAGTTTTTGTCATTGTAATAATTTTCCTTATCTTTGTGCACTAGCCGTAGTACTGTTACATTCATGTTTCTGCTAGTGGATAAATAATCACCCAGTTCTGAGTATGGTCTTGGAAGCAGGGGGCAGTAGATATGACAATCATTCAGTCTTTCTTATTCCAAGAGTTTAAAACATTTAAATATAATGCTCATATTTAATTCAAGAACACAGCATTCCCTTGCCTTCTTTTCTTAAAACAAGGGGAGAGTTTATTACCTTAAGATTGTGTGAAATCATCCTCAACACTTTACAAAGCATTTCAGCCTACACTTCCATAATGAGATTCAAATTTGAGCTTAAAGCTAATCTTTTCTAATTTGCTGAAACAGTAGCCCTGCAATGAAGTAACACCAAAAGTCATGAACTTTCTTTTTTCAGGCAAGTGTTTGTACTACCTTCTAATGAGCAATAACTTATTTTGATTGGTGCTAACTGGCTTGTGCTTCAACTTTTCTTTCCCTTTTAATTTCTCAAGGAGGAAAAGTGGCCTTGGCAGCAAGCTGTGTTCAAATCTCTTTTCCAATTCACAAGTTCTAATTTCCTTAGACTGAAAATCAGTATGCAAAGAGATCTTGCAATACCTTTCAGACTAACTGAAAGAAAGACGTTGGTAGCATGAGCTTCTGTAGACTTGAGCTTACTTCCTCAGATGCATGTGGTGGAGTGAAAAGCCCAGGGACAGTGCTATATATAGTACTCTGTGTGAAAATGTTGACAGGAATGCAAAACTTTGTGGATGTGGAGATGAGGTGACAAGTTCAGTTTTAACAATGGCCATTGGGTGACAAGACAAGTATGTTGCCTAAAGACAAAGGACCTCTGCAGACGGGTGGCTGTGGGCTGCCCTGAGAAGCCACAGATTGGGACCGAGGCTGCCCCATGCCTCAGTCCCAATCCACTCCTTTTCTGGCCCTGAAAGAAGCACTAAAATAGTGCTCCTTCCACAAGGCACAGAAAGGGCGCCGGAAGAGGTGGCACGCACCTCTTCGGCATCTCTTCCGGCTCAGCATTTCTGGATGCTGAACCGAAAGGACATCATCTGAGTGCCCACCATGTGGAATGGCGGGTGCTCCAATGACATCCTCAGGAAGGGGTTGGGGCACCCAGCGTGTGGCTGCCCCTCCCCTTCCTTGCCTCCAAGACAGCACTTTGCGCCATCTGCAAAGGCCCAAAGTTAGTAGATAACCATATGAATGACTATTGAGATGTAGTGCTACAGCCAAAGAGAAAATGTGATGAACTGGCCAAAACAATCCCCATGAGGTTATGGGATTTACCTGGTGTTATAGCTAATGCGTGTAGTGTGCCAGAAAACCATTGTCTCTGTTCACTCCACTGCTGATAGACTTCAGTTTGTTGCTATATTCCAATTCTGATGTTTCTCTTTCCAATCTTACTTTGTAGTCTTTTTGTTCAAGGACAGCTGTTCTGAGGTCCAAGATGAAATACCCAGGAAGAATGAAGCATTCTGCATTTTATTTATTTATTTATTTTTATTGTATATTCCCATCCCTAATGTCTGATTTATGTCCATTTATTCTCTGGCATAGGGGCTGGCCTGTTTGCCCAGTGAAGAATAATGAAGGGCACTGCTAACATAATATGGCATAAATCACATAAAAAGGGAGACAAAAATGACCCCACAAATTACCGTCCCATAAGGTTACTGTCAGTGGTGGGTAAACTGTACAGTCAATTCCTAAACAACCAACTTACAGATTGGGTGGCAGCTGAAAAAAATCCTAGGGGATGAACAAGCTGGCTTCAGAAAAGGCAAGTCAACTACCAATCACTGTGTAGTCCTAAATCATCTTACAGAAAAATATTCTAGATCTAACAGTCATAGTTTATTTGTTGCCTTCATGGACCTGAAATCAGCATTTGATTCAATATCAAGAGTTAAACTTTCAGCTAAACTTCTTGCTTCCTCTATTGATAAAAGGCTTAATGGCTTAATTATGAAGTTATACAGTAACACCACTGTATGGGTAAAGTGTGGATTGCAGAGCAATCTTAGTAGCTCCATTACATCTGTAAGAGGTGTACGTCAGGAGTGCATTCTTACACCCACCCTTTTAAATCTATACCTCAAAGATCTTGCTGCAGCTATCTCTTCAGACACATTTCATCCTCCTAAACTGGCCTCAGTTAGTATTCCTTTACTCTTATATGTTGATGATGCTGCCCTCCTATCTTTCTCTAAGGTGGGTCTATCAAGAGCAGTGAGAGCTTTTATTAAGTATAGTGAAAATAACCAGTTGAACATTAACTATAAAAAAAATCTAAAATAATGGTTTTCTCTAAGAAATGCCTCATGTTCAGCTGGAGGTTAGCTGGCCATAAAATAGAGCAAGTCAGGCAAGTTAGGTATTTAGGAATCACGTTCAATGCATCTGATGGCTGAACATCACACTGGGCAATTACTGTTCAGAGTGCTTCTAATGGCAGCATGGCAATTGTTCGTTTCTTTTATTCTAAAGGTGGGCAGCTGATATCTATAGACCTTAGGGGCAAGGTCTTGCCACAACTATTGTTTAGTATCCCAGTATGGATCCTAGGTTTCACATCAACTGTAGAAAGAGTTTTTTCTGCTTTCCTTAGGAAAGTTTTTTCCATGCCAAATTGTGTTGCAACAGCAGTATTATACCTTGAGGCTGGGTGCCCATAAGTGGAATGCTTTGCATGGAACTGGACCCTAGGATACTTTCTGAATCTTATTTTTGCAGGACCCAGGGCTGGATATATCTATTTAATACAAAGAGATAATTACACTACTGACCTGTTTAAATCTGCGAATGAAAAATTACAGAGATTGGGTCTTCCACATGATTTTCTCTCTACCCTTGACTGGTCCAGGACAAAACAGATCCTTGCACAATGAATCTAAGATATCGATCTGCAATACTAAGTATCTGCTGCATGCTCTACTTGTTCTCCCATTAGCTTGGGCCTGTGCTTTAATCCAAAGGGTGCAAATTATTTAGAAAATCTAACAATCCCCAAATACCAGTTGGCTTTCAGCAAAAGCCAGTTTAATGTGATTCCATCTGCCATATTAGAGGGACATTTTCACCGAACTGAGTATAAAGATCGAACATGCCCATGTGGAAAGGATCTAGTAGAATCTATATCTCACGTCCTCCTGCACTATATATTCTACAAGGATGGCAGGTTAAGAGTAATTACCCCTCTACTAAATAGACACCCAGGCAGAACCTCTGAATGGTACCTGAAGTTCCTATGAGCAGATAAGGAAAGAAAAGTTACTGAGGAAGTTGCAAAGTTTATCTTCTCTGCTATTAAAACCCACAAAGCCATGTGCCATAAATGTTAAGAGTGAAGTCCCCCTTGGTCAAAACACTTATGAAGAAATGGGATGATTTGGATTATTGATGTGAGATCTCAACCTACATTTTCTTATTGATCATAATATGTTGATTTTAAACTGTTTTAAATAAAACATTTGTTTATTTGATTGAAAAGTGATGAATTAATAGTTCTGGTGATATTATATGTAATAATGACAGGCTTGAAAATGTTTCAAATCTGTTTTTATTATTTCATAAGGAATTTAATTATCTATTTCTTTTTATGAGTTTGTAACTTTTGTATCATATAGGACTTTCTGTAATAATGTATTTTATGTGTTGTTTTTATCTTTTGACATTTGCTCTTATTCTGCCTATGGTTTCTTAACAGCAATAAAGGCAACTGATTGATTGATAAATCACATTGGAGGATGAGCAAGTGGAAGTCCATCTAATATTGTGGATGATGTGCATTTATTTCTGTCATAATAACTATTATAAAATAATAATGTCCTCCCTCTTTCTAGTATAACCTCATGGAGGAGACATTTCATACATTAAGCATTTGAGCTAATCTAGTACACTATAATGCAGTGCCAGCTGGTGGCTCTTATATCTGTGGAGCCATGAATCTGCTCTAAATTTTTAGTTCAAACTGAGCAATTCAAAATGATGAACCTGACAAAGATGATGGGTACTTTCTTCTTTCTCTCCAGGTAGGGCTGCCAGAACAAAAATTGGAAAGAACTCCTGTACCTTTAGTAGCTCTATAGAAGAGGTAATTGCAGCAGTTGTTGGTTGTTACTTAGTTGTGTGACAAACAATACCTGCTGACATTCCCTCTTCTGTGCAACCTTTAAATACAACCTGTGCAACCTGGCAACCTTAGCCCCAGGTGCCCAAGCACAGTTGGACAGTTCCTAGGCTTAACCTCATGGTCAAACAGGTCTTGCAGGCAGAGCTTCACCCAACAGCCACTGGCTGCTCAGGAGCTGCTGGGCCAATGGCATTGCACAAGGTCTTAGACAATGCCTACAAAAATAATTTTGCTGCCATAACAGCTATGTCAGTGTAAGCCACTGTGATAAGTGATTCTCCTATTATCTGAGCTACAAATCTGAGATGTATAGTCTTCCCCATCCAGATAAACAAAGGCCTATGGAAGAGTTGGTTCAAGTTACATTTATTAGGGCTCAGCACCACAGATAAATAACAAAGATCACAAGAAACAATTGTCCAGTAAGAATGGCCAGTTGGGCAGAAGTGAGAAGCTTCAAGGTGCTTCCCAATAAGAGATAAAAACCTCAGGGTGCCATGAGGCACACAGAAAGAGACAAAGGGACTGAGGCATCTGCTTCACCTAAGGGAAGTTTGGCTGCAGGCTGGGTAAAGGCATCCAGACTCCTAGCTTCCCCATGAACATCCAAGAGCCAGAACTCCATGAATACAATAAGGATGTTTAGCAAGCCACATTAGGGCCTTATTTTTAACCTTGGCTAAGTAGGATCTAGATTGTAACTTTGTAACATCCCCTAAGTAATGCCTGAAGGAAGGTGTATTCATTTATCCTTTTGCTAATATTAGATTGCTTATCTAGAATAAAGTTTTCCTTTAAACGTCTCCTTTTCCCACACTCTTTCACATGACTTACTTGCTGTATGTATGTGTGTGTGTGTGTGTATGTATTTACATATGGGGCTGCCTGACTCACTGAGCCCAGCTGGTTGCTGGGAGGGGAGGTGTTGGGCCCACGGTGGGACTTACAGGCCTCCTGCAGGTGGGGCTTACAGTGGCCACTCAGAACTACAGTTTCCAGCAGCTTTGTGGCCAGAAGCACCTCCCCTTTGCCAAAGTGGTGGCCTCCCTGATTGGTTGAGAGGCCGGGAGGAGGTGAGATAAAAACCCCTTCGCCTGATTGGTAGATCGGCCTATTTAAGGCTACATGGCTGGGCGCTCAGCACCATTCCACCTGGGTTTTCTGAGCAGGCAGGAGCAGGAAGCCCAGGGAACACATAGGTGGCCCACATGAGTGACCAGGCCCAGCAATAGCAGCAGGCAGGATGCCCAGTAGACATCCAGGCCTGGCAGCAGCAGAGCAATAAGGTCGGCAGCAGAGGGACACCCAAGCCGGCAAGTAGTTCCGCCCCACACAGGATCAGGGAGGCTTTGTAAGGCCCTAAAAGACAACCAGTTCTGGCAGGTGGTGGCAGTGATGTGATGGTGGTGGTGAGTGCTGATTATTTATTGGCACTCTAAGCACCCTGAACATGCCTTCCAAAGAGACAAATAAATTAACTGGCCCTGTAAGGCCTACCACTAGGGACCAGGTCAGGCAGCCAAGGAAATCTTGGACTGACCTGGCCCCCAAAGGGAGTCAAAAGTGGCCTGCTGCACCACCACCAGCTGCTCTCACTTCATGTCCACTCCCGGGCAAGGAGATGCTAGCCCTGGCACCCAGGGGAAGGTGAAAGCAGCTTCTTGCACCACCAGCAGCTGCTCTCACTACCTCTCCACTCCTGGGCACAGTCTCAGCTTTCATAGAGCAGGTTGGGTGTACTGGTGGCCTACCTTCCCCTGGGTCAAGCACAACAATGGTGCATGTGGACCAACAGGCAAACTGCTCAACCCTGGATGAGAACTGGGAACATGGTTGGGTGGAGAATCAGAGGAGAGTGTGCCCTGCATCTTCTCCCAGCAGCACCAGCACCAGCTCATCTAGTAGCAGCATCAGCACCAGCACCAGCCATAGTTCCGGTAGCAGTTCCTTTTCTGATGTTTCCTCAGCTAATGTCAAGCATAGGATGCAGCAACGGAAGTGTGTGGGCATGAAGAAGACCAAAAATTCTCATAACAGAACTGCCCAGGCAGAAGGGATGTGGATGGTGAGTCCTCCGATCTTGTGGGCAGAGAGGACTATTGATTTGATGGAGCCTTGGTAGTAGGTTTGCCTTTCTGGGCCATCAGATGCAGGACCAGACATCCGGGATTGGGGTGTATGTGGGAGAGTCACCAGGCCTCTGCCTTTCCCACAGTCACTGACAACAAGGACCCTCCTGGCCTTCAATTACCCATAAAAATCAAGAACCAAATCCTCAAAGAGTATTTCGTAGAAGTTTTTACCTTGTTAAAACCCATAGGGGAGAAGGATTGCACCCCCAAATCCAGTAAGAAGGGTAAATGGGAAGCCAAGGCAGGCCCAGTTGAGCGGACTTTCCCCAACTGGATATCAGGATATTCCATGTTTATGAGGGCACAGTTGGCACCTTTCCAACCACATGGCTAATGTCCTTAAGGCTCGGGCCATTGAGGGGGAGGATGTGACCATTGAAAATGACACTGCTTTCCATAAGTGGGCATCCCAAAGCAGCAAGGCCAGATGGGACCTCATTAACAATGCCATTTGGCTGGTCGAGGTGAGGCCTCATATCAAGAGGAGGGGATCCCTCATGGATTACAAGGTGGGTGGGAAAGGAGTCTCTCAGACTGTTGTGCTGGGAGTTCAACTTGGGGAAATGTATTTGAGCTCACTGCAAGTTTGAGCATTGCTGCGAGCTATGCTGAGGCCTTCATGCCAAGCTGGCCTGTTCCTGACTGGCCAGTCCCAACAGCCCTTTCACCCAGGATGCCTTAACCCAACAGCCTCTGGAACCATGAGTCTGCTGAGTCTGCCCAGCCATGTTTCAGCCTCACCCCCAGGCCTGTGTATCCTTCCACCTTGCTGCCACTCTTTAGACATTACCCTGACAGGAAGGTGGCCACTTTCTTGGTGGAGGGCTTCAGAATCCCTGCTGTGGGCCCATAGGTGGCTACAGGTGCCCTGAACTTAAATTCTTCCAGGGACATGCCACAGGTTCTCAAGAATAAAACCTTGAAAGAGTGTTAGGCAGGTAGGGTGGCAGCCCCTTCATTGCTCCACCCCTATCCAACCTATAGTTTTCTTCCCTTGGTGTGGCCACCAAAAAAGTGCTGGGCAAATTTTGCCTTATCCACCACCTCTCATAACCATGGGGCATCTGTCAATGATGCCATCCCCCTAGAGCTTTGCTCAGTATGTTATGACTCCTTTGACCATGCTATCCAGCTCATTCGGGCATGTGGTAAGGGAGCCCTATTGGCTGTGACGTTGACTGCTGCCTGTCCACCCCGATGATTTCTGCCTCCTGGGTTTCCAATTTGGTGGTCAATGGTATTTCAGCAAGGCCATGCCCATGGGCTGCTCTGTCAGCTGCATGGCTTTTGAGACCTTCAGTTCCTTCCTAGAGTTGGAAGTGAGAAGCCGTGCCATGTCTCCTTTGGTCACCCATTAACTTTATGACTTCCTGTCCATTGGGGAGACTGGGGACAAGTTGTACCAAACTCATGTCAACTTTTCAAGCTTGGCTGCCAAGCCAGGGGTCCCCCTAGTGGTGTAAAAGACTGAGGGTCCTACCACTTCCCTCACTTACCTAGGAATTCAGTTAGATTCTGTATCAGGTGCCTGTTGCCTGCCAGATGACAATGTGTGCACCCTCCTCTCCATGATACAGGCCACATTGTCAGCCCAAAAGGTCACCCTCAAAGAGAGCCAGGCCCTCCTGGGGCACCTAAACTTTGCTTGCAGGGTGGTGTCCCCAGGCAGGTCTCTCTGCGCATGGCTGGCCAGGGTTACATCAGTGATTATGGCTGCACACCACCACATCCACCGCACCAAGAGTATAAAACAGGACCTCAGTTTGTGGGAGGAATTCCTCAGGGTTTACAATGGGGTCGCCTTGTGGCAACACCCTTGGAACTTGGGATTGGGTCTCCGGGTCCACTCAGATACTAGGCTTTGGAGTCTTTTTCCAGGGCCACTGGTGCACCCAACACTGGCCTGCCCATTGTGCACAGGGAGAGAACCTCCAGGACCTCACATTTCTGGAGTTATTCCCTATTTTGGTCGCATCCGGATGGAAGCTTTTTCCAACATGGCAGCTTGTTTTTGGTACAACAACCAGGCAGTGCCTCTGCAAAAGCATCACATTCAACACCCATTTTGTGCCTAGCCTTGAGAATGACATTGGCGATTCTCTCATTTTCAGGAGGCCCAGTTCCACCAGTTGGTGGCCGGAACAGATCCCTTGCCCATGCATTTCCCAGTGGAACTGTGGGAGGTTGGAATCTTGCTGTGATGCAGGATGGCCAATCCTCACTTGCCCAAATTCCTTCAATTCCTTGTATGGTTGAGAGAGTCCAGTATTGCACTTCAGACCATATTAGTCCTCCTGGCTGGCATTTCCTTCTTTTCCAAGGCTGTGGGGTTCCGGGATCCTTGAGCCTCCTCCTTAGTCAGAAGGGTCTTTGAAAGCTGGAGGAGGGCATTCCTTAGTTGGGGGGATGGGAAGAGACCCATTTGCTTCAAATTCCTTCTCATGCTCTCACTGCAGCTTAAGTGGGTCTGTTATTCCAGGGCTGAGGCCCACCTTTTCAGAACTGCCTTTGTAACTGCCTTCTTTTTTGGTTTTATTGTTTTTATTTTGTTTCTCTTATAAAATATACAACTTAAATTCAATTTGTTCCATCCACAAATTCTCTAATTCTATTATTTTACATTCATTTTTACATTAAGAATCTCTACTTAACTTATTTTAACCCAAGTATATTTAATTTTCCCAATTTTTTTATATTGTTGAGTTGTTTTTCCATGGACTAGCATTGGCAATTTGTCCATTAATGCTAGTTCATTTAGTTTTATTTTCCAATCTTCAATTGAAGGGATATCCCTTTTTCCCCCAGTATTTTGTGTAGATTATACATGCTGCCGTAATCCTATATAATAATACATTTATTTTCTCTTGATTAAGTTTATCTTTTAATTCATCTGTTATGTTTAGTAAGAATAATTCTGGCCTCATCTTGAATTCCATTTGCAGTGTGTCTAATATGTTGTTGTGATTTCTTCCCAAAATTTCTTGACTTTTTTGCAGTGCCAATATATATATGATAAAATGTTCAGTTTAGTTCTTTGCATTTCCAACAGTTGTTCCTGTTCCTGTTCTGAATCTTTGTGAGTTTCGATGGTATCATGTACCATCTATAAAATAACTTATAATAATTTTGTTTGAGGCTATTGCATTTGGTAAATTTTAAATTGTACTTCCAGACTATCTCCCAACTTGTTAACAGAATTTGTTTTCCTGTATTTTGCATCCATTTTATCATATTTTCCATGATTGTTTATTCTTTTAGCTCTATATCTAATAGCATCTTATAAATCTTTGTTATCATATGTTTTTCTCCTTGTGTTAGGATTTTTTTCTAATTCTTTTGATTCATTTTCAATTCCTTGGATTTTATTATGTTTCTTAAAGTTTTCTAAGATTTGTAGATGGAACAGCCAATGGATTTCTGCTCCTTCTTCCTGCATTTCTTCCTTTGTCTTTATTCTGTCTCCTTTTTCTGTTTTGATTAAGATATCCTCATATCTAAGCCATTCTACTTTATAAGGATTCTCTCTTTTATGGAAAGCTTCATGTGTAGAAGTCCATCTGGGGATCTTTGTGTATAGGTGTCTCTTGTACAATGCTTTCCTTATAAAGTGCTTATTGCATTCTTTATTTGTTTTTGATTTGTCATAGCATAGAAATTCATGCCCCTCCTGCATGTTATCGCTTTCTGGGGCTAACAATCTGTTGTTTTCCAATGTAATCCACTCTTTTAACCAAGTGAACACACTTGCATTGTAATATATTTGCAGGTTGGCATGCCCAGACCTCCCTTTTCCTTGTGATCTTGCATTACTGGCCTTTTAATCCTGGGCTTCTTCCCTTGCCATATAAATTCTTTCAGATCTTTTCTTCATGCTTGGGTTGCTCATTCATTATGACAGGTATTGTCTGGAACAGAAATAGTATTTTAGGTAGAATATTAATTTGTATAGATGTGATTCTCCCTAGGAGTGATAGTTGCAGTGTCTTTTATTTTTTTAAGATCTTTTATTTTCCCCCATGTTTTAACATAGTTGTTTTCATACAGATTGGAATTTATTTTCATGATTACTACTCCTATGTATCTCCTTCTGTTTACTATTTTTATTTCTGTTTTTGTTCTTAATTCATCTTTTTCGTAAGGTTTTTTGTAAGTATACCACTTTTGTTTTTGTTCACTTTGAATCCTGCCAATGCACTGAATTGTTCCAAGATTTCTGTCAATTTTGTGATGTTCTTTGTTGGGTTATCTAGAATTTTTTGGGGGAAAACAAATAATTTAAAGATGTAGTTTTGGATCTGCAGACCTTGAGTTTGATGATCTTTATTTATTTTTCAAGTCAATGCCTCCATCATCATAATGAATAAGAGTGAGGAGAAAGGGCATCCCTGATGGATGCCTTTGTTGCTGGCACAATTCTCTGTTTTTTTTCTCCATTTGTGCACTTTGTTTATTGTAAATCCACTTCATATATCTCTCTCCAAGTCTGCTTTCTTCTAGTACTATCTTCATGATGTCCCAAATTTGGAATTTTGGTATGATGTGATTTAAATGCAGCAGAGTTCAGGAACCAGCTTCCTTCACCAGCCATCCTGGAAATGCTGTCTCCATGAAGACACATTTGTAAATCCAAATTAAAGCTTTATTGTTCCATAAAAAAAGGAAAAAAAAAAGAAAAGAGAAATATACAATCCATCTTGCTGATGGCAAAAGACCATAAGATCACATCTTATAGATGTTGTTGTAGAATTAGCAATAGAATAGTTACAGTTACAGTTCAAAAGAACATATAGCAAGTATATAAACAAAGGTGAACAAAGGAAACTCTTGGCCCTTCCCATACTCCACCTTCTGGGTGTTAATAATAATATAATAATATATAATATAATAATTTTTATTTATATACCGCCCTGTGGCATGCCAATCCGGGCGGTGTACAACAGCAAAATAGATACAGCTTAAAACAGTGTAATTCCCTCTCCCCCCCCCCTTAAAAAGTTATTAAATCACATCACAATTAAAACAATTTACAATTAAAACAATAAAAATAAAAAATAAAAATACAAACCAGCAAACCCCTGCAACTCCAAGTTCTGAAAGGGGACTACTGAACATTCCTAAGAGAGAGGAGGTCCCAAGGTCCCGAGGCCGGATAATTTAGTCTGGAAAGGCCTTCCGGAAGAGATCCATCTTGACA
>JAIPUX010001880.1:35327792-35341819 GCA_020142125.1 Phrynosoma platyrhinos | reverse complement strand
GGGGGGGGGGGGAAGGGAAGATGTTCCGGGCATCTAGCCTGCTCTCTACCTCCTCACGGCACCGCTGCTGTCTCCACTGCCCCACTGTTGCCAGTGCTCAGGCTGGAGCTGGCTTTGAAGGCTCTCTGAGAGCCTGATGTTCCGAGGGAAAGGGGGCGGACCAAGCACTCACCGCCCAGCTCCCGAGTCAAGGCCAAGCCGCTGCTGTCGCCAGTGGTCGGGCTGGGCTGGAGATGCCTTTGAAGGCTCTCTGAGAGCCTGATGTTCCAAGGGAGAGGAATGTTCCATTCCTACCCACATTCTTCTACAATTCTTCATTGAAGTTTTTTTTTCCTGCAATATTCATTACAAGGTTCTTTTGACAAGTGTTTCTGTTCTTTGTTGCTATTTTGTTTTCACTTCCTGTTGTGTAACTGTTGAATTGCCACTTCATCACTCAGACTGCAACCATATGACAGAAGTAGAAGGCTTTAATTTCTTGCTTTCCTTTGTTTCTCTCTTTTTTAAAAAAGGAAAATGGGGTTATTAAACCAATAATTAAAGCCTCCTTGAGGGATAATATTTTTTTAAATATATAGTTTTGCATGTTGTTCTATGCTTTTTCACATTTCAGAATGTGGGGACCTGTCTATTTTCCATAAAGATCTACTTTATGTGCAAAATGCTGGACATCCTCTCTACATCTAACAGCTCAAGAAATTAGGTACCAGGTGCAATGTTTTTCCATGAAATAAAATAAAACTTAACACACTGCACGCTGATAAATCCAAACAATTTCCCAGCTCTTCATCATTGTGGAGGCTGCTTCTCAGACTTTTTAAAACAGTAACTCTTCCCTTCTATAGACTCCTCTTTATTACTAATATATACTCGCCTAAGGTCCTACTAAACTTTTATTAATATTAATATATTCAAACACTTTTTCAGCCACATGGGAACTTTAAAATAATCTGTCTTGACCTACCATCTAAAACATCCCATAGAAGCCGTACTCAAAGGAGAACATCAGCCTAGCATCATTCAGGCAAACAATGTTTTAAACCCATTAGAATTACTCCCTCTGAAATTACAATACTGATGCCATAGCTTCATTAACTGTATTTACTGAATTAATCCAACAAGTGATGTAAAATCTGCCATGTCTCCAGGCACATTAATTCATTAGTGAAACACTTTCACCAGTAACTTTCATTAATGAGGGCTCCTCTATAAAATGCCTGTACTTAAATCCCTCTGGTGAAATTTGATATCTGTTTCAGATCTTGTCCGACAATGGTTCCCAGAAACTATTCCAATGTTTTCAGCATATACATACTTCTGCTTCTTCATGGAATTGTAGGCCTTTTATGGCTCTTAAATTGCACATGTGTGTACATATATACCCATGCCAAACAATAACAACATGCTTATTGTTAATTCAGATGCTATAAAGCACTAGTCCTAATTAGTTAATTTATCCAATTCTACCAAATCCATTACATTCTCTAACCATTCCATAGTATTTGGTATTCCTGTGTCTTCAATTATGTTAGTGTCACCTCTTTTTTTCTGACAGACAAGTACAACATGTTCTCCTCTGAGATGGAAATATCTGTATTTATTGAATTTGGCTGGTACAAAAGGGAAAAATGTTGCACCATTTCAGTTTGATTTTGAAGAATTTCCCAAGGTTCACAGGTATCTTTATGTTTTCATTCTTTCCAGGAGGAAAAAAACCCTTGAGCAATTAAAAGTTAAACAGCGGGTTGGGGAATGAAACTGACAGCTTTTCCCATCACCAGAAGTATAGCTGGTGTCCTGCTGGGAATTTACAATGTTGTAAACCAACTTACAGCTATAAAATTTAGAAGTGCAGCATTGTGCAATGGATGTATTCCTAGGAGGAGAGCATTGTTATATCTGCATCATCCAGACAACAGCATAATTAGGGTTTGCATCACCTAGTGCAGTAACTCATGGTGTCACCATACACACACACTCACACACACTGACCTCCTCCAATGTGACACCACACAGAATCCTTAGTAATGTTTTTTGTACTAGTATTTCTCATCAATTGTAATTACCATATATCACTGAATGTAATGGTAATAGTTGTGGAATAAATAACTAGTGAAATAAAATTATACCTTTAAATTAAAATATCATATACACAGCCTGAAAAATGAAAAACTATGGCAGGGGTAGGCAACCTTTCCCCTTTAAGGGACTTCAGCTCCCAGAATCCCAGGAGCTATTGGCCAACATGGGACTATTGGCCAACATGGCTGAGGCTTCTGGGAGCTGAAGTCCCTCGGCCCTTAAAGGGGAAAGGTTGCCTACCCCTGGTGCAGAAAGTATCATACTAAGAGCAGGGTTTGACACAGAAGAAGGAGGAGTGAAGATAGCAGAAAGGAATGCCAATAATCTGAGATATAAAGATGACACCATACTACTAGCAGAAAATATTGAAGACCTGGAACAATTACTAAGAAAGATCAAAGAAAAAGACAAAAGAAGACAAAAATAACGACTATGCAAGATTTACACAAATACAACCTAGACCAGGGGTAGGCAACCTTTTCCCTTTAAGGGCTGAGGGACTTCAGCTCCCAGAAGCCTCAGCCATGTAGGCCAATAGCTCCTGGGATTCTGGGAGCTGAAGTCCCTCGGCCCTTAAAGGGGAAAGGTTGCCTACCCCTGACCTAGACAATAAAGACATTGAAATAGTAAAAGAGTTTCTATACCTTGGGTCAAACATTGATCAAAATGGGAACTGCAGTAAAAAAATAAGAAGACTAGGAATGGGGAGGGTAGCTACAAAAGACTGATAAAAGATCCTAAAATGTAAAGATATACAACTAAGCACTAAAGTTAGACTCATTCAAGCCATTGTATTCCCCACTACCACATACAGATGTAACAGCTGGACAGTGAGGAAAACAGATGAAAAGAAAATCAACTCATTTGTGATGTGATGCTGGAGAACAGTGCTGATGAACAGCCAAAAAGACAAACAATGAGTTGTTGGAATAATGTTCCAGGGAAAATGCACAATGTGGTGAATGGCAGCAGCCATGATGACTAAGCATTTGGCCACTGCTGAGTCATGCAGCATAAAGGCTGATGAAACAGGAGGTGACATAATGACAGGGAGTCACCTGGTGCTGTAAAGCACAGTAAATGCTGCAAAAGGGCTGCAAACTGCTGTGTCATTCTGATGCTTGACAGGTGTCCAAAAGGAAGAGGCAGGGCTAGAAAGCCATGTGGAGCACTGGCTATATAAGGGACAAGCCTCTGGACACATGTGTGGGTTGACGTGGGTTGATGGAGAGGGCGTTGGTGTATTATTGTACATAGCCTTTGTACATAGAACTTCTGAAGATTAAAAGCCTCTTAGTGAGACATCTGCTGAGTCTCTCTCTGCTATGTCTGGAGGGGAAAGGAGTTTTCCTGCAACTGACAACGTTGCTTGCTTCATTGAAGACAGTCTGGATCCTGGTGCTTCACGTTACGTGGTTCCCACACGCTGCGTCACCACGCTAACATGAGTATCCCTCAATCAAGTGTGATTGAGGGATAGGACTTCGCTGGCTCTGGGGAGGAGTGTCCTGATTCACCAAACACCCACACAGGCTGGCTGGGAGGGAACTACCAACTAATAATTCAGGCAAAGGCAGTGGGTTACAAACAGCTTGAAAGTGTCCTTGTCTGTGAGAGTCCATCAAGAGAAAGGCAGTCGAGCAGTCCGAGTCAAGGGAGGCAACAGGAATCAAGATCAACACAGTCCAAAGGTCAAAGAAACCAGGAAGCATGAAGTAGGAATGTAGGAGTCTAGAAACTGGTATCAGGGACAAGAATGCTAGCCAGGAAACAGATATAGCCTGACACCAGCTACTTCTAATCAGAATTTGCTTGCTGCTTAGCCTGGAACCTGGTTGAGCATCTTAACTATCTTTTGTTGGAGCCTTTTGGTCCTCCTCTTGATTGAGGACTTAGGACTACAGCTGTGTCTTCTGTCTCATCAGCTGGTGAGTCTTGCTGCAGTTCCACAGAATGAGCTAGCTTCAGCAGGAAGGGCTGGCTCCTCTGCAACAGGAAGAGCTGCAGACTGTTCCCTGTCTGGAAGACTTGCCTGGGCCCTTCCTCAGCCTCCTCATTGGACTCTTCCTCCAGGTCCCAGTCCTGCAGCTCCTGGCCCATGACATGGAGAGACCAGCAAGTAAAAGAAGCACAGCATGCCTGTGCCATATTTGAAGAGACATGGGGCAAGGCCCAGGTTATTTAAGGCCTGTCCACCTTGCACTCTCATCCTTTGCTTCCTTGGCCCACCCTCCTGCTTCTTCATCCAACTGCCTAAAGAGGAAAACCTAAAGAGGCAGTTCCAGAGACTTAACTTTCACCCAACTGCCTCTTTCTGGTTGGTTTGGGGCCAGGTAGGAATTTTCTCCCCTTTCCAAGTGGTTTTTTTTTTTTTTTTTTTTTTTTTTTTTTTTTTTTTTTTTTTTTTTTTTTTGCCTACCCCACACTGTTGTTTGGGGACATTGACAATTGGCTAGGGTGTGGTCATAAATAGGTTTCCTGGTGTATATTGGGGGAGATACAATTGCTTGGTGAACAGGTACAGCACCCTTTTGGGTGAAGGTTAGGTCTCTAGGACCACTTCTTTAGGTCTTGAGACTAAAAGGGTAGGAAAAGAGACTTGCTTTGGCCTAAGACATAAAGCCTCACTTGTCTTGTGAGTTAAATGAGAGGATCTTCAGTTGGCCTTCCAGATGTGGGCCAGCTGGGTTGCAACCCAATCTTGAGTTGCCATTGGGGGATAGGTGTTTCATCCAGGGGAGACTGGGGAGGTGGTTTAGGAGCTTATCACCTGCCCCAGCTGCTCCCTCATTAGGTTGCTCCCCCATTTTTTTGCAGAGCATGAAGAAAACAGTTAAACAGGTTAAGCTAAATAAATTTTATCATTTATAACTCAGTTCTCTGTGTGTGGTCTTTCTTTCTTTAGTTGGTCAGCAAATGGGTCCTAGAACATATAAAGCCTGAAATCTTCCTGGAAGCCAAGATGATAAATTTGAGGTTGTCATACTTTAGTCACATCATGAGAAGAAATGATTCACTGGAAAAAATAATAATGCTAGGAAATGTGTAGAAAGAGAGGAAGCCCACATGCCAGATGAATAGACTCTATTGAGGAGCTCACAGGCATGACTTCACAGAATCTTAGCCAAGCAGTGGAATATAAGGAGTCTTGAAAATGTCTCATCCACAGGGTCACAATGAGTCAGGATCTACTCAAGGGTGGTTAACAACAACAACAAAACACACAGCCTAAATGTATTCACATGTACATTGTTTCATGTGGTTAAAGTGAAAATTTGGCAACAAGTGATGTTTTTAAAGGTTCTCAAGTCGTGTTCGACCAAAGGGGGTGGTGCTCATCTCCGTTACTAAGCCAAAGAGCCAGCATTGTCAGAGACTACTCTGTGATCATGTAGCCAGCATGATTGTACAGAATGCTGTTTACCTTCCCACTGAAGTGGTACCTATTTGCCATCTTGCATTTGTATGCTTTTGAACTGTTAAGTTGGCAGAAGCTGGGACTAGTGACAGGCGCTCACCGCATCATGCAGCACCTGGGCCTTGAACTGCCAACCTGCCAATCTTGCAATCAACAGAGTCAGCATCTTAACCACTTCAGCCACTGCATCCCATGTCCCTTATATAAAATGACAAAATCAAAGTTTGCTTCTTAGAATTTATATTTTTAGAAAATATTTTCAAGCTGTGGATGCTTGAATCCATCAATTTAAAAGTCTGTGGATAAGGAGGGATGACTGGATGTTTAATAGGCTTCTCTTGCAATAGTTGAAATCTGGAACCCCTTGTAAGATTGAAACATAACTACAATTGTTCAATGAAAGTCCTGCATACACGGTAATGAGCAATAATTAATGCCAATAATTTATCCAGGTTTTTGTGACTGTTAGCACAAAAAAGTATTTCTTTTGATGGAAAACTTGCTAAAGGAAGCTAAGGGCCTTTGCAGACTGGCCCAAAGGGCCAGCCTGGGGGTAGAGTTGAGGGGGGGGGCAGCTGCATGCCGGCCACCCCAACCCCATGCTGCTGCTGTTCTGACGCTGCATGCCATTACACATGGCACACAGCATCAGGACGCCCTCCCGGCACAGCATTTAAACATACTGCACTGAAAGGGCACTGAAGTGCCGCGATGCCAGCTCTTAGGGTGCCCTTTTGCCTCCCCTAAAAGGAGCTGCATTTTCCCGCTCTTTTCGGGGTGGCAAAAGGAAGGATCAGGGCTGTGGCTTGGGGTTGCCATGGCCCCAACCCACCACTTCCCAGGGTGGCCCAGAGCAACCCGTCTGCAGAGGCCCTATGTTACTTTCTATGCAAGAGAAGCAAATGGCTTTGAGCATACAAATATTTCAAAAAAGAAATGTTATGATAATGAACTTGAAAGATACATAAAAATGAAACTTTAATCACATTTTTATATTTTTTTAACAGAACATACAAAAGAACATAAAGCAAGCTTTTTGCTGAATGGCAACACATCTGTATATTCATCTAGACCTCCCATATCTTGGATTGATCATTGACCAGAAAAGAAACTTCAGCTAAGAAATCAGGAGAAGACTAGGGACGTTATCACACAGGGGCAAATCTGCTGGTTAATCCACACAAAACCTAAACAGAAACTGGATTAGTGCCCCGTGTTTTCACATGACGTCGCACAGAAACTGGACAGAAACTGGACAGAAACTGGTGTTAACGGAGATCTTCTGAAATTCGGTTGTTTGGAGAAAATGCAAATGTGCAATTAAGGTAATTTCGCATTTACTGTAATGTGATAGCCTAATGCGCATTTGGGAGCATTTCCCTGCTTTTCCCATTGTTCCAGCGAGCATTCCTCTATCTGCGCATGTGCAAGAAGCTCATTTCTAGTACATTTACGGGTTTTTCTCACTTGTGTGTGAACGTTAAATGTGCTTACTTTAATTTCGCAATTAAGATAATTCCATTTGTGGAATCAAGGTTTATTTTCAGTTTATTTTCAGAATGCCTCATTTCCACTTTATTATCGCTTTCTGGCCCATGTGTGATAATGTCCTAGGACTAGAAAGAGCAGCCCTGAAAGAACCAGACAAGATGCTAAAGTGAAAGAACTAGGCAAGAACACTAAAGTGAAAATTGTTTATGCCATCATATTTCCCATCGCTATGCATGTGTGTAAGAGTTGGATTGTGAAGAAAGCTCATAGAAAGAAAATCAACACATTTGAGAGGTGGTGCTGGAGAAGTATTCTGTGAATATCATGGATGACTAAAAAGATGAACAAATGGGTGCAAGAGCAAATCAGATCTGAACTTTCCCTAGGAGCCAAGATGACTAAATTGAGGCTGTCATTCTTTGGCCATATCACAAGAAGGCATGACTCACAAGAAAAGACAACAATGCTGGGAAAGACAGAGGGCAAGACCACATACCAGATGGATAGACTCAGTCAAAGAGGACATGGCCCTGTGTCTGCATGTACTGAGCAGTACTCTTGAGGATACAATGCCTTGAAGATGCCTTATTCACAGGGACACCAGAAGCTGAAATGGACTTGAGGACACTTAAACAAATAAAAATAGATAAATAAAGCAACAAGACAGCACTGATTTCAGATAAAACCTGGATCCTAGAAATAATTGTAAACAGGTATTTATGTTAATGAAGCATGCATGGGATGTTTACACTTTTAGCTCTCTCCATGATGTCTGTTGGAACGAGAGTGATAAACAGCATGAAGTATCACTTACAGTATTCTCATAATCTAAGCATTGAATTCCAGAGCCAGTATGTTGTACTGGTTTAAGTGCTGGACTATGACGCTGGAGATTAGGCCTCAAGTCCCTGCTCAACTATGGAAACTTGCTGGTTGACCTTGAGTGAGCCATACACTCTCAGCCCCAGAAATTGATTCACCTTACAGTCTCTTTAAGTTGCAAATTATTTGAAGGCACACAATAACAATACTTTCATTCTCGGGAGAGAAACATCTCTCCATCTAGACCGTAGCTGTAGTCTGGAAGACAGCCTGACATTTATGATACCTGAATTTTGTGCAAACTGGCCCAGAAACTAGCAAGACTTTGGTAGGTCTCTTGATAGCTAGTGGATAGATGATAGTTGTTTTGCTTGAATCAGCAAACAGTGGGAGATGAAACAGAAATCACCCACAATGATAAATAGGTGGCAGAAATGCTTCAAAGGCATTTGCCTAGCTTCCCTGGATTTGCTATCCCACATTCCCACTAAAAAGAGAGAGTCTGAAACTAGGGTGAAAGGGAAGGAACACAAATGTATGCACAGTGATGTTGTCTGGCAAAATGAGTATCTATTTCATCAGAAGAATTAACTCCATATAAGAAGCACTAAATTGGATCAGACCAAAGGACTATCTGGCATTTTGTTTACATGATATCTATTAATATGTTGGAAGATAGCTTTTTGCCTCTTCTGCTTCATTTATTGAATTTTGTAATGTCTGTATTACAACATAGTGCATATTTTAAGCCAATATGTCCTGCCCCTTTAGTGTATAATTTTAGAGACTAGGGCTCCTGAACCCCATCTATGCAAGGCAAGACTGCATTAAGTGTTTTGCATAATTTAATCTTTGATTATAAAGCTAAATATGGAGGGAGGAAGCAATAAAACTGTGCCACATCTGTTGTGAGATAATTATTAGATTTAGATATTGGAAAAGATCATGCCAAAATACTAAGAGAATAATTCTCTGCTTCTCAGTATTTACAAATAATAATAATTAATATAATAATAATAAATTTTTATTTGTAGCCCGCCCCTCTGCTAGGCAATCGGGGCGGGGGACAGCAATAGTTAAAACAGAACAACGTTAAAACATTCCCTCTCCCCATAACCCCTACCTCCATTTACCCAGAGTATTCTACATCTTTAAGATGTCATGCATTTTCAAATGATGCCAATGGATTTGATGTTCACACACACACACCCTTAGGACTGAAACATAAGTTAAGCAATTATTTGATGCATTTGTATGGAATTGGATTGGTAACAGTGGTAATATTTTATATGATATTAGGTATTCTTGAGCCATCACATTAAAACCTTTAAGCACCTAAAGCTAACCAAAATTGTGTGGGGGATGGATTACCTAACTTCAAGAGATCTATACACTTGAAAGACTTCTGTTATTCCATGATTAATAGACTCTGGCTTTCCCTCTCAGATGTAAATTGTCTGCATGGAAAAATATTTTTAAGAGGATTTAATCAATTGGGAGATTGCAATTGTTAAGCCATTGATTGATTAATCCATTTTATGACCTACTATATATACTCATATATACGTTTAGAAATTTTAGTCAAAAATTGACTTCAAAAACCTAGGTTGATTAATCCATGGGTCAATATAAGTACTGTACTTTAACTCTTAATTATTTTTTTAGGAACCATCTCCTTAATAGTGGTGAAAGGCAAGAGCTTATTCCATCCTCAGAGCACCTAAAAGAAGCACTGAAACCCTCTACTCTCTCTGCCACAGCTCTGCTTCTAGCCTTTTTGAATACTTGGGTGGGAAATGGCAGCAGTGGAAGCTCTTCAGTACTTCCCCTCAAAGGCAGGCTGGGAGGAATTGGGATTTGTATACAGACATTTGTGTGTTTTCTAAGCAAAGTTATTACATTAAAGTTAAAGGCTATAATTACTGAAAACATAATGACCATTTTCTGTGTTTTGCCTTTTCATTCTTTTTGACATGTGTGCATTTTCTAAGTGCTGCCTGTGGCTGGTCACCTCCACCCCACACGAACACATCAAACAACCACAATTTACCATAGTTCCCTCCTCATCAATTTACCATAGTTCCGTCATAGTTGAGCACAAACAGTTATTCTTACCAGAATGTGTAAGTTCTTTGGCATATTTTTCCTTTGCTTTGTCCTTTACATCCTTTGTTATATGCCCCTAAGATTTACCCATGACTTATACATGAGTCACACAAAAATCCATAATTCTGGCTCCCAAACCTCCCATTAACATAAGGTTGAATTATAGTCAAGTATATATGGTACCTTTCTTCCACAGCTGGGAATCAAGCAGGCACAGGTTTTTAAAATGAAAAAAATAAATAAAGTAAAAACATGCAAAAGGCTATCACTTGTAAACAGAAATTAAACATGCCATAATATTAATATTGTTCAATTAACAACCATTTTTAAATTTCTGCAAAAAATACTGCACTAGCATTAAAAATCCTTCCCTCAGCTGCCAATCTACAGCCTGCCAAAATGAGATGCTTATTCATCTCTCTATCAAAAAGACAGTCAGACAACATGGGTTCTGAAGGATAAGCCAACTGAAGATTTTTGGAAAGTTTGGAAGCTGATTATGGATTTTTAAAGCCTTAAATCTAACAATTATTAATTGTAGTAATTTTAGAGGGATCTATAATGATAGAATAATATATTTTTCTCTTCTTTCTTTTTATTTTCATTGTAGTCAGGATTAGGAGATGGGAGCTTTAATGTGTATTAGCTGTATGTATTTTCTCTTTCTTTCCAATTTTTCCCTTCTCTTTTCATCTTCTCTTTCCTTCTATTTTTTTATCTTTGATTGTATATTACTTTGATGGTAAATTTGACAGGTCATATTAAAAACTAATAAAAATTAATCTTTAAAAAGACACAGAAACATACACTGGAGTCTACTTCAGACTATGGCCATAGTTGAGAACTATTTTTAGTTTGGGTAAGTGAGCAGTCTATGAAGCCAAACATGCCTTGACATATTTTGAAATAGTCTGCTGTGAAATAAGCAAAATGCTGTTTTGAATAGATCAGAGAGCCTTCTGTCAGACAACATAACCTGATTAAATATTTAGTGTCACTGGATATCCTGAACAACTATGTGTGAACTGTTGGAAAATGTAACTTGTGTGTGGAAATATACAGATGTGGGAATTGTAGTCTGTGTGTAAAATGACAACATGGAAAAGTTTGCCTGCAGGTGGAATACGAAAACAATCACAAGAGAAGATAGTCAAGGACAGTATGTGTCTGGGAACATGGAAGGCAAATGTGTAAACATATTAGATCATCATATTTTGTGAAAACCATTGTCCACATGACTATGAGTCACAAGGAGAGGCGGGACTTTGAGGATGTTTAGCAAGTGTCCACAAATGAATTAAGCTCTCAGCTTGGGGTTGAAGCTGTGTCTTTTTCTTCTGCTGGTTAGCTGGTTAGCTGATGATTCTTTTGTTCCTGCCTGCTGATGTTTTGATCTACTTGTAAATAGTTACTTTGTATTTACTGCAACTGGAAAATGAAATGTGTCTCTTTAGAGTAATCTTCTGCCTCCAGTCTGATTAATGGGAAGGCTGCATTCCTAGGTGGTAAGGTCAGCACCAGCGAAGACTGGCATGGAAATCAACTTGCAGAGGAGGAAGACTTCAGCAGTGGAGTTTCCACAACGATTTATCTACTCTGCTCAACTCACACAATAATATGAACAAGCCACTGGTTATGCTTACTATGTAGCACAACACTGTGATTTCTAGTTTTGGGGGCTACATTTTTCACAAACCCTCTCTGATTGTTATTCTCCCAAGAAGGCCACAATTCTTCACACCTTGTGGAGTGAATAGTTACATCTGTTCTTGTTCTTAAATTACTTACATGTGCAGTGTGCAATTTGGAGCTGGAACCTTTCTGAAAACATCCTGCACATGCTTAGAAGCTTATTGCTCAGGCAAAAGAGGCATCTTACCTCTTCCAGTTTCAATCATCCATAGGGGGTACACCTGGACATTATCATACATAATGTCCATTGATTCTGCTGCAATGCAGCCAGCCGAATCTAGCCCGGGCCCAAGGATCACCCAGCTGGCCAATTTTTAAAGTAGGAAAACTTCCATTTTCAAAAAAAGTGCTGGCTGAGCAAACCTTGGACTCAGATTCCATTCGGCCAGTGGCATCACAACAGAATTGGCAGTGAATTATGTGTGATAACATCCAGGTGTATCCCTGATCAAGGATTGAACCCCGAAGAGGTAAGGGGCCTCTTTTGCCTGAGCAATAAGCTCCTTATTAATATAAAACCAATGAATTAATGAGACCACACACAGAACATGGGCTAAAATATGGGAAACTTTAACTATTATCTATTTAAACTTATTTTAGAGAAATGCAACAAAAGGAGAGGGGAGCAATCTAATGTGGAACCAGCTGAGGCAGTTTGTCTCTCCTAGACCTTCTCCACTGCTTCTGTTGGGTGAAACACCTGAGCCCCAAGGAGAATCCACAATCTGAGTTGCTCACCAGACAGCCAGACCTACCAGAGGATCCAACCTGCAACCCACATGACTTGTAGTGAGGACAAGATCCTCTGGCCAGCCCCAAGGACAGCCTCCTCATCCTTGTAGTTGCCTGACATATGGGAACAGTTCCAGAGGGACATCCTTCACCAAAAGAATGCCATAGGTGATCACCAAACTCTTCATTATTCCCAGCACTACCTGCCAAGAGACTAGGCCAATTTCTAGTTCCCCAACACACAGTATAGGGTAAACAAAACAAAAAAAAAACATGGAAAGGGGTGCAAATTCCCACCCAGCCACAATCAAGCAGCAAACCTACATCGTGTGAGAGGCAGGAGAGTGGGCCAATATTTTCAAAAGGCATAAGCTGGGGTGGATGGGGCAGCAGAGCCTTATATCCCTTTGGCTCCATCCACAAATACTCCTAGTTTTGGCATGAAGTTCCAGAACAACCATTAAAGTGACCTCTCTTTATTGGAGGCTATCAAAATCATATTCCTCCTGCCATATAGGCAGTGCAGGGGGATATGGATGAACGACAGAGAGAGGACCTATAGAAGCATTTTTACAAGCTATTTGAAGTGGGGTAAGTCAGTGTAATGGGTAATTTAGCCTGGATCTGTCTGGAATTACTTCTTTCAACTCCCAGCCACAATGGTAGATGGAGTAAATCTACAGGGTATCCTTCCCAATTCCCAAGTCAAATCTTGGAAAGTATTCTGTTACCCACAGCATCCCTTTAACAATGCCCAATTAAGGACAACTTCAGCATATTTTTATAACCATTCTTCTTAAAAGTAACTTTTAAAAGTTTTGTCTCAGGGCATGGCAGAGCACCCAGGAATTTTGCTAGAAATATGTACAGAATAGTTCAAATGAACTTCCATACTCACATTTTCACATTAATTGTTTTAATGTTTTGACAGATATATGAGTATATAGGTAGATAAAGGCGGACAAACAGATGAAACTATATTTTCAGAATCTTCAAAAAACCTACATATTGTGTTAAATCCATTACTAGTCCAGTGGAAGAAGACCCATTAAAATGAGTTGGATTTCTTATGATTTATGGAAATCCCTTTGAATTCAGGGAAATACTCTTAAGAATAATGTTGGGTTTAGCTCTTTGAATTGCCAATAAAGGATCTAAATACTTAGTGGAAATTAATATGGTTGTAGTGATGTGTTGATGAAAATCTACCAGCCCATGTTTATTCATTCAGGACTAATACAACAATTCAGTTACTACAACTCAAGCAAACAGATGAAACTACTATTAGCAATTATGCTTATATATTTTCTTAATCTAATTATCTTGTCATTCCAAATCCTGTGATAATAACTTTACAGTTCTTTACTCCTCTTATATACACTCCCTCCAATGTTAATACCTCTTTCAAAGTAGTGGAAAATATATTCAGTCATTAACAAGATAATTTTACCAGTGAAGCAAATCCTGTTCTTGTACTTGTTATATTCTTACACTGCAAGGGCCATTTAAGAGCATTATTTCAAAAACAATAGTCATGATTTACAGAAAGACTAACTAGTTGTCAGGAAAAAGAGAAAAAAATAAAGTGGTATAATTCTCTTTTCACCAACTCCTCACTACCAAACTGATACTAAATCCAGTTTACAACAATAAAATAAATATAGTACAGTGGTACCTCTACTTA
>JAIPUX010001880.1:35294143-35309198 GCA_020142125.1 Phrynosoma platyrhinos | reverse complement strand
GTAGACTCAATTTACACTATTTCTGGCAGTCTGCAACCCCCCTTAGTTTGGTCATTTTGGCTTCTAGGGAGATTTCAGGATTGACAGGGGCATCACTAAGCCAGTGTGAGGATTTCAGATCACATTGGATGACAACTCAGGTGGGGGGGGGGGGTGAACACCCAATGGAGCAATCAGTCACACAAACCCTCCACCAGCCAGGATTCTGCTGACCTTTGGCTGTGGCCACTGGTGGGGGTGGGGTGCTGCTGTCACCCAGCAGTTCCTTCCATATCTGGTAAGCCTACTGGCTGAGTAGGGAAAAGGATACTGGGCAGCAGAAGCAGCCCACACCTACCAGTGGCAGCTGGGGTGGCAGGCAGCCTGGGAGTGACAACATGAGTTACCACATTGGTGTGACACCAACCTTTTCTAGGAGCCATTTATTTTTATTTTTTTTAGCAGTCCACAGAATCTGCAGGAGTCTTCTCCAACACCACATCTCAAATGCATTATTTTCTTCCTGCTAGTTTTGTTTACCAACCAGATCTCACATCCATACATAGTGAGGGGAAATACGATGGCAAGACAATCCTAACTTTAGTATTCAGTGCACTTCAAGACCTTATCTAGTTCTTTCATAGCTGCCAGCTCAAGTCCTAGGAGTTTATCACATGGAAAAAATTGGAAGTTTAAACTGGATAGAACCTGGGTTTATCCAGGGTATTAAGCACAATTGCACAATTGGTTTTCTCATGACGCTGCTTGCAAGCCACATGGAATCTGAACAGAAAGTGACATGAATCAGGGAGTAGTCATTTTTAGGAAAATACTGTGTTTTCATTTCCATGTCATTCACAAATTCACCTCCTTTGTGAAATTGCTGTAGTGTGAAAGCTATTTGCGAGATTCTCCCCATTTTTGTGCTTGTTGAAAGAGATCCCATGGTTTTTTGCTGCTTTGTTGTCCAGAGAGGGATGCAGCCTTTTATGTTCCCAAAGCATCAGCAGACATACAGAGAGAGAGAGAGAAAGCTTGCTTCTTTCCCTCACATGCAGCTCAAATGTCTTCTCCTCCTCCTCCTCCAGCCTCAGATGGTGAGGGAAGGAACAGAAGGAATGCAGTGAGAGAGAAATTTCCTCTTTCCTTTCCTACTTCTTTTGGGTAATGTTGTGTTCTTTTTACTTTGGGGTGAGTTTACTTCCTGGCTTTGTCATGCCCAGTTGAAAACAGTTTCTGGGGCAAAGAGTGTTTTCCTCCCTGTTTGCCCTTCCTTCTTGTGTGTGTGTGTATGAGTGGTTTGTGTTGTTTTATGGGAATTTGCAAACAGAAACCTCATCCTTTCCTCCTCTGAAACAGTTTCTGAGGCAAAGACTGCTTTCCTCCCCATTTTCCCTTCTCTCTGGAGCATGTGTGTGTATGCACTTGGAGGTGACAATCACACAACTTGGAGATGATGCAACTACTGTTTCTGTGTGCATGTGCAAAAAAGTTATTTCCAAACCATTAAGGGGATTTGTCTGCATCTTCTGAAAACTAAATGCACTTTCTCACATTAGTGATGTGCTTTTAACACTTGGTTGTGCTCTGCGTATGAAAATCAATTGCTCATTTGTGTGCTTTTCTGGGATGTGAACACTTTAATCATTTTTGGGATGTAAGCACATAGGTCCCCATGTGATAAACTCCCTAGTCTTCTTAGCTGCAGTCTCCATTCTGATTAATGACTGACTTAAGGTATGAAAATTCTTTATTTCAATTTCTTCATCATTTACAATAAAATTGTGTAAATCATCCATGGCCATTATTTTTGCTTTCTTAATGTTCAGCATTAAACCTGCCTTAGCACCTGACTCCTTGAATTTCTTCAGTAATTGTTCCAGGTTTCCAGATTTTATAAGTTAATTATAATTTTACAATTACAGTTGCATGCTTATTGTAGCCCATTTCTACATCTCTACTTTTTAAAAAAACTCACTTGTTTTGAAACACCTCAAAATCTGTTTCATGCGAAGCAATTGATCTTCTGTAGGAGAAATTGCTGATATTCCCTAATAGTCTTGTAGAAATATAAATCATCATTATAACATATTCAAGGTAACTGCAAAATTAGCTCTTAAATGTATGTATTCTGTAATCTACTTTATGCAAGAAGCTGGAAGTGATTCATTTGTTCCTGCAAATCAGAAATTTAAACATGCTGCAATTCACTGTGAAATCATTTTGGATGATGTGATGACAGTGATGCTTTCATCTTTCAACTTTAATCAGAGCGAATGACTGAAGTTCATTCTTGGCTGATGTACAGCCTCAGGTAGCACAAGCATAGAAAAGCAACTAATATATGTCTATCACCAGGCTTCCTCGTTTTACCAACTGTTTTCTCAAGAAACTAATAAATATCCTCTATTATTTTAAGTTTAAGAAATGGGCTGTAAATATTCAGCATCCTTCCAATTGTATCCAATGACATTTCATAAAACCTTGAGCTCAAGAGCTATGAGGGCAGCTTTCTCTCCTGACACCAATGGCTTTCTGCCATGCCATCCCAACCATCTCATCTCACCTGGCTCCATCACCACTGTTCTTGCACCATTTATATTGTTGTTGCCATTGCTGCTGCTGCACCACCCCTTCTAAACCAGCCATATATATCTGCCCATCCCTTCTTGCAAATTTTCCAAGTGAATTTTCTATACTCTTTTTCCAAAATATGTAGTGTAAGCTGCTACCTCCTTCTTCCAATTTCCTTTTCATGCTATTTACTGTTTTTCATATCTCCAGATTCCTAGAAATATTAACTTATTAGAGAAAGCCAATGTGATTATGTTGTGCACATCAGTGTCATCTGTTAGAAACTGAAGTCAATACAGTTGAATAAAAAAAGAACATAGTTGGCACAACAGGAGCCTCTCAGAATCAGCAGCCTTGAAAAACATGGAAGGCTTTTCAGCAATTTTCAGAGATCAGAGTAAAATGTAGCCTTGCTGTCATATAAAGAAATGATGGAGAGTTTGTAGCTCTCTCCTCCTTGTTGTTACTCTGATTACAATATCACTTTCCAGTGACAAATCACTGAATGTTAATGTCCTCTTAAATTTGGATGAAATAATCTTGCCATGAATATCCACTCTTTATGCACTGCACTGCTCTGCTCTACTCATTATATCGCCATCTTTGATACAGAACAAATGGGCCTTTACCTTAATTACTTGTTAAAGAAATCAGGAGGTAGATTGGGGCATCCATTGGTGAAGTAACTGCCACATTGGATGTTCTATTTTTATGCTATGGGCAAGGCAAGAATTGAAGGTGGCTTCCCCCCCCTACTTTTAAAATGTGACTTCATAACATTACTCATTGTTCAAAGAGTAACATGTGTTCCTTGTTTCTCATTATAAAATGGGAAATGTTTTATTTCAGCATGAGCTTTCATGGATTTCAGTTCATTTATTCAGATGCACTGATGGAGTAATATTAATCCACAGGTATTTAAGTACAAAGTTGTGAGAGTGAACATGTGTGTAATAGGATACAGAAATGTGCAAATTGTGCCCCTGACCATCAAAGCCTTCTGTAATTTTTCATTGTAAATATTATGTATGAAAGCAATATAGTCTGCTTACCTGAAAGTCTGTTCCCCTGAAGTAGGAAATTTTTCTGAGGAGAATAGTTCCCAATTTCTTTCCAATCTGCCTTTGACCTTTTTCATTGTTCTAGAACAGCTACTTGTAGGTCAGAAATTAAATGTCCAAAAAACTTTGGGCATGGGGGTGTTCCTTTTTAATATCATATTTCTGTCAATTTATTGTCTGGCATAGAAACTGCTCTTTTTGTGAAAAATGAACAGTACAGAGGAGCATCGCTGATAGGATTGTTATGGACTGGTTACTTTTTGGTGAATTTTTTACATATTTATTTTAGAAAAATATATATTTAAAAAGTGGCCCCAAATCCCCAAAAAAAGCACCTATAGGAATAACAAAGTAATGATGGTGTTATGTTGTTGTTATGTTACATTACTTTTTTTAAAAGAGTAACAGCATTAGAATGTACCCAATAAGTGTTAGCATTAATGTTGTTGTTTGTAATGTGTGACTTCAATGGACTGACTGTTTCTTTGCAAGTTTCAGGGGAATGGAGAGACATTTCTCATTCATGTCTGGCCTTAAAATGCCCCCATATTCTTCTGCTCCACTGGCAGAACACTACCAGCAAAATATCTGTAGCAGCACTTTCTTTCAGTTCTTTAGGACATATCCAACATTGCAAATGCTGTCCCACTGGAGAACAGCATTTCTACATAACAACTTATGGCCCTGCATAACTTCTCTTGGTGCAACAGATATTAATATATTCTAGAAATGGAGTAATGATAATAATAAATGTTGCATTACGGTGGATGTACAAATGGATAAATTATGTACAGATGAATTGATAATGTATGACTGCATGTGACTGTAATTATTTTAATTTAGGGAGGGAATAATAACAGCTTTTTAGTGTCTTTAAAAAACTTTGGTGTCGCCAGCATATACTATCACTTCTCTGGCTTAAAAGATAACTGTACAGATTTGGCCATATTCTACCCTATGTAGGACACATGAAGTAATTACAGCTTCACTGAACTCTTAAATAGAATGGATATGAGGAAAGGTTTCATGGTGAACTCTATTCTCAGGGGAGAGCTGAGGGAGCACAGTCAGGAATCCCAAGGATTGTGTATGGCCTATGGACTGTAGGTTGCTCATCCCTAGTGCAAGACAGAAAAGGTCTTCTCCAGCAAATCCCAGTCCCATTTGTCCAGTTTTTTACTAATCTTTTCACAACCAGAGCTCTTGGTCATAAGTCCCTCATGGTCTGGTTACTGAGAGCCAGAGACAAAGAACCTTGTGGTAGTTCAGGCTTTTTAAAACCCTTGGTCCAAACCATCTTGAAGGTTCATGCTTCTCCCCAACTGCCCACTTCATTGGACAGCTGCTGGTTCACCACCTCTGTGATGCTGCCGCATTAAAATGTAACAGTACCTCTTTCCATATTTTAACACTTTGTTATCTAGGAAGAAGGCTCTGAAAAAATGAAGGGACTCCTATTTATCACAATTGCATATCTAATCAAACTAACTGCCTCGGCAGATGACTAAAAGAGTCGTCTTCCGGGCAGGGAAGAGGAGGGGCAGCCGCACGAGCGGCGGCCCTTCCTCCTCCTGAGGTCGCCCCTGGAAGCGCTGGCCATCCGCACAACCGGCACTTCCGGGTTGCCCTCACGCCGCGGCAGGCGAATGCGCCGCGGCGTTTGAGCCAGGGAAAGTGTGCCCGCCGCTTTTGGGGCGCACTTTCCCTTAAATCTAAAAGGAGCGCCAATTTGGTGCTCCTTTTAGATGCGCCGCAGGAGCACTGCGGTCCGGAGGCTGAACTCCAGCGGCACTCCGGACCAGGGCGTCTCTGATGCCCTGGTCTGCATCCCCCCTAAGACACTTTGCAGATCAGCCTAAAGGACTGGCCTGGGGGTGGAGTTGAGGCAAGGCAGCCACATGCCGGCCACCCCAACTCCACCCCAATGCTGTCCTGACACCACACACCCATTCACATGGTGCACGGCATCAGTATGCCCTTTTGGTGCAGTGTGCACACACGCTGCACCAAGAGGGTGCAAAAAAGCTGCTGCCATGGCTGACAGGGCAGCCTTTTGCTGCTCCCAAAAGGAGTGGCATTTTGCCACTCTTTTGGGGGCGGCAAAAAGGAGAATCGGGGCCACGGCTTGTGATTGCCACAGCCCCAATTCACCACTCCCAAGGGTGGCTCTGTGCCACTCCCAGGGGTGGCTCTGTGGTTTTGCCATTGGTGTAACCACTGGAAAGCCCCTGCTATCATGAATGATGGGAAGGTGAGTTGTCACTCACCAAAGTTGTGCTGCAAGGGAACAAGGATTACAATGCAGGTATATTGTGCCTTGTTCCTTGCCTACTGTAATTGGTCATTTTCCCCACTCTTGAAAAGTAGCCATGCTCCTCTTTCTTTCCCTTGTGAGAAAGAAGGAGGCAAAATGATCCTGTTGATTAGAAGCTTGTGTGATAAGGTAGAGGACAGCATTCCTTCTGCAGAAGTGAAAAGAAGACACCATTTCTTCTACTAAAGTGGTAGCCTGTTGACTGAATCAGTGCTTGGAGGGGACATATCTACATAAGATTATTTATGCCCAGCTTGGTGTTCCAAGGGCCCCTTCACACTACATAATCATAACACTATGATTCTGCTTTAATTACCATGGCAACATGCTATGTAATTTTGGAATTTGTAGTTTGTAGGGGTATTTAGAATTCACCAAAGAACACTAGTGCTTCAGCAAACTTCACAAGATTCCATAGTACGCTTTTGTGGGGTTTTGAGGCTGTGAGGCCATGTCTAGAAGAACGTATTCCTGATGTTTCACCTGCATCTGTGGTTGGCCTCTTGAGAGAATGGTGGCATGACAATGTGTGGGGTATGTATACTGTGTGACCCTTGGTTGAGAGAACTATCATGCAAATCTGTGTATTGTTCTGTTGAGGCAAGGCCTCAGGGTGGGAGGATATGTGAGGAGGATTTTTTGTTGTTAATTGCCCTCAAGTCAATCTCAACTCATGGCGACTCTATGGATGAGACATCTCCAAGACCCTCTGTCCTCCACAGCTCTGCTTAAATCCTGCAACCCCAAACCTATGACCTTCCTAATAGTGTCCTTTCATCTAGCATGTGGCCTTCCTCTCTTCCTTCTTCCCTCCACCTTTCTCAGCATTATTGTTTTTTCCAAAGAGTTCTCCCTTCTCATGATATGTCCGAAGTACAACAGTCTCAGTTTGGTCATCATGGCTTCCAGGGATATTTCTGGTTTGATCTACTCTAGGACCCACTTGTTTGTCCTAGAGTAGATCAAACCCATGGGATCCTCAACACTCTTCTCCAACACCATATATCAAAGGAACTGATTTTTTTCCTATCATCTTTCTTAACTGTCTAGCTCTCACATCCATACACAATAATAGGGAATACAATGGCTTTTATGATTCTAACTTTTGTGCTGAATTGTATATCTTTGCATTTTAGGATCTTTTCTAGTTATTTCATAGCCACTCTCCCCATTTTTAGTCTTCTTCTGATTTCCTAACTGCAGTTCCCATTTTCATCAATGTTTGAGCCCAAATATGGAAATTCTTTTACTATTTCTATTTCTTCATTGTTTATTTAAGTAATAGTCTATTGTCTGCTAGGAATTAGCAAGTAAATTAGCATGTAAATCTTTGTATTGTTCTGTTGAAGCACAGCCTCAGGTTGGAAGAATGTACAAGGAGGATTAGTGTCTATTTAATTAATGGTTCATTATCTGAAGGGGAACACCTGACCCTGGGTGAAGCTCATTTGCATTTGTTGAGTCCTGATTGTGGTATTTTTGAGGACTGGTAGCCAAACTTTGGGGGGTTGTAGACTGCCAGAAATAGTGCAAATTGAGTCCACTTTTAGGGTTAGGGTTAGTGCTAAGGAGTCATGGGAGTTGGTTTTTTTCTGAGACATTGAGCCTTCTCTGTCAGAGAGCTCTAGTGCCACAATGAAATACAGTTCCCATGATTCACTAACCCTAACCCTAACCCTAAAAGTGGACTCAATTTGCACTATTTCTGGCAGTCTGCAACCCCCCTGTGTTTACTTTCCGGGTTTCTTCTTTCCTGTTGAAATTGTCCAAGTGTTTGTGGATTTCAATAGCTTCCCTGTGCATTCTGACCCGATAGTTGTTGGCATGGTTCAGAATTTCAGTGTTTTTATAAATATATTCATAAATAAATTTCAGGAATACATTCTTACAAAACAAGGTGGGATTGCTATTTGAAAGCCATCCCACCTTCAGTTTACTCTGTTGCCCAGAATGGATTGGAGAGAGTACCAACCATTCCACAGAACTTTACCTTGCTCCTTTGCAATGCCAGGTCAGTAAAAAAAATGCTCATATTGTTTATGATCTTCTTTTAGATGAGGATGTCGACCTGGCTTGCTTTACAGAAGCCTGGCTGGGAGAGGACAGTGCCCTTACATTGATACAGGCCCTCCCAGCTGGGTATTCTGTGAGTGAGCAGATAAGGGGAAGTGGGTGGGGGGGTAGAGTTGCTCTAGCTTATAAGAACGACCTTGACCACAATACCTGTCTGGAACACAGTTCACATCGAGGTATGTACCTGAGCTTGAGGACCAAGGATAGTTTGGGGATTCTGCTAGTATACCAGCCACCCTGTTGTCTAGCAGACTCCCTAACCAAGCTGACACAGCTGGTCTCAGAGTTGCTGTTGGAGTCGAGGCCAGTTTGTGAAATCTAATTGGTGCGACTCAGGAGTTCATGGAAACCATGACAAACATGGGCCTATACAATTGATCATCAGGCCCACACATTGTGCTGGTCATACCTTCGATGCAGTCTTTATTATGGAACAGGAATATCTGTGGGTGGAGGTAATAAAAGCCTCTGCATTGTCATGGATGGATAATTTCCTGGTCAATACCAAACTAAGAGCCACTATCCACCCCACCAGGGGTGGTGGACCTATTAGAATGGTCCACCCTCAAAGGCTAATGGAACCAATTGGATTCCAGAAAGCCTTGGAGGGTTTAATAGTTGGTAATGCCGGTGACCCTGTTGAAGCTTTGGTTAATACTTGGAACACTGACCTTACCATTGCTATTGACATGTTCACTCCCAAGCATCCTTTCCAACTCACTTCAAATTGGAAACAATGGTATACATCAGAGCTTAGAAAAATGAAGCGGGTTGGACAACGACTAGAGTGCATCTGGTGGAAAACTTGACTCTTGTCTGACAAGACTCATCTTAGGAACCTTCTTTGGTCCTATCAAGAGGCAATGCGTGCAGCACAGAGATCTTTCTGTTCTGCATGCATTGCGTCTGCAGAGTCCCGTCCAGCAGAGGTGTTTAGGGTGGTAAGAGAGCTGACGCAGGTACCTCCTGTGCAGAACCCATTACTTAACCCAACAACGGCCTGCTGTGAGGTGTTTAACAACTTTTTTTCAGATTAAATCTCTCAGATAGGAGCTGTCCTAGATGCCAGTGTTATGACAGAATCAATTGATGAGGGGTCCAGCAACTCCGTTAATGAAATTATCCTGGATCAGTTTCAATCTGTGAGTACTGATGTCATGGACAAGCTCCTTGGTAGAGTGAAGAAAACAACCTGCCCTCTTGATCCTTGCCCATCATGGCTGGCTGGCTGGGGGGGGGGGATGCATTGAGGATGTTCCTTATGGACATCATCAATGTATCCCTCAGGGAAGGTCATATTCCACCCTGTCTGAAGGAAGCGGCTGTTAGGCCGCTTCTAAAAAAACCTTCCCTGGACCCCCTGGATATGAACAACTATAGGCCAGTCTCTCTGTTACCATTCTTGAGCAAGGTAATCAAGAGGCCAGTTGCTCTTCAACTTTAAGCTGTCTTGGATGAAACCGATTATCTAGACCCATTTCAAACTGGCTTTAGGACAGGATTTGGAATTGAGACTGCCATGGGTGCCTTGGCCGATGACCTGCGTCTGAGCATCAACAGGAGTAGTGTGACCCTGTTGGTGCTTTTAGACCTCTCAGCGGCTTTTGATATGATAGATCATGGCATCCTCTTGGATTGCCTGAGTGGGTTAGGAGTCAGAGGCACTGTGCTCCAGTGGCTCCATTCCTTCCTCTCGGGCAGATCCCAGAGAGTGCTGCTCGGCATCCCTCAAGGCACCATTCTGTCCCCGATGCTGTTCAACATGATATGAGCTGCTGGGTGAGATCATTTGGAGTCATGTAACTGGGTGTTATCAGTACACTGATCACACCCAGATCTATTTCTCCATGTCTCAATCATCGGCCTCGACTCCTGATGGCATCTCTCCTCTCAGTGAATGTCTTAAGGCAGTAATGGGCTGGATGAGGAAAAACAGATTGAGAGTTAATCCAAACAAAATGGAGATGCTCACAGTAGCTACCCAGAAACCAGGAATTGTGTTGAAACCTCCTGTCCTGGACGGGGTCACACTCTTCGTAAAGGACTGTGTTCGCAGTCTGGGGGTGCTCCTTGACTCGTCACTCCTGATGAGAAATCAGGTAAATGTGATGGTCAGGAGTGCCTGTTATCAGCTTCGGCTGATATGCCAGCTGCACCCTTTTCTGGAAGTAAGGGACCTCAAGACTATGGTGCACACCCTGGTAACCTCCCATCTGGACATCTGTAATGAGCTCTACATGGGAAACTTCAACTAGTACAGTATATGGCAGCCAGTCTGGTCTCAGGAACATTGAGAAGAGACCACATAACACTGATCAGGAACATCTAGGGGGGACCATATAACTCTGGTATTAAAGTCCCTCCACTGGCTGCCTATTAGTTTCTGGGCACAGTATAAGGTGTTGGTTATTACCTTTAAAGCCCTAAATGGCTTGGGTCCAATCTACCTTCGGGATCACCTCCTCCCATACAATCCTCCCCACGCACTCTGGTCCTCTAGGAAGAATTTGCTTCAGCCATTAAAATCTAGGCTGTCTGCAACCTCCCAGAAAGCATTCTTGGTAATCGCCCCCAGATTATGGAACGGCCTGCTGGATGAGATCTGTCAGATTACTACGCTAAACAGCTTCAAAAAACGCTGTTAAGATGGATCTCTTCTGGCAGACCTTTCCAGAAAAGACTTCCTGACCTCAGGAACCCCCTTATCTACCCTTTCCCAATTCGGATGCTGCTGTTCTCCTGCTTGTTTTATTATATCATTGTTGTTAATGACTTGATTTTATCCCATATCATTTTAATTAAGATGTTTTAATACTTTTTGGTTTAATACTTTTTTAAGGGGTGGGTGGGTTTTGGGCTTCAGGGAATTTATATTGTATGTAATTTTAGCCTCCTCGATTGTTCTCAGAGGGACGGGGTACAAATTATTATTATTATTATTATTATTATTATTATTATTATTATTATTATTATTATTATTATTATTATTATTATTATTATTATTATTATAGAACTCAGCCCAAAAAACCCACAAAAACGTATGGATGCCATCCGTGAAAGCCTCCTCCTCCCCCATGCCATCACCAGCCTTCAGCTGCCTCTTCCTCCTCCTCTCCACCCTCTGCATGCCAGGGGAAATGGCTTCATCTGCCATAGATTTGCCATCACAGCTCTATTCTATACAGCTGAAGAGTAGACTCAAATCTATGAAAGCTTATGCTGCCAGCTTCTTTCTTTCAGTTAGTTTCAAATGTAGTAGAAAATACCAATGTAATGAGATTAATGTTGTTTGGAGAGGCTAAAGTTGTTCATACTAAGAAATTCTGACATTGTCCATGTGTTGGATACATTCTGTAACACATAATTGGCTAATGTGATGGACAGCCAATGTAGTCTAGTGGAGTATTGGACCAGGACTTGGGAGATGCAGGCTCTCAACCAATGGGGATTTCTAGCCAATGTGGTGTAGTAAACAGAACATTCAGTTATTGACCTTTCACAGTACACAATTATACCACTATAATTGCAGTTTAATTGTGATAGCTCCATCCTATGGAATCCTCAGATTTGCAGTTGAAGGGAGGTATTTATAATTCTCAGCCACAGAGCTCCTGTGTGTCCCCAAACTAAAATCCTGTAATTTCTTAGGGGGGTTGCAGACTGCCAGAAATAGTGCAAATTGAGTCCACTTTTAGGGTTAGGGTTAGTGCTAGGGAATCATGGGAATTGTTGTTTTTTTCTGAGACATCGAGCCTTCTCTGTCAGAGAGCTCTGGTGCCACAATAAAATACAGTTCCCATGATTCCCTAACCCTAACCCTAACCCTAAAAGTGGACTCAATTTGCACTATTTCTGGCAGTCTGCAACCCCCCTTAGTCAGGGCAGTTAAACTGGAACCATAGTGCTATAGTTGTGTAGTGTGAAAGGCCCCAGGTTACAATCCAAACACACTTACCAGATTTCATTGAACACAGTAGGGATTTACTTCCGGCTATGGATACATTGATTACACTGTCAAAACAAAAGGTCAGCAGTTCTGGTATTTTTTGTTAAGACCTGAAGGCATTGTTTTGAGAATTTTTGAGAATTTCTGTGCTTTTTCAGATATTTGACAATGGTGCTGAATGTTATTTCTTCTGCATTGCCTCAGAGCTATTCCAGACCATACTCAGGTGTGTATGTGTGTATGTGTGCATGTGTGTTATAATTTGTTCAATAAATGTTCCAAACCAAAAAAAAAAAAAAAGATGCTGTATCTACACTATTTAACTGAGAGGTGTAACTTTTCCGCAGTCTGGCCAGATTTTTATATCATACTTAACAGCAGCACAGTAGCCAAGTACTTGACCTTCTGCACTGCCATTATTCATGAATGACATTCTGCAAAAGTCTTTTTAGACCTTAAAAGGTAAAATAAAATTGATAAAACTACTGTAGTAAATGGAAACAATGGCACCAGAACTTTTCATTGGAATCATAGGGAACCACTGGATCCATGTCACAGCAGTTGTGTCACAAAGGAAAGAACAAAGATGCAATGCTACATGTAATCTAGAAAGCAAAGGGGATGTTCTAAGTAAGTGAATGGCACAATGTATAAAGGGAAGATTGTCATGAACCTGGGGTCTCACAGTAGCCTTGATAGAGATTCATGGGCATAGAAGCCTGTAATATCAACAAAGAAGAAACCAGTGAGAAGACTCCTGAACCTGAAAGACTGAGGTTCCTGAGCCCAAAAGACCACAGAGTACTTCAAGTCTGTGACCCATGAGTCCAGACTAATATTGGAGGGCCCTGTGTCTTTATGGAATCTTGCCATATCAAAATGAGAACACTGCTAGTGGTCTCACCAGGAGACGCAGAGGGTACAGATTGCACCAGGTGACACCCTAAGGGCAGGTGCGCCTCTGCTCCTCAAACACCTATCTTTTGAAAGAAATGGGCTATGGACTTCATCTGCTTCCCTTTAAAATGCTTTAAGAGATGGTGGGAGTGGGGTGAAGCTCAATGGTAAGATAAAGGAGAGGCCCCAGAATTTTTTTTAAAATTAAAATTTCAAATGTTAAAATTTTAATTAAAAAAATTAAATTTTTTGAAATTTTAAAAAATCTTTTTATTTTCTTTTTAAAAATCACATTTTAACCAAATCTTCACAATCTAAATACATTTAGGTTGTGCATATGGTATTGTAATTTGAAGGTAAAATTTAAATTTTGCTAGTTGTTTATGTCACTACTACAGTCGCCCCTCCATTTTCACAGACTTGGAGTTTGCGTCCCTCACCTGCTCGTGGGCAGCAAATGGAGGGGAACAAAATGGGGTGTGCATGCCATTATTTTTGATTGGGCTCAAATATTTGCGAGCCACCATTTTTATGGGGGGGGCTGGAACGGATCTCCTACAAATTGGGAGGGGCATTACATTCAGTGGTATATGAGAACTATGATTTGTGAGTAATGTTAGTGCAAAAAAGCATTTCTAAGGATTATGTATGGTGTGAAATGGGAGGAGGTAATTGGGGTGGTGACACCATGAATTACTGCACCGGGTGACACCAACCCTAGTGATGCCACTGAACACTACATTACGTGCATTCAGCAAGCCCAATAAGAGATCTCACCTCTGGTGCAAGACCAAGATACCATTATTTTGTCATTTTTCTTTTGTTCAAAATATAATTTTGTGCAAAACCCCTGTCTCTCCATGAAGAGGGCATCATTTTTCTTTGTGATGCTTGTTGCAAATGCAACAACACTATGCACTGAAAGAGTTAAAGCCTCAGAGTAGTCAGTAATGGCTGGGTTAAATAGTTTGAGTGACCTGCAGTGACTTCCCTCTCTGTCTACCTATCCTGACCCTTTTGTGATGTAAACTGATACTCTCAGGAAAGCTTCTGCTCCTTCTCATCCTCCCTCTCTTCTCCCAGATCATGCTAGAGATGTAGCTAGATTAGAATAGCTCCCTCAGTAATTTTCCTATCTAAGAATGGTTTGTTCTCTAAGCCATCGATGTCTTTGCGCCTTTGCCAGATCTTGTGTGCCACTGCACTGCACTAATTTTAATAATGCTAAGCACACACAAACAGCAAGCAAAACAGGACAGCTGGATTGATCACAATGATACAAACAATCCATCCAATGAAACCTGATTTGCCCCTTCGATTGCCTGACCAACCGCTAAGCTTGTGTAAGCAGGATAGTTTGCTGAAACTTTGGGAGATAACCTTCTTCCTTCACCAGCTCCACACTGGAGAGGAAGACTTGAGCTTGCTGCCTTACCCCTAGTACTCAATGCACTGCCAGGCCAGCCCAGAAACAAATCTTTGCTTCCATCTGAAGATCAAATTTTTTGTAGGGGAGAGAGAGAAATTAGGAGAAATCATCCCTGCAGCTGTGCCAGGCTGCCAACTCCCTCCAAGGGCAGCTTGACAAAGAGTGTCTCCATCTTCTCATCTTACCAAAAAACAAAGGGGAGCAAGGGGGGTTCCCGCCCAATCTCATATGGAGATACCATATAAGGTCAGGATAAAGGAAAGAGGGCAGATTTTATTGTTTGCCTTGGCAGAATATCACACTACACAGTTAGAGTGCTATTATTTACCTGCTAGGCTGCCTCCTGTGGCATCCTGGGATTTGCAGTTTAGGGGGGAACCATTCTGAATTCTCAGCCAGAGAGCTTTTAGGCCTCACTAAACTACAAACCCCAGAATTCCACAGTAGGCAGCCATAGCAGGTATAGAGGAATAATAATGCTGTAACAGTGTAGTGTGATATTGACCTCAGTTACCAAGGTCAACAAGTGGAGCACTGAACAAAAATCAGAAGCAATAGTCAAACAGAAAGTAAATCTCTACCAGTAAATCCCTCTATCAGTGTGGCGAGTCATTGGCAAAGTGGAATATTCACAACAGCCAGTCAGAGACAGGCTGGCAAAAAGGTGGGCGCTGCCTGATGAGTGGCTATAAAAAGGGGGAGAAGCTGTTAAGACAAGAGGACTGTGCCATGTACTGTTAAACAAAGAAGAGGTTTCAGTACAAATCCATAATGGACTCCCA
>JAIPUX010001880.1:35242566-35253169 GCA_020142125.1 Phrynosoma platyrhinos | reverse complement strand
GCCTTCCTCTCAGGCTGAAAGAATGTGACTTGCCCAAGGTCACCCAGTAGGTCTCCATGACTGAGCAGGGATTTGAACCCTGGTCTCTACAGTCATAGTCAAGCATTTAAGCCACTACATCATGCTGGTTCTCACAAGAGACATACATCCAATTTTTATAATAAAATATAAAAATCATATTTGCATATGCAGGAGAGTTCAGTCATTTACTTGTATCAATTATGTGCTCTTTATCACTTTTAAATAACATAGTTATTGCCTTCATTATGTTTTCTTTGAAATATAGTAATAGACATGGCTGGACTGTTTCATTCAAACTGGAGATGAAATGAATTTGCACCTAACAATTCTTTCTCAGTATTGTTTTTGAATTCTTATGACAAATGGTGACCAAATATGCCCACCAAATATTTCATATCACTATTTTACAACCAATGATGCTTGAATTCAGTATTTGATCATTAATAGTTGTTAATGTTGCATAGTTGAAATCCCATAATATTTTGCATGTTGACAGTATTCCATAATTGATGTCTAATGGCTTAGCATCTGAAGCAAGACATACAATTGTATATTTTTACATTTAAGCTTTTATTGGTTTTCTAAATAGTTTTTAAAATACATTTAAGATATTGTTCCTTCCCCAGTCTCCATGGTAACTCTGAATATATGCCTCCAAACTATGATCAATTTGTAATATACATCTCACTCACACTTACAATACATATAGACCAAAAAGAAAAGCACATGTTGGATAAATGGGGAGGGGTGAGTAGATTGGGCAGGGGTAGGGAAGGTGATACCAGCCTAACAATATTCAAAATGCTCTGTCAGTCTAGACTAGCCCTCAAACAAATCCAAGAAAGTGAGCATACATTCAGCTATTTCTTGCCTGCCAAGAATACCTGACATTTTCTGAGTTTTCATCCAGGATAGCTGCCAAAATCAAAATGGTTAAATGGCTGAACTATTTTATTTTTATTTTTTAAATTTTTATTAATTTTATTAAAACAAACACATTCAAATTGGCAATACATACAAAAACAGACATACTAATTCACAAATATAAACCACACAGTTTCATTCTTCATAAGAGGGCTAAATTGACTTCCTAGTATATGAATATTCACCTTTTCTAAATAGATTTAATCGAACCCCTTGACTTATACCATAGCTTTTTTTCTAATTAATAAATCAAATATACATTTGATCCTCTGACCAGAAGTCAGTAAGAAAATTACCTTTATCTTTTACATTCAGTTTTATATTGGTTAGGGAAAGAGAACCAGCTATATACCATTATCCCATTCATTTTCTTTCCCTTTTCCAATATTCCTTTAAACATATCCATTCTTCCTCCACATCCTCTTCTACTTTCTCATTCATCAAAGCTGTCAAGATGTCTAACTCCATAGCTTCCCACATCTTTTTTATCCATTCCCTGTTTGACGGTATTCTTGCTTGTTTCCAAACTTTAGCATAAACTATTCTAGCTGCTGTGGCCATATATAATATAACATGTCTGTACATTCTTTCAAAATTTTTATCTATTGTGCTGGTCATATTTAATAGAAAGAGTGTCAGATCAAAAGCGATTTCAATTTTTAATATTTCCGACATTAATTTCTGTATTTTCCTCCAATATTTTGGAGCTTCTCTACATTCCCACCAAAGATGATAAAAAGTAGCTCCTTGCTTCCCGCATTTCCAACAGTTATTTATCAGTGTTTTATATATTTTGTTAATTTTTACATGTGATAAATACCAATGGTACATCATTTTAATATGATTTTCTTTATAGTCCTGACAGCATGTATAATAATTAGCATCACGCCAGGCCTTCTCCCATCTTTCTATTTCAATAGAGTTTCTGATATCATGTGCCCATCTGATCATGGAGTGTTTAACCTTCTCTCTCTCAAGATGGCTGCACTATTTTATGCATGCTTGCAAGACAGTAAGATCTACTGTCTTGCGTGAAGTTTATTCCGTTAGGTGTGCTGAGGTCAGCAAGCCTAAAGAAGGCAAAATTGTGAATTCAGAAATAAACTTTTCATTAAAAATGTACTTTTGAAGGTGATCCTTAGGGGTAGACATAAAAATGATTGTGGTTTAGCAACTGAACTTTGAAAAATATGGCCAAAGGCAGAAGTCATCTGATTTTCTAAAATGGATCTGTGCCTTCCTCTATGGGTGTATCTACACAGTAGAAATAAAACAGTTTGACATTACTTTAAGTGCTGTACCTCCATCCTATGGAATCCTAGGATTTGCAGTTTTACAAGGTCTTTAGCCTTCTCTACCAAAGTATGCTGGTCCCTCACAAAATTATGAATCCCGGGATTTTGTAGAATGGTGCCATGCCAGTTGAAGTGGTGTCAAACTGCATTCTTTCTTAGACTGTAGATATACCCTAAATCTGTTCTTTTTTCCATAAGATACTCACATCTAACAATGAGAATATGTTGCTTGCATTTCTATTCAGCCCTCCATGTGTTAACATGATTTACATCTCAAGAAGGTTCTTTATGTACCAAAACATTTTTGTCTCCCTGGAGCTGCAAGATTTTTTGTGCTTGATACATTCCACCAATTATCAGTGCTGCTTATCACTTCCTCCATGGCACTGGAAAAGCTCCTGATAGCAAGTAATATTGTCAGCTACTATACTAATGATGTTACAGCTATATCTTTAAAAGAACAAGTCATATATATGAGACTGTGAGTTTTTTTTTAAAAAAATCGCTATTCCCTTAGGTAATTCACTCTCCATCAGTATTGGTCATCAAGTACAGGTAAATTCAATCTTTGGAGTGAAGCCCAGAACTTTCAACTTGAATCCTTCTAAAGAAAGGAGTGTTAAAATATTTTACTGCACTATTTATTTGTCAAGACATTGAAGTAATTAGTTGAGAAGATGAGATGTTCTCATTATTCACATGACTCTCTTTCTTTCTCTCTCTCTTAATTCCTCTCTCTCTTACTCTGCCCAACTAACAATTTCTCTGCTCTGTTTAAATTCAAGTTATGAATTTTCCCATTCACAATAATTCACTAAGCACATAATAATGACAGTTCCAAATGACCTGATGTTTATTTGGGATATAAAAACAATGCCAATTTTTCACAGCATTGATGGGTAGGGGTGTTTTGGCACATCAAGACACTGTTGGGTGGGGGGGGGCCTCAAGTGTCACAATACATTGGGCCCTTGATATCCGTGGGCTTGCCATCCATGGATTTAACTATCTGTGGACTGCAAGCCCCATTTCTTTCAATGGGGGCATGCAAACACATCCATGTTAGTGGCTGTGTGCATGTCACACCTGTCATTGAAATCAATGGGACTCGAGGTCCCGTGTTTTTCTTTATATGTGGGGGATCTGGAATGGAATGGATCCCTGTTGATATGAAGGGTGGACTGTATTTTATTTATGCATACATGCATTTTAGGACAATATTTTTGTGCAAGTTATTTGTGCACATTACTGTGTTTTATAATAATAATAATAATAATAATAATAATAATAATAATAATAATTTATTTATAGCCCGCCCCTCTGCGTGGCAATCGGAGTGGGGTACAACAAGTTTAAAAACAGAACAGAGTTAAAAACCATTCCCTCATCCCATAATCCCACCCTCCCATCCCCTTAAAACAGAATTAAACCACAAGCCAATTAAAAATGCCACATTAGTTAAAATTAAAATAATTAAATTGTTTTATGAACAAAATTGTGTTTTGTGCAAAAGACGTCAGCAAAAAAACCAGGGTGGTTTTATGCACAAAATATTTTTTTTCACAAAAAAGTGCTCCCAGAAAAGAAAAGAAAAGAAAAAAAACCAAATGGTTCTCATCTCTTAGAGATAAAAGTTTTGAAATGTTTTGTTCTTGCATACAAGAATTAAATAATCCAATAACATCCAAACAATGGTACCTTTATTGGGACAACCCAAATGCACAATTACATGTTACAAGCTTTTGAAGTTAAACTGGCTTCTTCATCAGGCAAACAGGAGGAAAAAAATTGTTAGTCATAGGCCTGCATTTTCTGTTTCTGGTCTTAGTTCAGGTGGTACGGAGGGTTATCAGCAGGCTGGCACCTCCTCTTTTTTAGCCATGCAGTCACTGGGAAATTTTCAAAGTCAAGGAAATTTAATGTCTATTTGCAATTCAAAGATGTTTCCTTGGAATCCAGCGTGTCCCCTTCCTTTGTGAAGTCACAGGCTCCTATGTAGGTAGAGAACACTGTAATTAAATAAGTGAAGGTTTCCATCCTGAATACTTACCTACATCTTCTAATATGCCTTCTGAGAGAGTTCATAAGGACATTGTACAAGGAAGTGTTAAGCACCTCTTTCCTCAATTTCCAAAAAGGAAATACAGTGGGCCCTTGTTATGCACAGGGGTTCCATTCCTGACAAAAAGGCAAAAACTATGAAACCTCAACCGTGGTATACTTTCATAAGCCGAACATACACATGAGTTCTGGTCATTGTGAGGTAGACAAAATTTGATAATATTCATAAATTAATGAATATTCTCATGAGAAATTCTCAACATATGTTTTAATGCTGCTATTATGCACTGTCCTCTTACTTTAAAACCAGTCTAAATAATAATTCATTATTTGCTGAGTGAGCAGAATTAGGACAGCATAATCAAATTTAAAATATACCAATTTGACTCTTAAAAATAATTAGTCTGTGCAAAGTTTTCTAAATTATAATTTGATCAGAAACTTATATCTATAACCCTAACTTTACTAACCCCTAAGGCCCTAAATTGTTTGCAAACAGGGTATCTGACAGATCACCTATGCACACAAGATCTTCCCTGGCCCTTGGTTTTAAGACGAGTACTTGAGGCCTTACTCCATGGCAGCAGCTGTGAGACTGATAAATACTAGGATCAGGGAATTTCTTGTAGTGGCCTCATATTTTTGGAATATCTTCTTGTGCAAGGTATGTATGGTTCTCTCTTTTATGACCCTTCCCATCACTGAGGGGAATTTTAAAAACTGCCCAATTATAGTTTGCATCTGATTTCATCTGTTGTTTTGCCTATTTTAATTGTCATACCGTATAGTTATTTTAATCATTTATGTGGTAAATACAGGTTGAGTCTCTCTTACTCAGAATTCTGAAATCCAGAATATTCCAAAATCCAAAAATATTCACATGGATTGCTGAAATAGTGACACCTTTGTTTTTTGATGGTTCAATGTAAACAAATTTTATTCATGCACAAAATTATTTAAAATAATGCATGTAATACATAAACATAGCTGTGTTGGTCTGGAAAATCAGTATACAACGGGATCTTGTAACACCTTTGAGACTAACTGAGGGCCTTTGCAGACTGCCAGAAATAGTGCACATTAAATTGAGGCACTGCCCTGGCTTAGTGCTAGGGAGTCATGGGAATTGTATTTTTTTTCTGAGACATTGAGCCTTCTCTGTCAGAGAGCTCTGGTGCCACAATAAATTACAGTTCCCATGATTCCCTAGCACTGAGCCAGGGCAGTGTCTCAATTTAATGTGCACTATTTCTGGCAGTCTGCAAAGGCCCTGAAAGAAAGAAGCTGGTAGCATGAGCTTTTGTAGACTTTCCTCAGATGGAAGTAGGCTCAAGTCTACAAAAACTCATGCTGCCAGCTTTTTTTCTTTCATGTAACCTTCACAAATGCCCTTCTCCCTGCTGCCAATAAAACATAATAAAACTAAAGTAAATAACAAGCAATTTACTGCCCTTCCATGACACACAAAATCAGCTGCATCCTTTTGCTTAATAGTACAGCCAGCTTTGTCACCAACACTTTGATCCTAATGTTGATTCCTTGCTTGTTAAATAATGCTAGAATGCTAAGGAAGGGGGCTTGGGTTGTGTTGTGTTGGGTTAGGTTGGCTTCATTTGGATAAGCAACAAGCCTTGGGATTTGGCGAGCATTTTATCTGTTCTGATTGAGAGGTTTTCATATATCCAAATGACATAATCACTCACTTTATTTATATTCTATATTTTCCCCCAAAATAAGATTCAAACAAACTAACAGAATAAAAGAAATACATATAGCTAAACAAGAAAAGAGAAGATGAAAATAATATTAAACCATATATAGAATTAAAACAATATGACAATATTTTAAAATCATAGCTTAAAAACAATTTATCACTAAAACACAAATCCCATTATTTAAAAAAAAAACCAGTTTCCAAATGCCTGTTGAAATAGCAAGATCATCACTTCACAACAAAATGTTAGCAAGGGGAACTATGCTACTCTCCCTAGTGAAGGAATTCCAGAGTCTAGAGGCATCCAAAGAGAAGGCCCTCTCTCAACAAATGTATCTGTGAAGGTGGTGGAATTAGAAGAAGCACCTCCTGCAAAAATTGGGACTTGGGCAGGGTCCTAGGGGGAGACATGGTCCTTCAGGTAGCCCAGAAACTAGCCTTATAGGGCTTTAGAAGTCATAACCAGCACTTTGAATTGTGCTTAGAAATGGACCATCAGCCATTGGTCTTATTATAAGAAGGAACTTCTATGCTCTCTAAAACCAACTCCTTTTAACAATTTGGTTGCAGCTATTTTGAGCAGCTGAAGTTTTGAAATATTCTTCAGTGGTGGTCCTATATAGAGGATATTAAAGTTATCCAAATGGGATGTAACTAAGGCATCTGTAACTATGGCCCAAAACAGATGGGCCAAAAGATGTGGTTTCCAGCCATTTGGGGAGTGTGGCATTTACATGACACACACACCCAAAGCAGCCAGAAACCTGTCCAATGTCACAATCAGGTCCAAAGGACCAGATCAAAAAAGAGCCATTTTAATCTGGCTCCTGCAACATGTGGCTTTGGACTGCAGGCAGCAGCCCACTTTGGGAAGAGGTGATGAAGGAGTCATGGGCCAGCGATCCTAGCCATCTGCTTCACCCCATGACCAAGAAACCCAAGGAAAGAGTGTAGTTGATGAACTAGTTTTAATTGTTCAAATGCACTTTTAGCCACCACTGAAGTCTGAGCATCCAAGTTTAAGGCTGAGTCCAAACCCAATGGATGATCCTATTCAAGTCACACTCTCTCAGCCTCAGAGGAAGGGAATGACAACCCTCCTCTGAATGATAAATTTTGCCCAATCCCCCCCCCAACCCCCATGATGTGTTGCACATACCAGAAAAAAAAATTGGCCTAAATAACATAAAAGCCTTGAATCCCACTGGTTATTTTGAAAGTTAAACAGGGTCAGGCCTGGTTAGGACTTGGATGGAAGATCATCAACAGATACCAAGTGCTGTAGACTATATTTCAGAGGAACGAATTGGCAAAACTGCTTCTGGGCATCCCTTACCTAAGAAAATCCTATGAAATTCATGGAGTCACCATAAGATTTTTTATTTATTTATTTCCAGTATTTATATCCTGCCTTTCTCTCACAGTGGGATTCAAGGCAGGATTCAAGTTGACAGGTGACTTGAAGGCACATACACACACAAGTGTAACTTCACCTAGAAAAGTTTCAGTCCCTATTCCTTGATCTGCCTTGTTATCAGCCGGGAGATATCCATCTTGTCTGGGCTTAGCTTCAGTTTATTTGCCCTCATCCAATCCATTACTATCAACAGGAACTGGTTTAGAAGCAACTTCCATTGATTATGTGGAAAGGAGAGATAAAGTTGGGTATCATCAGCATACTGATAAACATCCTGCCCCAATTTATTCTCCACAAATTTCTGTCACTACTATAACTTTTTAAACTCCTTTCCTATGAGTAATGAAGACATGCAGGGGTCAGTTTTCTACATCCATTACCATTGTTTCAGTTCCCACTATACAGGGTGTCCAGAAATTATCTTTACAATTACAATTCGATATACAATTGAAAGTGTAAAGATAACTTTTGGACTCCTGTCTTTCTGGGCCATCTGTGACTCCTGATGATGACAGGAGTTGCATGGAGAGGGAGGGAGGGAGGAACCCCCATTCACACCACAGATGATAATAATAATAATAATAATAATAATAATAATAATAATAATAATAATAATAATAATAAATAAATGTATTTATACCCCACCCCTTTGAGATCAATCAGGGTAGCTTACAGTAAAAATGCAGTACAACAGTAAAAACAAATTACATCCCACCCACCCCTTAAAAAGTTATTAAATCTATTACAAGTTAAAAATAGACAAAGTTAAAACAACAATCACAAGCGTACAATAAAATGAGAGAGGACTGCGACAATATAGTAAATGATTTTCAGGGAGACAGATAGGGCTCCCCTAAGGAAAGGAGGGGACTAATCATATTCAGACAAAGAAATAACCAAAACCCTGGAATGTTTACAGCATGACCTGGATGTGGGGAGACAGGAAAATCCACTGTGAGGTGTACAATGCAGAAACATGATTAACTCAACATTTAATGGGTCCACTGGTCATTTGAAGGAGCCCACTGTTATACATTAGATTGCAAATGTAGCATAGTAGTCATTTGGGGGACTCTCAAGTCAGATACTGCAAGTAGCAAGTTGGAGAAGGCTTTCTGATAGGTCCCAGGTCTGATCATCTCCGTCTCTCTTTCATAACTTGGAAGAGTTACTTTTTTGGGAATAGTACTGCTAGAAGCCTCCCTATCCTGCCACCAGTATTCTGGAATTCTGGGTCTTGTAAGCCAAGCAATGATATTTCCAAAATCTACCTGCCATGCATGGGAGTAGTCAGTAAGGTAAGGATCAAGCTGTTATGTAGGATTTTTTAACATAATTGTTGTTGTTGTCGTTGTTATCCCATTTTTCTCTAAAATTGGGACTCAAAGCAGCTTACAATTTAAAAGTATACAATTAAAAACATACAAAAGTGAGAATTAAAATAGAATAAAAAACAGTTCTGTTTTATGTTATGTATTTGGCAGATTGGGGAAGGACATTTGCAAACTTGAATTGATTTAAAGGACAATAAGCTTAAGGAAGTAATTAATATATGTGATATATAGGAAGGGCATACAAATAGAGATCATCCTGTTCTCAGTATTCATGATATTTCTTGAAGCTTTGTTCTCCTCCTCCTATCTCAAGCGGAATATGGCTCTAGAGTGCCCAGCAGCTGTATTAACCTCATAAATATTATGTCTGGTCTTCCAAATAAAATATAAGTCACAAGCAGCTGATCATTTTGGATTGGATTGACTGGTATCATGAATGTTTAATCAAGTGACAGATGAACTCTTACTGGCAATTTCCTAAGAACAAAAATGCTTCCCTTTCCTATAATTGGATAGCAACTTAAAGCTGTTGGCATGAAGTGGCTATGGCAAAGTCTTAGGCCAGACCTTACATAATTTTTTTAAAACCTTTTTAAACTATGCATATGCTAGTTAATTTTTATCACACTTTTTATCACAAGTTATATCCATTGAAGATAAGAGAACATAGCATAGAAAATTAATTATAAAAGTTACAATAAAAATATTATAATAGGGTGAAAAACGTGGAACAAAAATGGTCACATTCCAAATAAAATCTCACATTGCAAAATAGCAATAGCAAATACATTTCTTTACCACTTATCAGTGAACTAGCACTCCCTAAGTTGCCTCAGGTCCCTAAATATCTTGGGCTGATCTGGGCAACTTAAAATTCTAGATGGAGGACTTGAAAATCCTTCTGACACTGATAGTACTATAAATGACCAAATTACTATGCTATCATTTTCACCCTTGTGCTCTCTGCCAGCTCCTTTGACAATGAACCTCTGTATTTTAGGTCTGTTCTCTTAGAAATTGTAAGGCTAACAGAGCTCCAAAATGGATATGCTTTTTAAAAGCACAGAAGAACACTGCTTTTATTTCTGCATTTTTATACAAAATAACCCCTCGTGCCATTAGGTGGGGAAGCATTATCTTTCTCATTTTACAAAGAAGAAAATTAAATAAAAGGTCATATGAAGTGCATAATAGCAGATATAAACTCCATGATGCAGTCATCATAGAAGAGTCCTGCTTCCTCAATCCCAGAACTTCCTGTTATTCCCTCCCTCCATCACTCTTGAAATAGTCCTTAATTTGCTTTGCAGAACAAGGCTCTGTCCCCTTTGCAGTAATAAAACAGTCTCATCTAAAGTCTGATCAGAGATCACCTAGGAAGAAATACGCTAACTGGGCCTGATGGAAAAGATGAAGATGAGTGTATAGGAAAGCAATAAGTATTTTCTAGGTAGTAATGTTCTAGCAAGAGAGATGAAATATAGGCAGGGGAAAAGATTCACTATCACTGTTATTACTACAGTGTCTTTTTAGAAGCCATCAGTGGTTTGGTGGATTGGTAAAATGGTGTATAATGTGTTTTACAGACATGATAACCTAGCCTGTCAGAAGCGTGGAATGAAAGATTAACTTTCTCATACATTACTGGAGCCTTCTTATAAAGCTCACTACTTCCCTATCCCCCTGTTTCCTTTTTTAAAAAATATCCTCATGATATAAGGCAGTATGTTTGCATTGTTGTTACTGTGGCTGCTATTGAAATTACTCTCACAGTAGTATGGATGAAACATCACAAATGTGAGTCTGCTGGGTTCCACATCATAGAAAAAACCTGTGT
>JAIPUX010001880.1:35216245-35235604 GCA_020142125.1 Phrynosoma platyrhinos | reverse complement strand
ACCCCTGGTCTATGGTATCGAATGCTGCTGAGATGTCTAAGAGCACCAACAGGTTCACACTTCCCCCGTCGATGCCCCGATGGAGATCATCGACTAAGGCGACCATGGCAGTCTCAACTCCATATCCCTCCCTGAAGCTGGTTTGAAATGGATTCAGATAATCAGCTTCTTCCAAGACAGCTTGGAGCTGGAAGGCAACTGCTCTCTCGATCACCTTACACAAGAATGGTGGAAGGGAGACTGGTCTATAATTAATTTTCACCAGGGGATCAAGGGAGGATTTTTTCAAGAGTGGTTTAACCACTGCTAGTTTCAAACTAGATGGAAATTTTCCTTCTCTGAGGGATGCATTAATGATGAGTTGCAATAATATTTTTACTGCATCACCTCCCTGGACGGTCAGCCAAGATGGGTAAGGATCGAGAGGGCATGTTGTCCTCCTTACACTTCCAAGAAGCTTGTCCACTTCATCAGTATTAACAAACTCAAAATGATCCAGTGTAACACAGTCCACAGAGTCTCTGGACATCTCTCTTATTGGTTCTGTTATAATGCCCCCATCCAGATTAGTCCTTATCTGAGAGATTTTATCTACAAAAAAGTCATTAAAAACACCACAACAGGTTTTAGTTGGTTCCAATAACAGGTTCAGGGTGGGAGGTAATTGAGTTAATTCTTTAACCACCCTGAACAGTTCTGCTGGATGAGACTTTGCAGATGCAATACGTGCAGCATAGAATGAATTCTTTGCTGCATCTATTGCCACTCGATAGGAATCTAACATGATTCTATGATGTGTCTTATCAAATAAATGTTGATGTTTCCACCAGTGGCGCTCTAGTCATTGTACAGCCCGCTTCATTTGGTGAAGATTTTCTGTGTACCAAGGTTTTTTATTTGAAGAGGGTTGAAAAGGACGCTTGGGAGCGATAATGTCTACAGCCCTGGTAAGGCCGTTATTCCAAGTATCAACCAAGGCATCAACAGAATCGCCAACATTCCCAACTATAAAACCCTCCAAGGTTTCCTGGAACCTTTTGGATTCCATCAGTCTTTGAGGGCGGACCATTTTAATTGGTCTTCTACCCCCGAGAGGAATTTGGATAGTAGCCTTCAGTCCTACTTTGACCAGGAAATGATCTGTCCATGACAGGGTGGAAGTCTGGATTACCTCAGCCCACAGATATTCCTGATCAGTACTAAAGGCCACATCGAGTGTATTGCCAGCACAATGTGTTGGACCCAAGACTAATTGGGACAGGCCCATGGCTGTCATGGAAGTCATGAACTCCCGAGCTGCACCTTTTAGATCTAATAAACCTGACTTGAAGGGGATGTTGAGGTCTCCCAGAACAAGAAGTCTGGGAGACTCCAACACCAACTCTGAGACCAGCTGTGTCAGCTCAGCCAGGGAGTCTGTTAAGCAACGGGGTGGATGGTAAACCAACAGAATCCCCAGACTCTCCTTAGCCTTCAGGGTCAAGTAGATACACTCACAGTGTGAGTCATTTTCCAGATAGGTCTCCTGGTCAAGGTGACAGTATTTTTATGGACCAAGGAAATTCCCCCCCTCGCCCACTTTCCCTAACCTGCTCCTGGACAGTATAACTGGCTGGGAGGGCCTTAACCCAGGTCACTGCTATCCTCTCCCAGCCAGGTTTCTGTAAAACAAGCCAGGTCAGCATCTGCTTCGTCTAACAAATCGTGGATTATATGAGATTTTTTCTTGCATTGCAGAGGAGCAAGGTAAGGGTTTGTGGTATGGTTGGGACGACCCTCAGTTCTTTTGGGCTAACAGGGTGAGAGGAAGATGGGATAGATTTCAAATATCGATCACGTCTTCCCTTGTATTTCATCCCCACCCTGTTAATGTTATATCTCCCCTTGCCCCACACTACTTCAATTGACTTGCCATGGCCGGCATCTAAATCAATGGTCTCCCTCCCAGACAGATTGGCTATTAACAGGTGTCAAATAATAAATAATAAATAAATAGTAAATAAGTAAAATAAAATAATTAATAGGTGTTGATAGCTTTTAACAGGCTATTAACATCCTCACCAACACCTCCCCTTCTTTCCTCCCCGCACAGGTGTTATAAGCACAGTTGATTATGATAATCACTGCCCGAAGCTCAATTGAAGCCCAGCTTTTAGAAAGTGCCATTTTTCATCAAAACTCCCTCTTTTCTCCTCCAGGTGTGAGTGCCTGTAATCGCCTCCAAAGGTACTGCTCCCACCAGATCCTCCCTCTTTTTCCCTCTCAATACCAGCACCAATAAATACAATAGTCTCAACAACCCAACACTCAGAGTTTTCATAAGGTGCCACTTTCACCGGCATCCCCCCTATTCCTCTCTTAGTGCTGGTGGGCATGGTGTGGCTAGTTTAATGTTGGGTTGAGACTTCAGTTCAGTAGCTGGCAGAGATGGGCGGATGATGGTGTCTCCGGAGGGTTGGGCGAGCTGAAGAAACCTCTCACTAGTCAAAGGTAGAGAGATGGTGGAGCCAAGGTGGTGATGGGGGTGGCAAAGGCCTCTGCCTCGAGTCCTCCTCTGGTGCGGAGCCTGGAGGACAGTTGGTGATGGGGGCGGCAACAGCCTCTATCCCAAGTCCTCTCCAGGCACAGGGCCTGGAGGACAAGTGGTGATGGGCGGCAACGGCCTCTGCCCCAAGTCCTCCTCTGGCACGGAGCCTGGAGGACAGTTGGTGAAGGGGGCGGCAATGGCCTCTGCCCCAAGTCCTCTCCAGGCGTAGAGCCTGGAGGACAGTTGGTGAAGGGGGTGGCAATGGCCTCTGCCCCAAGTCCTCTCCAGGCGCAGAGCCTGGAGGACAGTTGGTGAAGGGGGTGGCAATGGCCTCTGCCCCAAGTCCTCTCCAGTTACAGAGACTAGAGGACAGTTGGTGATGGGGGTGGCAACAGTCTCTGCCCCAAGTCCTCTCCAGTTATGGAGCCTGGAGGACAGTTGGTGATGGAGGCAGCAACGGCCTCTTCCCTAAGTCCTCTCCAGGCACAGAGCCTGGAAGACACAGAGCCTGGTGATGGGGGCAGCAATGGCCTCTGCACCAAGTCCTCTCCAGTTATGGAGCCTGGAGGACAGTTGGTGATGAGGGCAGCAATGGCCTCTGCCCCAGTCCTCTCCAGCCATCATTTCTGTTGCTTAGAGAAGCCTCAATTTGGGACAGATTGACTGACTGGAGCAAGTAGTTAGAGCATGCAACAATGGGGAGGAAGCAGCAGCAAAATGAGCTTTCAGGTTTGAGACCCTGCTAAGCAGTTTACAATGAGTAAGTCAATTGCCCCCAACAAGCTGGGTACTCATTTTACTGACCTATGAAAGGATGCAAGGCTTAGTGGACCTTGGAGCCCTCCTTTAGGATCAAACTTATAATGTTGTGGCTGCAGGACTGGCATTTAACCACTGCACCACCAGGGCTCCTTAGACATCGTTCCATAAAATACCACCATCAAGATACTGCATGCTCATTAATCTTGATGAAATCTGTAGTACATGAGTCTTAAGATGTCTTTCTGTAAAAGAGGCACTTGCAATAACTCATCATGTACTGGTAGCTAACAGCTATGTCTATAATTCAAAGTTAAAACAGTGTGCACATGCACACACACACACACACACATACTCACACATGAGGGTTTTCTTTATCCTTTAAACTCTCTGCCTCATATTCAAATTATTCCCTTCCTGCTCAGTTTTGAAAAGACCAAATAGGATGACACCTTTGTTGTTCTTCTGAAATAACATGGCAGAAGCAGTTAAAAATCCCAGGCAAGATCCTATCATTGGCTACATGGCAGTGGCATTTTATGCCTACCATGTCAGTGAGGTAGTGAATCCACTCTAAGTTTTAAGTTGAACTTCATAGGAGCTATCCAAGGTCTAATACACAGATACACAGATAGTTCTTGCTTCAGTCTTCTATGGCATTAAGGGTAGCACTGACAGGTAGTGAGAGGGTACAGTTCTTCTATTTGTTCAGAACTATCCATGTTCCTGAATCTTATTTTAAGTGCACAGGCAACAGATTCTGTTAAGTCATTTTTGCATGGGTCACTGGCACAATGGAAAGAAATATAATCCCTGCTCCCATCACCAACTCAGTCCATTTTGGGATTGATTAGGCAGGTGGCATCTATTGCTGCTTAAAAAAAAAACACAAAGAAATGTGCTCCATACGACATCTTTACAAAGTCACTATTTTCAATGACAGACTCCAGAAACTCTCAACCAGTATAGCCACTGGCCATATTGAATACAGATCCTAGGACTATCTCAATTACTATCCCAAATCTGGAAGAATCTACTCAAAATGCCACTGCCAAAACTGTCCCATTCATTCAGATAATGTGATGCTTCTCATAAAATTTCTTTACACTGGTATTCCAGTATTTTCTGCACCCAATGCAAAACTTTGCCTTTATATCTTTCCATGGCTTGCCCCAGTTCTGCCTTATAGAGATTTGGAGATTAAAATACATAGCACGCAGCTGTGCTTCTCCCTTTTTTGTTGTTGTTGTTTCTTTGCTTACAAGTAAACATAGAAGACAGCCAACTGTGGTTTGAACACTGAACTATGACTCTGGAGCCAGGGTTCGATACCCATTCAACCATGAAAACCCACTAGGTGACATTGGGCAAGACACACACTCTCAGGCCTAGAAAATGCCATGTTATGTTTGCCTCAGGGTCATCATAAATCAGAAATGACATGAAGACACACAGCAACAGCAACAACAAGCATGCAGGGCCCTGCACCAAATCAGGACCATGTGCCAGGAGGGGAGGTTTAAACCCCAGGCATTCCTTTCCCCAAATTCATTGCAACTACCCAGGTAACAATGGAAAGTTATCCTTTCCCATTTTTTAGCCCCACATTATAGAGGAGAGATTTCGGAAGACAGATAGAAAGTCAAATGTCCCCTACTTATGTGTGGTGGCCGTAATCCAGCTGTGTGCATTCTTGTGGGTTAAAAATGAAAGCTGCAGATATAGCATTTTAAATGATGCTTTTTTGCATGATCATGTCATAGCCTTTGGTATCTCTTTACCTGCAAAAGCCACTTCTCAATTCTCCCATGCTCGGCTTATCAGAGGTCTCTTCCTCTCAATTCTAACTCTTTCCCTGAACATTTTGTGGTCAGATGCTACCTGTTTTATCCCTTCTCAAAGCTCTCTTTGAATTAACCCATTATAATAATAATAATAATAATAATAATAATAATAATAATAATAATAATAATAATAATAATATTTATATACCACCCTTTGGTAACCCTTGGTTCCACTTTAAATTAGCAATGTGATCTCAGGCTCAATCCTAACTATCCCTGTCTCTCCCTCCCTGCATTGACTACAACCTACCCTCCTTGCTACCCTGGGTGAAGACATTTTTGTTTTGGCAGGCCTTTGATGGGTGATGGCTGAGGGTGGAAAAGGCCTTTCACATTGTGCTATACTGTTTAAATTTCTTTTCAGTGGCCATGCTTTTAACTGCTATTAATTCTATTGATAGTTTAATTATAGTTTTAACTTTAGTATGATTTGAATTTTTTATCTTTTTTTAACTTTCGTAAGCTGCCTTGCATCCCAAATTGGAAAAAATAGTGGGATACAGTCAGAATGGATAGGAGCTTTAAAAAGAGTTATGATTTTACAAAAAGCAGGCTTGTCTCATCCAGCATCCTGCTTCCCACACTGGCCAAACAGATGAAAAGCCTAGAAGTAGAATACGAGTGCAAGGGCACACTACTGGTACTGCTTGTATTTCCCAACAAGTGGTATCCAGAACGATCTGCCTCTGCTTTTGGAGAAAATATGCAGTGACCATGATAGCCTGACCTTCCATTAATTTGTTGAGTTCCCTTCTGTTGTTGTTATGTGCTTTCAAGTTATTTGACTTACAGTGACCCTAAGATGAACCTATCACAGGGTTTCCTTGGCAAGAAACCAAGAAAACCAACTGAGACTGAGAGAATGTGACTTGCCCAAGGTCACCTAGTGGGTCTCTATTATGAGAGAGGAAACAAAAACATTTTGAATTTACTTCCATTTGTCCTGAGTCTCCCATTATTCAGCTTCAGTGAATGAGAATCAAGATTGCAAATATTATGAGAGAGGAAGAAAAAACATTTTGAATTTACTTTCTCCCCTCCATAGATAATTCTATAAACCTGTTTTATGCTTCCCCTTATTCTTCATTTTTCCCTATGTTAAATTGTAACAAGTATTGACTGGTATTCATAGAGTTGTCAGACACCTTCCTGATCATCTTGGCTTGTCCTTGTCAATCTTCTCAATGATCAGTGTTGTTAATTTTATGAATAGAAAAGTGTTACCCTGTCAGTGACTTAATATTTCTTCCTCACGGTATGTACTACCAACATGAATTATACAGCAATATTTCTTAAGTCCCAAACTTGGCATAATTCCATATTCATGTACAGGCATTGCTGATGATGAGCATCCAGTTCCATTTACATTCTGAGATACAAATGATACATTTTTCTTCAATTCTGATGAAATGTGAGGATGTACTTTAAATTTAATCCATAATCTAAATCTTCCAGGGCTCCAGTTCAGGCATTAAATTAATTTCACTAGTCCCTGGGTTAAACCCCACAATTTTCTTCATAATGAATTGTTTAAGACACCTGACTGTACTGTTCATTAACTATGCTTTATCAGAATCTGTCACTTTATGTCTAACTTAAACTTTTTCCTTGGGTTAAAAACAGCTAAATAATATTCACATATCAACCACCCAGCACACTGACATTAAGAGCAATTGTACAGGCTGTTCTTAGGTGCAAATAACATCCTTTTTCCTTGTATCTAGATTGATGATTTTAATTAACCTTATAGCAAGGAAATATAACCACAATTGTGCATGGATTGAATCTGGTGGGAGAAGGAGAGGATGAAATCAGAAACCTCTTAGACATCCATTGTAGAGAAACTCATTTTGCTTTTGCCAAAGGGACCAGACTACATCTTTTCTTCTTTTGCAAAGTGCCTTTAGAAAGGAACAATTCATATCAAAGAAAAGACAGAAGGTCAAATAATACTTAACCTTTTATCTGCCGGCTGTTTTAATGCTTCAGCCCTCCCAGACAATTTTCTATAAATATAAACACTGGATCCAGACTGAAATCTACAGCAGGTTCACCATCCTGCTGACATTGGAACCACAAGTGTCTACTGGTAGCTGATGCAGAGGACAATTTTGTCATGTAAAACTCTTTTGTCCAAATGTCATGGAGAATAAGACAGTACCCCTTGCCTTATACCCTCTTTGAGTTGGCAGTCCTATGCATCAGTACAAAAGCAACCAAGTTTCTATTGTGCAATTCTTCTGACTGAAGAGCTAGCCCATGGTTCAAGCTGCATGAGTTGTCATATTAAAGCAGCCTTGATTTCTTCTCAGAGATTAGCTTCATACATTAACATGCACCAAAAAGAAAAATAAATGCTTTTTTAACGTGTATTAATCTTCAGCTCATTAATCTTCACATGGTGGAAATGGTCAACAGCTGCTTCAAGTGTAACTTACAAGATGGAAAAAGCTCTCATATTTCCTTTCCATATCATCTTATGTATTTCCAATGACTGATGCTCTTCAGAATAATATCTAATCAATTTGTCTGTAAACCAAGACCTTATCCACTAAGGAAGTCAGGGAAGAGAAGGCTTTCATCACCCCCTCATATTCAAGGGATAAGAAATTATTATATACAATTGGTAATATATAATCTCATGGATAAGAATAGAACCTATAGAACCAAAATAAAGTGTGAAAAACTCAAATTTCCATACAAGAAACCCAGTTTTCTAGAAAAGGAAACAGTCATAAGATGTAGAACAGCTACACACCTACTGGCATTTCTTATTGTTTATATCATTAAATAACCAATAAGATACCATATTTGCTTTTGACAGGTGTCCTTGCCTGCAGATATATGTCCAATATAATGATGCTTGGGGTGAAGGAGAATGATTGTATGGTAGCAATAACAACTATCTTTCTTTTCCTCAGGCAGCAACTATATGTGCTTGTCATGCTCATGGAAGCTCACCCAAATTAATCATTAAGATGATCTGCAATAAATTCCAGGGTGGGAAGATATTATTCAGATCCACAAGCTGTTCTCATGAAGCACTTCCTGGTCAACTCCTCTGATGACAGCCCTCCTGAGAGCAAATGAGGTCTAAGGACAGGATGTAAATCTCATCTCAGTCATGGACAAAGCATTACTGTCCATCAGCATTCATTCCCCAACCATTTTTTTATATAAAAAAAATGAATATGATACCAAATACTGAAAACAACAGTCTTGCTGCAAATACAAATAAGGTAAAAACCACAAAAACCTTTTGCAAAATATAGCAGGATGTTATATAATATTGTAACTTGGCCATTGACTGATTTGCTTAGTTTTACTGAAATGAACGCATGGCTGCAGTCCTATTTTTGAAAGCAAGTATGACACATTTGAAAGAGCTTTCCTTCAAGTAATTGTTTTTAGAACTGCAATGCTACTGTTCCTGTGCATGTTTTCTCAAAATCAAATATGATAGCCAATGTGGTATAATGGTTAGAGCAGGGCTGAACAGCTTGTGATCCACCAGGCATTTCTGGACTGAAGCTCACTATGGCTGATAGAAATTGCTGCCCAACAAAATTTGGAAGTCCTGGAATAGAGTTTTGTATCAGGACTTGGGAAACCCAGGTTGGGGCCAGTTACTCTCTCCCAGAAGAATAATGCATGCTTCCATGAACTTATTGGCAAAAAGGTGGGATAGAAATACAGTTCACTAACTAATGCATTATACACAGGCCAACATCCTGTTAGTGACATACATGAGTCCACTGTACACTTGTGTATGCATTTTTGGTCATTGAGGAAGGTGATATTCTCTTCCTCTGTCACAATACCCAAAACCTTCCCCCCTCCAGATTCAGTATTGAGCTTCAATAACCACACACACACACCCCTACCAGGCCATTCTGTTGTTGGTGGAGAGCAATCAGTAACAGAGAAGTGTCTGGTTATGTTATCATATGACATCATCTGCTGAGATCTCTGAAGAACCCCAGCCTATCTCAATGGAAGATGTCTTCAGTCTATATCTGGCTATGGAAATCTAGGCAGATACCTTTCTGGTTCCTCACAGCACATGTGCACACACATATACACACCTCAAGCAAAGCAATGGCCATGGGGGAGATATCTCAGTGTAACAGTTCTTCCTGGAGTGGGCCAATAATTTAACTAAATTTAGTGGGGGAAACCACCCAGGACAGTTGCCTAGTACATATTAATGTGCAGCCCCAGACAAGTGCACAGAGCACAGTCAAAAAGAGGTCCCCCGAATTCATGAGGCTTTACTCCAGAGTAAACATTTTTAAGCTCTCACTGCATGATGTAGTGTATACCTATATAAAAAATTTCTTCTCTGAATAATATTATTCTTAGGGTTAACACAAAACAGAGCTTTGAGAACCAGGGCATGGAATGCCATGTTGTGAATATTGTCTATTGCTTATAAAAAGTAAAATATGAGTTTACTGAGGAAGAGCATTGCTTTTAAATAGCAACTTTTCATTTTTAATGATGACTCAATTTTAAGCTGTGTGGAGGAATTAATGGCAAGATGTACATTTTCCTAATAGCAACCACATTAAAGTACACTGCAAAAAGTTGCCATACTGAGCCCGGCTAGAAGCTGCAATAATTAAAGAGAAGAAAGCACATCATGTCCCTGTGAGTTAGAGCAGAATACTCCAAGAACTCATTATATCAATACTGAAGCAGCAGGTTTTTAACTAAGCAACAATAATCTGCACATGCAAGAAGCCAATGGAATATTGGAGGTTAGGTGGAAAACACAGTACCCCAGACCAGAAGAAATGTCAATACTATCTATTTAAAACCTTTATTTACATACTGAATGTTGGCCTCCCATGTAAACACTGGTAATGAACAGAAGCTGATTAAACTGTACATAATGAATATTCATGAAATCACCTGGACTTTCATGTTAATTTTGTTCCTTGGACTATGATTCTCTGTGCATAACAAACTTTCATCTCTTGCCAAGGCAGCCAAAGGAGGTCATGGCATATGGGAAAAATTTATCTAAATTGCAATAGGATCCTGTATGGAAGATGTCAGCTGGAAAATGTCTTGGGAAAATCCTGGTTTCATGAGGAAATACTTTCCTCATGAAAATGTGAACCCTGACTAGTTAGTTAGTGCTTATGTGTATATTATGTGTATATTATAATGCACATTCCTTCATGATATACACATAAGTACCAACTAGTCAGGGTTCACATTTTCATGAGGAAAGTATTTCCTTATGAAACCAGGACCTGCCTAAGATATTTTGCCATCTGACATCTTCTGCTCCCTATTAAGAAGCCAATTGGCCTGTTAGTTGAAAGACTGGAACCACTGCATAACAGTGCCCCCAAGTCCTATCTCAGAGAGGCAGCCCAGGAGGATTCCATGGTCAATGGTACCGAAAGCCGCTGAGAGATCCAACAGGACCAACTGGGACACACTCCCACTGTCCAGTTCCCTGCGTAAATCTCCACCAAGGCAACCAAAGCTGTCTCCGTCCTATCTCCATCCTATAGCCAGGTCTGAAACCATAAGCTTATCGCACGGCACTTAAGGAATGGGAACGGAACATAACGGAACTCAAGGGAACAGATTGGAGCAAAAATGCATTTTACTGCATGGGAGAACACCACCAATGCTGCCAGGAGTCCCCAATCCATTCCCCAGCCGTTCTTGGCAGCCGATTTTTGAAGGACTATTTTGAACAATCCTTCAAAAATCAGCTGCCAGGAATGGCTGGGGAACAGACTGGGGACTCCTGGCGGAATTGGTGGTGCTCTCCTGTGCAGTAAAATGCATTTTTTCTCCGTTCAATTCCCTTATGTTCCATTCTATTCCTGTTCTTCAAAGTTCTGTTCAATAAGCTTACAGATTGAAATGGATCTACATAATCCATCCCATCCAGATATCCCTGGAGCTGAGAGGCCACCACTCACTCCAGAATCTTGCCAAAGAATGGAACATTAGAGACTGGCTGATAGTTATCCAAAGTGGTGGGATCCAGGGAGGTCTTTTTCAGCAACGGCCTCACCACAGGCTCCTTTAGGCAGAATGGAAGTCTGCCTTGCTGCAGGGAAGCATTCACCACTTCCTTTACCCCCTCGGCCAGTCCCCATCTAGCAGCATTCAGAAGCTAGGAAAGGTAAGGATACAGAATGCACATGGTGGCCCTCACTTCTCCAGGGATCCTGTCAACATCCTCAAACTGCTCAAATTTTCTCATATATGAACATTTAATTTTCATTTCTGCAGCATACAAATATATGCAATGCCAGTTTTAAATTTTTCATATAGAACAGAGCTAGCCATGTTTCTAGTCCTCTCATAATGTAGTTTGGTATTGACAGAGAGAGTAGTGCTGCATGTTTATGTACACAGCAAGATATGCAGGATACCACCAGAAGCAATGGCTTTCTTTCCTAATTTCTCTTCTGCAGCCTTCTCTGTGTTCATCTGTATGGTGGATCTTTTTAAAGCTGAAGAATTCTCTTTTCAGTTTGTCTTTTAGATGGTGTACTACTTCAACCCAAACTGAACAGGGTATATTATCTCAACCAGCACACTACTTTGTCAGATGGATTCCCTGTGATAATCTGCTGTTTTCTGATTATTCAGAAGGAAAAGGGAAAGTGATGATAAATCACTGGAAATGAATACCCTCTTATGCACCTGTATTTAATTAGGGGGACAACAAATCAAGAGAACAGCCTGGAAGCAAAATAGGCTGCTGCTTTGATCTTAGTCTGGGTAGGTGACTCTTTTGAAGATCTGTCATTTGAGAAACCTTTTACTGCCACAGTAGGTTTAAGGCTATCAGTGCAGGAGGAAAGCAACTGTTTCATAATTTTTGCCCATCTCCCCACTCCAAAACGCCCATGCCTTTTTAGTATCAACACTGAGGGAACACACTAGGCCTTTAATGAGTTTTTCTACACAGTACATAACTTGTCTTGTTTATTAGGCAGCAATCCTTAACCAGTCACTTAAACAGTTAGACTCACTGTAGTGGTGCTTACTTTTGAGCAGGTATGTCTACTATATATGTTTGATAGAACCTGGGGGCATATGTTCAAATAAACAGGCTTAAAACTAGACTAGACTGCCCCCAAAAATATGTGTGGCTCATTCAGTGGACCTCCTTTAGGATGGTGCTTAGACAATTTTATTTAAGTGTTTGTGTGAGTGCATGCTCTCTCACACAGCTGTTTTAAATACTTGCACATTTTGCTGCACATTATTCATGTTTGTTTTTAATTGTAGTCATATTCTTGTGTTTGTTAAATTTTGGTTTTGGCTCAGAATTTGATAGTGTTTATTCCACAGTAACTGTGCATAACACTGCAACCTAAAATAATCTGAATTCTGAAATCACAACATTGCTGCGGCCTCATTCCCACTTACAAATAAATCAGTTTGCAGTCTGAATCAATGGATTGGTTCAGCAGCGGAGTGTGGTTCACACTACATTTGCCCCAATTGCATTTTCTTGTTGTAAAATAACCCACTTGTCACCCACATTTTGACTAATGAATCAATTCAAAATGGACCCTCTTCAGCCAGCTGGCAAATTTAAAGGGCAAATTTAAATTGATTCCGATCTGCATCCCATTCACACTTGCACTGAATCAATTTATTGCAAAAGACATGGAAAAAATGAGCATCAAAAAGACACACGTTAAATGGGTCTAGCATGGGGGGGCTCTCCAAACCACTTCAGCGATTTGGCTCAGGTGTGAACCAGGGTCATTTAAACCGCTTGAAACTGGTTAGTGAACCAGTTTATAATGTAGTGGGAATGAGGCCTACATATACAAAATCTATTCAGACAATTCTTTCAGAATCTGGGCTGACTGAAATTAGTTCATTATATTTGCCAGGCAATAGAGCAGTCAGCTCCTAGTTCTTTTGGACAGTAACACAGCACAATGGCATGGTCAAATAGAAAATACACATCTAAATAAGTAAAAGAACATTCCTGCATTGTCCTCTCTTACACAATCCCATGAATATGCAAAAATACCTAAGGGTATGTACATATGCTCCTCTTATAATAAAAGCATAGCTAAAACAAATTTAAGATCTTCATTCCACAGCGTGTATGAAAGCACAGCTTAACCTCAATGTGCAATGGAAGATATTTTAAGAGCAGCAGAGAATATACAGAAATTTGGGGGGGGGGGGAATATCCTTCAACGTAACTTTTTTTTCAATAAATAAGAAAACTTCATTGAAGTTGCCATGGAGTCTACTGCTTTTTGCCATAATACAGTGCACAAATAATTCTATATCAAACCTTGAAAACCTTTTCAGTTACCTTATGCTGCACCCTCTTGGTTATTATTAACATTGCAGCCTACTTATCAAATGTGATCAGAAAAAGAGCCTTCCTGGCTTCTCAGTGGAAAAAGCAAAATCAAAAAACATATAATGTAAGCACAGGGTTAAAACACAATGACAGAGCATCCCAAAACCAAATAGCTTATATGTGTTGCAATATAGGATGGCAAAACTGGTACAGCCATACTCTCCTTAAGTAGGACACTTAAAGTTCCACAGAGGCTTCAACTAAAATAAAATCAGTTGAAAATATTTTTATTAGAATCACTAAAATGTCACAGAAAGGGCAAGGTATGGAATTCTTCAGACCTCTTCAGCAGTCTGAGTATCACAAAACAAGGGAACAAACATAAAAACATAAAAGTCTGGCTGAATTTTGTAACTGTTGTCTCTTCTTTGGATGTATCCCAAGATGAGAACTACAGACTGGAAGAACTGTTTAGTTTAATGGGGGGGAAAGACATTAGGTAAGAATTAAGTTCTGCATAAGTGTTTTAGGTATAGACTATTATTCTACAGTTTTGTGTGACACCCTCCCAAATGATTGTTATTATAGTTACATTTATTTATATCTCACCTTTTCCCCAGTTCAGATCTCACTTAAAATAAATATACTTAAAATTCACAGCATACAAAAATTATACAGTAATTATATTATCTGAACACAATATGAAAACCCCATTCAAGCAGAGAATTAGAGAGTTCAGTTCTAGACATTTAGAGGATACTTCAGAATAGCATGAGAGGTGGTGCAGAAAGCTGTAGTAAAAAGAGAGAACCAGCAGCAAATCAAATCCCAGCCCTTACTTTGATTCATCGAAATTTCTTCTTTTTGTGAACAGAGCCACAACTTAGTATCCAACTACAGTTGATGTTCTTCCCTGCAAACCACTAACCATATAGATTTTAACTGAAGCATACTTCATTCATATACTTCATGCAGTGGCCCAAGTGGTTAAGATGCTAACTCTGTTTATTGCAAGATCAGCAGGTTGGCAGTTCGAGGCATGGGTGCTGCATGATGGGGTGAGCTTCTGTCACTAGTCCCAGCTTCTGCCAACCTAGCAGTTCGAAAGCATGCAAATACAAGTAGATAAATAGGTACCACTTCGGTAGGAAGGTAAACAGAGTTCTGTGCAATCATGCTGGCCACATGATCACAGAGTAGTCTCTGAAAATGCTGGCTCTTCAGCTTAGTAATAGAGATGAGCACCACTTCTGATGGTCGGACACGACTTGACAACCTGGTCAATAGGGAATACCTTTACCTTTACCTTTATATTTCATTTGCACTTCACTATTATTAATATGAAATACTATTTGCATGTTTCCTTTATCCACTGACTTTACCAGAGATATTCATCTTAGCAGGAACTCCTTCATCCATGATGCAAACTTCCAGTCCATGTCAAGACTAATTTTACAGTCTTAAAGCATTTGGACACATGTTGTCTCAATGACTGCCTCCTTCCCTAAAAAGATTTTCTGAGGACCTTCCACAGATACCCTAGCAAATAGTCCCAGCAGGTGGCTGCATAATACTGGACCTATTTAGTGGTGGTCCCCAAAGGGTCAGACAAGGCTGTATCCTTTCACTTTATCTATTCAACTTGTATGCAGAACATACTATAAGAAAAGCAGGCTTGGACACAGAAGAAGGAGGAGTGAAAATAGTAGGAAGGAATATCATCAATCTGAGATATGCAGGTGACATCATAATACTAGCAGAAGACCTCACAGACCTGGAACACCTACTAAGGAAGATCAAAGAAGAAAGTGCAAAGTCAAGCTTAATGCTGAACATAAAGAAAACAAGATTAATGACCACCAAGGACCTTCACAAGTTCAACCTATACAATGAAGAAATAGAAATAGTAAAAGAATTCCCATACCTGGGATCAAACATTGATAGAAATGGGGACTGCTGTCAGGAAATCAGAAGAAGATTAAGAATGGGAAGGATGGCTATGAAAGAACTAGAAAAGATTCTAAAATGCAAAGATATACAACTCAGCACAAAAGTTAGAATCATACAAGCCATCATATTCCCTATTACCATGTATGGATGTGAGAACTGGACAGTTAAGAAAGATGATGGGGTAAAAAATCAATTCCTTTCAGATATCGTGCTAGAGAAGAGTACTGAGGATCCCATGGACAACCAAAAGGGCAAACAGTTGGGTCCTAGAGCAGATCAAACCAGGGACCTCCATGGAAACCATGATGACCAAACTAAAACTGTTGTACTTCGGACATATCATGAGAAGAGAGGACTCTTTGGAAAAAATAATAATGCTGGTGAAGGTGGAGGGGAGTAGGAAGACAGGAAGGCCACATGCTAGATGAATGGATTCTATTAAAGTGGTCATGGGTATGGGGTTGCAAGAATTAAACAGAGCAGTGGCAGACAGAGGGTCTTGGAGATGTCTCATTCATAAAGTCACCATGAGTCAAGATCGACTCAAGGGCAGTTAACAACAACAACAATCCCTAGCTATGGAACACCCTCTCCAGAAAGGATCACCTAATGCCTATATCTGGTCTTCTTGAGGAAAACCTTTTTATTTTACCAGACTTTTTAATTTTAGGAGATTACTACACAGGATTTTAAACTGTGGTTACACCTGAATGAAAGCAGCTTTGGTGATACTTATTTCACAATGACACCTCCAGCCTGTAGCTTCTGCATTCCCCCTACCATGTTCCAGTTGTCCTTTTTCACTTACAGGGAAATCCATTAATGAGTTTTCAATAGCACGAGTGCCCAGGTATGAAATGTTGCTACTGGGACAATTGCGATATTGCCAGTGCCAGTCACATGATGTCAGTGTCCCCTCCTCTGCCCCTGTTCTCCTTCCCCTTTGCTATTCCTAAGTAGCCCAATTGCTTTTTAAAAAAAAAACAACACTATTTTATTGATATCCCTGTAGCAAAGATCTGGAATTGTTTGAGGTAAAATAAAAATAAAAATAAAAATAAAAATAAAATAAAATAAAATAAAAAATGCTGAGTAGTGTATTAGGCAGGGAAGTGAGATTAAAGGGGACACAAGCAGAGTGTTCTATGACAGCAGCAGCTCTAGTCATACAATTCCAAAGGCATAAAATATTGGGGCTCTGAAAGTGGTATATTTCCTCTTTTTTCCCCCTGATGGGATTGCTATGAAAAAAGCTCTTAATTGCTTTAGTACTGCTCATTTATTTATTTATTTATTTATTTAGTACTACTTACAAATTTTATGATAATATTTTCTGAGACTGGCTTTAGTCTATTGTTTTATTTTAGTTCCTATTCTATTTCTATGTCTTTTTCTTTTCTTTTTTTCAGGGTTTCTAACAGGAGGACTGAACTTTCTCCATACTGGTGTTAGTAGCATCTCTCTGTCTCTCTCTCTCTCTCTCTCTTAAGTCCTCTAGCAAAAAGGTTTCCAGAGCTGCTTCAAGCTCAGGTTTTTTAAATGTAATCTCTGATCTTTTTAATGACACAAAAGGAAAAGGAGGTAGCTGGGAGGGAGGTAGAAAATGTAAAAGCAGACATTTGTCGAACTTAAACCTCAGTGGAGAAGATGAGAATTGAAAAAGCTTTCTTTTTTCTTTTCTTTTTTAAGTCTCAAAATTGAAATGTCAATTTGGTATCTGATGTTTCAGTGCAAGGGTAGAGATTTCGACACAAGTATTATCTAACAAATTTAGTTCATGCGCTGAAGTTTATCAGCCCTGTACCTGCATCAATACCTACAGTACTCACTGAAAACATTTTGCTGCCAGTGGCAAAAATCAAGATGGTGTCATGCACACCCATACTATGTACAGTAAGTTCTACTATGTTTTTACATGTTTTTACAATGCCAATTGACAATAACATGATTAGTTAATTAAGGGAACTCCACCTTGAGCATTAAAAACTAGTGCCTCTCTGCATCTCAGCTGTTAAGCCTGCCTCCCCACATCTTAGCCTTTCAGTTTGTCAGCCATGTGCATTTAAGGTGGAACAGGAGTGAGTGCTAGGGAAGGAGCATTTGCACAACATTTGAGTGCCACAGCAAGCTGTGGCTTGTCTGTGCCAAGCTGCAGCAAGTGTTATTATGTTAAAGTATTGGGAATCTCTCCACTTTTCATGGGGGGACTCCAGAAAATTGAGGGGGCCTACTTTGCCCACCTGTACCATCAATATTTGCCTTCATGTTTTTCTGTAGTTGTTGTTGTTGTTGTGCTTTCAAGTCATTTCCAACTTATAGTGACCTAAGGCAAACCTCTCAAAGGTTAGTATGATTTGTTCAAAGGAGGTTTGCCATTGTCTTCTCCTGTGGCTAAGAGCATGTGACTTGCCCAAGATCACCCCATGAGTTTCATGGCCAAGCCGGGATTTGAACCCTGGTCTCCAAAGTCCTAGTCCGGTGAGGATGAACCTTTTTGAGACCTAATGCCCAAACTCAGTGGCATTCCATCACCAGGTGTCACCAGGTGCCGGGGGCAGGACTTCCACCTTCCAGGGATGGGGCATCCAGGGTAGGGCTTCCACCTTCCAGAGTGGGGCTCCTGGGGTGGTACTTCCCCTTCCAGAGTTGGACTTCAAAAAAACACCCAAGGCACACTCTCCCAGCCTCAGGCTAGCAATAGCAAACCTGCCTCTGATGAAACTTGTGAGAAAAATCCATGATAGTTTTACCTTAAAATTGCCATAAGTTGGAAATGACTTGAAGGCACCACACACAAGTCACACTCTCTCAGCCTCAGATGAAGGAAATGGCAAACCTCCTCTGAATAAACTTAGAGTTGCCCTAAGTTGGGAAAGACTTGAAAGCACATAAAAATAGGGGCAAGTCACATTCTTTCAGCCTCACAGGATGGCCATGGCAAAAAGAAGGAAAAAACTTCTGAAGAAACCTTGTGAAGAAAACCTTGCAAGAGGGTCACAATAGGTCAGAAACAACCACAATCCTGCTCAAAATGGAAGACCTTTTGGACAGCCTCATGGGCAGAAAAACCAAATAAATTAAATAAAATACAATATAGTACATTCCTGTTGGTTATACCCAACTAAAGAAGACACATTCGATCAACTGCTGAACAGTGGATGAACATGTAGGATTCCATTGATTCAGTGGCTTTAATCTAGGGTGCATCTACACTGTAGAAATAATGTAGTTTGGGACCACTTTAACTGCCATGGCTCCATCCTACAGAATCCTGGGATTAGTAGTTCTGTGAGGCACCAGCACTCTTTCACAGAGAAGGCTGAAGTAAAACTTCAGTGCAATGGTTTGAGTAGGATCCTAGGAGGCCAGAGTTTAAATCCCAGCTCTGCCATGGAAACCCACTGAGTGACCTTGGGGGACCTTGGGTGAGTCACACTCTCTGTCTCAAGGGATGGCAAGGGAAAACCTCATCTAAATAAAATGGCCAAAAAAACTGCACTATAGGGTTGCCACATATGTTGGAAAGAACTTGAAGGTACAAAACTACATAATGACAACAACTCCCATTGGATTTAGTGACACAGAGACTGCCCCCTACATATAAAGGTAAAGGTATTCCCCATTGGCAAGGTTGTCAAGTCGTGTCTGAACATGGGGGCGGTGCTCATTTCCATTACAAAGCCAAAGAGCCAGCATTGTCAGAGACTATTCTGTGATCGTGTGGTCAGCCTGGTTGCACAGAACACTGTTTTATACACACACACACAAACATATATATATATATATATATATATATACACACATGTCTATACCCCCACACACACATACACACACAAAAAATCCACACACATTTTTAGATCTCTCTGTCACACACACATTCACACACACAGATATATCCTTATAGGTTTAAGTTGGAAATGACTTGGAGGCACACAGCAACAACAACAACAAGCATCTGAAGG